>WOUA01000032.1:0-426576 GCA_021397985.1 Sporothrix dimorphospora
CCCCCCCCCCCCCCCCCCCCGCCCCCCCCCCCCCCCCCCCCCCCCCCCCCCCCCCCCCCCCCCCCCCCCCCCCCCCCAAAAAGGGTCAAAAGGGCCTGCACGTGATCGCACGGCAGCCGCCAGGTGAAAGATTTTAGTGCCCATGTCCGCTAGCGAACAGTGCCTGGGCCTGGCCAAGAAGCATGGGCCGCTCTTTCTCTTGATGCTTCTTTTCTTTCTTCGCGAAGGCCGGTGCCTGCGTCAGACAAGCTTCATTCACACTTCCCCGTCTAATTATCGATTTGTAAACTTCAGAGAGTCGTGGCTTCCATTTTGCTATCGTCCTCGCCCGACTGCTCCTTCCCGCATGGCTGGTATCGGACTGCGTCGACTGGTCGGTTGGTGTAGGCTCGAGTTTTTATTAGTCGTTATTTCCCAATTAGGAAAAAAAGATCGACTCGAAGACAAATTCTTGGAGTCACAATTTTTGCGTGTCCGCTGCAGCAGAACACAAGGTGACATGCTCGTGGATGCCCACCTATCAAAATGGAAGTCGCGACTGTGCTCGTAGCTAGTAATGGGGTGCATCTTGTATTGGCGCGAAAATGCAAAAAGAGCAGGAACGATCGTGAACAAAGTGAAGCGATAACATGTGACCTAGCCCCTTGGGCAAACTCCGCGTTGCCTTTTGCCAGTAAAAAAATGAAAACAAACCAAAATAAACATTGCGCATCTAAAACACCGTCTTCGCAGCATGGCCAAAACACTGGGTATCTAGCATCGACCTCGTTCAGTCCTTTTTAATCGGGAGCGTCTCCGGACCGGCCACCACCACGCCGCCGCTAGTGACGGTCACCTTGGCTTCGGTCGTGCTGACGCGCACCTCGACCTGCACGCTGTACTTCATGTACCGGTCGTTCTTGTCGCCGTATTGGAGCTGGTGCGATGCCGGCACCTTGTTCATGTTGCAGTGCAAGATGACAATCTTGGCATCATCTAATGGTGTTAGCAGGTTGGTCATAGAACGACTCGAATAAGCAAGAGGGAGGATTACGCACCCAACTTGAGCTCCTTGAAGCGCATCGGCGCATCGGGCTCGTTTGACGCCACAAAGACAATGTCACGATACACGGTGCTCTGGGCGGCGCTGCTGTGGGCGGCGCTGTTCCGCTTGCGCGACGAAAACGAAAAGGACGGCGTGGCCGTGGCAAAGTCCTTGGGCCGCAGCAGCCAGTGGCAGTTGTACGTGGCGACGCGGTCCTTGCCGGGCTGGATGGCGTCGTTCTTGCGGACGAACCACTTGACCTGGTCGGTGGCCCATTTGACGCCGAGCGAGTCGACCTCGAAGTTGTCACCCGTGTTGCGCCAGCCCGAGTAGAGCTGGCGGGTCTTGACGCCATAGTAGCAGGGGCTGCGGGTGATGTTGAGCGGCTTCTCCGTGAGGAGGCCCAGGCCCTTCATGACAGCACCTTTAGACACGGCACACCAGCTGGACGGCGGTTAGCAGGCCATAAAGATGCAGGATCAGCGACATATCATGGGTTCACTTACCAGTCCAGGCCCTTCTCGACATTAATACCCTGCTGGCCAGCAAAATCGGCGACGCGGGAGAAGAGATATTCGCTGCAAGAGGTTAGCTTTGAGACGAGATCTAAGAGCATGCAAGGGGACATGGAGACTCACCTTCTAGCAAAACCACCAGACAAGAAGATGCTCTGCGAGGTCGTTAGCTTCTATTTTGTATGCCGAACAGATACGGCAATGGCGAGGTCAACATACCTTGACCTTGCACCGCGGAGTGGCGTTGTCGAGCGAGCTAATCTGGGCGCCAATCAGGGCCAACGTCTTGTCGACCGAGAAGCTGAACATCTCGCGAATATCGTCCGCCGTCAGCTCCAGATTGCCGTCGTGGATGCCGCGGTCAGCACGGTCCTGGATATTCATGCCGCGCGGCAGCGGTACAGCCTCGGCCAGGTTTGTGTTGGTGCCGGTGAAACCGTGCTTGACAGGCAAAAAGGCTTTGAACACCTCCATGCCATCCTTTGTCCAGACAAAGTGGCCACCATCGCCATACAGGCCGGCGCCGACGATCTTCTCGCTGTCGGCAGGATCGAGGCGCCGTTTCAGGGTCTTGATAAAACCCTCGTCGACATAGGTCGAGCCGCAAGCAAAGCCTGGATTGTTAGCAGCTGGGGGCTTATTCGACCACCAGGTATCCTCGGACGTACCAGAAATATGACCAACAGGCTTCATCTTGAACTTGTTCTTGACAAAGTCGATGTCGGTAATCTGGAAGCACGCCAGATCCTGGAAATAGCCAGATTAGTGAGAAGAATATTGCTAACAAATCCAGGGCCACCCGAGAGCACTCACAACTGTACCACCGCCAGCGTCGACGACGATGAAGCAATCACCCTTGCGGAACCGCGCATGGTCCATCTTCTGCGCCGCCCGCAGCGTGTAATGCGCGCAGGCTTCAGGCTCCGATACAAACGACACGTTGCGGATCGTCGGGAAGCGGTCGCCAAAGGACGCAATGGCCGCGCGGTAGGTCTTGTTGAGGGCCTCCTCGGACCACTTGGCCGGGTGTGTGATGACCAAATCGATGGGGATCTGCTCGGGCACGGCGCGGCCCAGGGTGTTGATCATGTCGTCGTACGTGACGTCAGCGATGCGCTCGAGGTAGTCCTGCACGATGTCCTCGGCGGTCTTGGCCAGGTGGCGCGGGATGCGGCCGGCAATGGCATTCGCATCGTTGAGCCGCAGGGACGCCAGTCCGTGCAGTGTCTGCGTGAAAGTGGTGAGCTCGCGGCCGCGGTCGCGACTGTCCTGCAGCTCCAGCTTCGTTTTTGAGAGGACCTCGGAGTCATCGTCAATGCTGTAGCCGTACTGCAGAAGGCGGTTCTTGGAGTTGGAGTAGGAAATCTGCGACGGCACCTTGACCTCGGAGGCGCCGGGCCAGTTCTGGACAACATGAATATCGTTGAGGTCGATCGGGCGGCCGACGGACTGAGCATAGGCAACGCCCGTGAAGGTTGTGCCGTAGTCGATGGCCAAGACGATGCGCGCAGCCGACTCGTCGTCGACCGCATCGCTTCGTGTCGCAGCACTCGCTCTCGGAATCGGTGGCCGTGCGGGCGCGATGGTTGGCGGTTCGACGGAAATGGAGGTCGAGCTTCCTGCGGCGGGCGGTGTTGTCGGCGATCCTGCGAGTGTTGATGTTATTGCCGCGAGGCTGTTTTTGTTCTCCTCTCGTATCCGAGCGCGGCGTGCGGCGACCCGGGCATGCGGCGCCGGGAGGTCGACTACCTCATCATAATTCATTGTAGGAGGACGGAGACAAGGTGAAGGTGGACGTGGCAGAGAGACACGGCAAAAGTGGGCTCAGAAAGCAACCTTGTGATCAAGACGACCTTGGAACACGATAATCCAAAGATGCAGTGGGGGCAGTTGGTCTTTGAAAGAAAAGGACAGGACAACATCAACTCGGAGAGACAGGAGAGAGACGCATGGCGCGAGAAAGAAGAGAAGAAGAAGAAAATCGACATGAGAAAAGAAAAAACAGCCGAGCTGTGACGATGCCGCCAAGGCTATCCTCTTTCCTGAGCTCCAGCCCAGACTACAGCCCCTCCAGCACAGCATCAGAAGCAGGAGCTGCATCGGAGAGCGACTGAACCCCAGCTCCGCCCCTGCAACCAGAAAACGGGACAAGCCATTGTCGCCTTGGACTGGTGGCGCCTTGCAACCTTGCGGTGGTGACCTCACACTCTCACAGTGCACTGGCAGCGCCTGGCAGCGTCGGCTCGTGTAAGTGAGGTACTTCCCACTAACGACACCCCCTGGACCCGCTTGATAAGGGTGCGGGTGGAGCCTGGGGCCGCTTTTGGTGCGCACAGTGTCACAGTGTCACAGTGCAAACACCAAAAGCGGCGCCGCTAGTGAGCGCAAGTGCCAATATGGAGTATTTGGTAGAGTGGGTGCAAAGTGGGCGGCGAGGCTGCGCATTGTTCTGGCATGTCTGGGCACCAACAAGGCACACTCTGGGAAGAGAAGGCGCTGGTTCTGGCTCTTCCGGAGCGCGAAATGTGCGACGAGAAGAGGGGTGCAAAAAGGGGAACAATTGCAAGCAGCAGACGAGGTTGGTGGGGAAGGGGGGGAAGGGGGAGAAGGGAGAAAAAAAGGCTCAAAGGAAGAAAGGGAAAAGACGAAGAGCGAAAAACGAAAAGCGATACATTGAGCACCGCTGAAGACAACACAGGCGACTGGGAGGCTGTGCTGGTCTGCCTGGCCCGATCAACTTGACCCCGCAGAACAAGAACTGAACTGAACTGGACCGCGAGCTTCATGTACCAGCAGCCTCAACTGGACCAACGAAGACCAGACAGCAGCTCAACGTTTGTTGTGCAAGACAGACAGCTGGGAATAGCGGCTGACGGCAGAGCACACTGCAAGTCCAAGTAGTCCAGGGTCTGAGAAAAGGCTGAGGGAAGCATACTCTCCCTTTCTTGGCTCCTCTCTGCCGGCACCTCACCTCTTTTTCTCCATCGCCAACGAAGCTTCTTACGAACACACGGCTCTTGCCAGCACAAGCAGTCTTTGGACTATTGCTTCGACCTCGTTTCGTGATTGGCTTTTTCTGTCGCATTGGGTAGAGAGGCTGCTTCATTGCTTAGGGCACAAGAGCAGCCAGACTCGACTACTTTGTTTGTTTATCTTATTTGGTCTCTTACATTCTTTCGTCCTCTTTGTCGTCACTTTTATACCTTTCCTTTTTCATTCACGAACCACAACCTTTGAAATGTCCGGGCTTCGAAGTTTTTTACAAGGAAAACCGAGCGGCAGCAGTAACGGGGGCGGTGGAGGTGGAGGTATCAATGGAGGACTCGCTGGTGTCGGAGTCGGGGGCGGGATGGTAAGCGCCGGTGGCGGCAGTGGTGGCGGCGGCGGAGGCGACGGAAACGGCGGAAGCGGCATGGCCAACGTGGTCGACGGCGGCCAGCCCGACATGGTCAACGCCTGGGAGATCGAGGCGCGCGAGCAGCGCATCCGCGCACAGATCTCCGAAGAGGCGCACCTCTACGACACGCAACAAATGCTCAGCTACCTCAAGCAGGTCGGCGCCAACCCAAAACGCAACGTCAACGCCGTCGAGCAGGTGCTCGTGTTCTGCAACTCGCTCATCAAGGAACGCCGCGCCGCCGACGACGATGCACGGCTCAAAGCCCACAAGCTCAGCGAGGCCATAACCGAGATCAAGTTTTTGCGCTCCGATGTCAAGGACGCGCTCAACAACGTGCGCCAGGCACAGTCCGACACCGAGAACATGCGCCGCAAGTACAAGGAGAATAAAGAAAAACTCGAAAAGGCCGACCGCAAGCGCGAAGAGGCCGTCGCCAAGGTCATGCGCCAGATGAACGAGGCCGCCGTCGCCCACGTCCAGGACAAGCAGCAGTCCGAGGCCCAGCTGCGCCTGCAGCTCGGCGTGCTCGAGTCCCAGATCCACCGCCTGCACGGTGAACACCAGACCGCGCTGCAGCAGCTCGAGGCCAAGCACACCGAGATTCTCAAGGACGTCGCGGCCACGCATGAGGTGGCCCAAAAGTCGCTGCACGACGCCAAGGAGCGCGAGATTGACGAAATCATCGACGCGCACGAGGCCGATACAGACATTCTGAAAGAAAAAGTGCGCGAGCTTGCGGCCGACCTGATCTCGCAGACCGACGATTTCCGGCCGGCCACCGACCAGGCCCTGCGCATCAAGCTGCTTGACCTGCGCAACCGCATCAAGAACATTACCGTGCCCAACAACCTACATCTACGGATAGAAGGTGGCGGCGGCGATGGCGGCGCGAACGGCGTGCCTGGTGGAGACGGGACCACAGGCGGCGTCGGCGGCGCCTCGGCCGTCCACCAACTGCCGCCCGATCTAGACCCCACCGGCTTTGTTGCCCGGCATGGGTCGCGCGATCTGCAATACATCCTGCGCGGCCTCGTGTGGAACGTTCTCATCGATGCCTTCTTCTCCGCGCCGTTTGGCTTTGGCTTCCTGGGTCCCGACCCCAAGCGGCACCCCGGCCGGCAACAGCTTCTTGATATCCATCGCGCATGGAGTCGTCTCTACGAAGGACAGCAGCCTTATCGTGAGTCCATCGCCCTTCTTCCATAGTATTACGTGCCCCTTCACATACTAACAGATGCAGGCTACCCGTACGACAGCGACGAGTTCGTCATGTACAAGCGCGACTATAACGCCAACAAACTGCGCTCAGCCGTCTTCCAGTCCTTCCTCCCCGTCGTCTTCCCGGAAAAGGCCGCCGCACGCCAGCAGCAGATGGGCTCGGCACCATCCTCCGACCATCAACAGCAGACATTGACGCTGCAGCAGCTGCCACCACTGCCCTCAGCACAGCAGCAGCAGCAACACCAACCCGGTGACGCCCTCTGGCCGGGGCAGTTCCAGGCCTTCCAGCCAGGCGGTGGACAAGCCCCGCCACCGTACTCGTCCGGAGGCTCTCCACCGCCGCCGCCGCCACGACGGCCAGCCGGCAGTGGCGCACCCGAGCCGGGCGTCGCTATCTGGCACCGTCAGCACTGCGACTCCGTGGTGGCCAGCATCAAGCAGCTGCTCGACCGCATCACCGGCTATGCCACCCGGCCCGACGCCCTCGATGCCGTCCCCGCCATTGTCAATCTGGCTGCCGAGCTCGGCATCGAGTTTGGCGTCCAGCGCGCCCAAGTGTGGCTAGTCATGCCGCAACGAAACGACCTGGTGCAAGCCGGGCCCGAGTACCAGGACTGTTTGGGTGGTGTGGGTGGGACAACGGACAACGACAAGGACCACCAGGGCGGCCGCGACCTCAAGGTCGACCTGATGGTGTCGCCGGGCATTGTGCGCATTGGCGACGGCCGGGGAGACTTGAGTGTGCGCAAGGCACTGGTGCCATGTGAGGTTGTTCCGTATTCATGAACGATGTAGCGTGTGGGCAGAGAGTGTTTTACGAGTTTTTGTCTTTTCTTTTTAGTATGGTGAAGCATGTTTGCTCTTTTGTTTCATTTTCTATTTTTTATTTTATGATTTAGCACGGGTTTGTTTAGTTAAGATTGTATGAATGACCGACATCTTTAGATGAATATAAATATGCCGTTTCTTATTTGTTTTGCGTGGTGCTTCCTCTGAGCGTAATATATGTCAAATCTTGTTTGGTCATTATGTAATTGGTATGTGTATATTCTCTTTTTTCAAAAAATTACTCTGAACTGACATAAAGACATGACTTGCAAAAAATTTCAAACGCAAACAAACTGACCCTGTAGCAAAATACACAAATCAAAAAAATAGGAGAGTCCCCAAACTCTAGGCTAGGAATGAAAATGAGGGTATATCGCAGAACAAATGAGAAAAGATGACAAAAAAACCCCAAAAAAACCTTCAAACTCTTTAGCCTCCTACAAGGCCGCCCCCTACCGCAGGCTGGCAAAGGTCGACCGCATGCCCGTCTCAATGTGCCGCGCCGGTGGCATCGAGTAGTTGCTGGGGCAGATGAAGACGTACCGCACCAGCACTCGCGACTCGTCCGTCACAATGTGCGTACCCGAGGGAGGCTTTTTGGTGCCCGCCGGCAGCGGTGCAAGCGGGTCGTTCTTGATCAGCTCGCAGCCTAGCAGCACCTTTTTGTTGCGGAACGCGCTCTTGGACCACGTGTTGTTGAGCGCGCCGCTGTAGCCGAACGACGTAGACGGCTCGTCAGCCAGGTAGATGCCAGGGCCGTTGACAGCGCCATGCGCCATATAGCGCGTGTTGGACATGTTGCGCAGGCCCTCGGTCAGCACCTTCCACATGCGCGACGTCTGTGACCCGTGGAACACGACGTCACCCGTGCGCATCGGCGCCAAACGCGCGGCGCTTCCACTAGCGCTTGTGGTGTTGACGCAGTCCTCAAACGCCTTTTCGCACTCGGGCGTCGAGTTGAACAGCAAGAACTGCTCGACGTCCGACATGATCGACAGCCGCTTGCCCTGCGGCGCCGACAGCATGCAGCCGCGGAACCACTTGCTCATCCACGCCAGCACCTGCTCGCGCTCGTGGGACAGGTACGGGCCGGAGCGGATCTTGTTGAGCAGTTCGAACGGCGTCTTGGATTCGTCGGCCGGAAGCGCCGGGAACGATTCGAGGATGGTGACCAGCCGTGTCTTGTCGTAGGGGCAGTCGGACGACAGCAGCTGCAGGCCCGAGCTATCCTTGGCCGCCGCGTACAGGCAGCATAGCAAAAAGTCCAGCACGGGCGCGTCAATGAGTAGGCCGTAGGCTCGGACCAGCAGCCCGGACTGCGACATCTCCGTGATGCACCCGTCCTTGGTGCAGATGGTCGGCTTCCACAGGCCCGTCAGCTCGTCACCACACGCCGTGCACTCGGACCCGGGCCGCTTGATCGTGTCGTTGGTGATGTCGTAGATGGATTTGAGCGAGACATCACCGGCCAAAAAGTGGCGGTGCAGCCGCTGGGCCAGCGCGTGCGTAAACAGATTGAAGCTGGCCTTGCAGAGGCGGCTGGTCGGTTTCCGGTGGCGGTTCGAGCGCGGCCGCCAGTAGGTGTGGCTTCCCTGCTGCTGGAGCTGCACCTGCAGGCCCTTTCCCGGCTCGCGCACGGTCTCGTGCGGTACCAGATGCAAGCAGAAGCCGTGCGTGCGCTCGACACCGTCCAGGGTCACCCGCACGGTCAGGATGGGGAAGAGGTCGCTGGCGATGCCGCGGACTTTACGGTCGTGGCCTTGCAGGTGCGTGAGCGGGAAGCACAGCTCGTACTCCTTGTTGCCCACAGACTCGATGGCGTCGCTCAGGCTCTCGGGGATGTCAGGATCAATGTACGGCCGCGTGCCCTGCATGCCAATCCGCGTGGCCAGCAAGTTGGTCCGCGGGCTGTCCTTGCGGCTGAGCTGGATGCGAAGGCCCTCAACCTCGCGGGCCAGCTCGATGACACTGTCGTACTCCTTGAGCATCTTGTTCTTGATGACGCTGAGGCCGTGCGGGTTGAGCGACGGCTTGATGCCCATTAGCTCGCCCAGAAGCGTGAGGGCATTCTTGTCGTCCTCGGTCAGGTCCTTGGACCGCCGCCAGGCCAACATATATGCCTGTGTGGCGCTGTCCGGCCACCCGTCGACCGTGTAGAACCGCTCCAGGATGGTGCGAATGCCATACAGGCCCTGCGGGCTGCTCTGGTCGTGCGCGGCCAGGCAGTTGCAGAGTGTTGTGATGGCATTGGGTGACGACTCAAAGAAGGATAAGATCCACCGGTGGTCATAGCCCAGCGTCTTGCGGCCGACAATCGTGCTTAGCAGGGCCTGCAGGTTGGGAATCTCCTGGAGGTACAGCCACTTCATTGAGGCGATGCCGCCGTTCTGGTGCCGCTGTAGGCGGTCAAGGTACTCGACGCCCACAAAATACTCGCTCTGCAGCTGCTGCCACCAGGTGAGACGCTGCAGGCTCATGCCGAGGCTGGTCAGCGCGGCCATCTGGTCGGGGCGGCCATTGAACACGATACGCATGTCGGTCACGAAGCGGAACCAGTCCAGGACGGTGAGGTTGTCACACGACCAAACCAAGAGATCCTCGGCACGCTGCTGCAGCATGAGCAGCATCAGCGAAATCCATACATCGTGCACGACCATGGGAAGCTCGATGCGGCGGGCCAGGATGCGCAGCATGTCGACACACGTTACATGGGAGTCCCGCTCAATTAGGCCAAGCAGGTCCCGCAGCAGCACGATGTCTTCAATCAAAATCTGCTGGCGGCACGCGTGCAGGAACTCCATGTCCTTCATGTAGGCTAGGTTGCGGATGACGCCCAGGATTCGGTTGCGTTCCACGTCTTGGTGGGTGATCCAGAACTCTTGCTCGCCGTCCACGGCAACCTTGAGCGCCGCGATCTCCTCGTCCGTGCATGTGTTGCCCAGTGTGGCAAGCAGGTAGTCCTTCAAGGCCTTCTCGACAACCTGTGTCTGCGGCACCTGCAGGCGCGACATGATGCCCTGGAACACATCCTCGGGCGGGAAGCGGTCGATGCCCGCGAGGAACTCGGCCGTCACAAACTCGTTAAGCCACGGTGCACGCTTGATGGCGCTCCCGTACGCTTGGATCTTGTAGCTGAGCGTGTCGTTGGTGCTGGCGAACAGCTGGGTCTTGTATGACTGCTGCGCGGCCTCCATCGTGGGGACAATGATGTCGATGATGCGGCTGGCAAACACCTCGCGCAGGGCCGGGTGCTGCTGCAGGGTGGGCAGGGTGCTGGAGAGCGTCATCATGCGGGCACTGACGCTGGCGTTGGGCGTCAGCGAGTTGACGAGGGTAATAGCCGCATCGCAGCATCCGGCATCGCCGATGCGGATGATCGTCTCGGCAAACGACAACGAGTTGATCGTGGCTGTGGTCTCGATGCATAGACGCAATAGCAAGCTGATGGCCTCAGGACCGGTCTCCATAGCCTGGAGGAGGAGTTGGTGCAGGCGCTGGACCAAAGACACATCTGGCGGCTCGACGGCGACGGTCTGGAAGCATGTCGGGCCGGCGTCCTTGAACGTCGGGTTGCCGGCGCGTGTGACATCGGGTCCCTCGAGGTGGAAGATGGGCCGCAGTCGCACGAGATGCTCGGGTGCGAAGCTGTAGGCCTCCCATTTTTGTAACATGCCTTCGTCTGGCTTCCAGCTGGCCCAGAGATGCAGCTCGGGTATCTGGCCCTCGAGCACCTCCCGGGCGAGCTGGCCCTGTTGGGGCAGAAGAAAGTCACTAACCCACGACACGCTCCGGTATAGACTTGCGAAGCGGCAGTGGCTCTGAAGCATGTGCAGATACAGCTCGTAAGACCGGGGGATCTGGCAGAAGGTGAGCAGCCTGTTGATGTACTCGGCTGGGAGCATATGCGAGTTGGGGATCGTGGACAGCGTCGCAATCATGTTGCGGAAGATCTGGAGGGGGTCTGCGTAGCCAAGCCGGATTTGCAACAGAGCATGAGCGACCTGGGCTTCCGGAATGGACACATAGCGTGGTGCGATGCTGCTAGCGACGACGAGGCAGCGCAGGTACCTGGTATAGCTCGGGTTTTCCTCGTTGTCGCCGCGGAGGGACTTGAGGGCCGCGATGGCGGTAAACGGCGAATACTCGAGGGTGCAGGCCAGGATGGCAATCTCTAAGCTGCCGTTTTCACTCTGCACATGGTCCCGGATTAGCTCGTCGATGTGCCGGTTGCGCTCGTCGGAGTTGGGCACGAGCTTTTTCCGAGCGAGATACTCTCTGGTCAGCTGGAGCAATGCCGGCGGGAACTCTATTAAGCTGCCATCGTCGAGCTTTGCGGCGAGGTTGCTGGCAATAAGCTCCTTGTGCCAGGCCGCCCGGAGGGCCGAGGACTTGGATATGGTGATGATGGGCATGGTTGTGTGAAAGGCGTGCAAAAAAAGGTCAAGGAGGTTGCTATGGTTCGTCGACGATGTAGAAAAGCGATGTTTTGTTTTCCCCGGTGGCCAAGGTCTAATATTGCCAAAGAAACAACAAAGACGGGCACCGGGTAGCAGACGTCGTGGGCTGTGCGTTCAAGGAGGATGTTATGTGTCCTTCGTCGGCGTGGGATGAGAAACGAAGAATGGTAAGAAGACCGAGAGTGCAAGCGAAAGAATATGAAAGACAAAAGTAGAGTTCACAGAAACGACAAAAAGGGAGAGAAGGAAAAATGGTTGTATCAAAACGAGCTATGACTGCGGATGGGTCTCAGGAACTGCTGGTTATTGCACCGAACAATAATGGAAGGCTATGCCGAGGGCGGTCGGAAAGCTGAAGGGCGCTCTGAAAATTGCATCCAGGGTGAGAAGTGAAAGGTAAGAGGAGAGTTGAAAGTGGGCGGCCACAAGTCATGTTGCCGCTGCCAGACTGAACGAAATGTGTTGACAGGGCCTTGGCAGTAAACACTCGTGTGGCAAGCAACAGTATTACCAATATCTTGGAACAAGAGGCCGGCTCGAGGCAGAGAGCACTCGGGACGGAGCGAGGCCAAGACCAAACGCAGAAACAAAGAAAGGCGAGACGGAAAGCAGTAAAGCAGCGAAGAGACGAAAGGCGCTTGGGGGGATCGAAAGGCCCGCTCAAAGCAGCTGCTTGTTTGTCCATGTATCAGCCTAGACAACTGTGTACTACTGGTGACCGAAGCCAAAGCTTGTTCCTAGAACGAGGCACACCTTCCATGGTGGGTAAAGTGTAATTAATTACCTGGTCTGGCTCATCTGAACACTCAAAATCCCAACAGTCGCAAAGAGAGACACCGGTGGTCGGGACAATAGAGAGTCTGCTCAAGGCAGGCTGGGTGGACGAGGGTTGTGAAGGGCGCTGTTTTCCATTGGAATGTCAATGCACGAAACAAACTAATGGTGTTCTTACTTTGTTTGCACGGCTCGGGCAGTTCAATAGCGTGCTGCACAGCCTTTTCTCGCGGCGTGAAAGGGTCTCGGTTGACAGCGGGGACGAGGCATTGCCTGAACTGGCTCTTGGGAGGAAAAAGGCGACAGGCCAAGCAAAGTGCGACTTCTCATAGCTCGTACTGTGTACAAACAAGACACAGTGTTAGCAGCTAGGCAGACGGGACGGCCAGAACTGGGGCTGACCAGGGCCCCTGGCGACTGGCCGCATGTGTTTATTGGAGCCCCCAGGAATAAGCCTGGTGCTCTGAACTCTGAGTGGCGGAGACAGGGGGGGGGGTGTCAAAAGGCAAAAGGTAAAGAAAGGGTGGTCGGTCGAACAAGGGGTGGATAATGTTTGCGCAGCAAGGCTGTTGACACACCCACCAGCTGGTTTCTTGTCTCTCTTGGCCTCCTTGGTCTCCTCGATTCTCTCCGTATGTCGGCTGTGAACTCAGCGGTTGGGTGTTTGGACCAGCAAGTTAAGGAGATGAGGGAAGCTATGCTTCTTGATTCGGTAGCGGCTGGTGAACGGTGGGCGTTTGGTTAGGAATGCGCTCGAATGGCGGTAGTAGGGAAGGGCGGGGGGCGGGGGGCAAGGCGAAACGGTTGTAAGCCGAGAGCACAAAACCGATACGCTCGATTTGTTGTAGGATTGCGGTTTTGGGTAGTAGCCACACCTTCTGTTGGTCTTCATGACCATACTCGTAGCCCTTGAACATACTCGAAAATCAAAGCTGCATGTTGCCCATTCCGCTCCGTCGTATCTGCGAAAGGTCAGAATTTTGATTTGACTACTGGCGCTGCTCTTGAAACGAACTTCCTGAACCACACAAAATAAGGAGAGAGTGTGTGAGAGAGAGAAATACGACGAACCGAAACAAAAGGCGGCAACCTCTTTGCACAAACACCACACCACACCACGCCCAAAAGCCGCCAGATATGTCCTCGTCAAGGGCCGCTGGAGGAACAGCAACGAATGCAAGCACCACGAGCCGCGAGTTTCTCGATGAGCTGTACGAGCTCCTAGAGCGAGACAAGGACAAGAACAACACCGTCATCCTCGAGCTGATTCTCGAGCAGTGGCAGCAGATCGGCGACCAGCGTAAGTCGAGCGCTTTTCCACCGTCTTCTTTTTTCTTCTCCCTTTCTCTCCTTTTCGTTTCCCACTAACCACCGAACAGAAATGGCACACGGCGTTGCCGAAGAGATCTTGAAGCGAGATACGTCTCATCCCGGTGCACGAGAGTATATTCGTAAAGCGTCGTCACAGGCCACCACGCCGGCGTCGACGATTTGGTCATCATGGAGCCTCGGCACAACCTCGCGATCAACCTCCGCGTCGTCGACATCGGGACCCGATCCTCTTACAGCACGATTGGCCCTCCGTCCAGTACGTAGCGGCGGTAGCACAGGTGGCACACCGGCCATTAGCGAGACGGGCTCCGCCTCGGCCACCGGTGGCACACGGCATCTCGACCCCAAAGCAGCCATGGCAGCGCGGCTGCCTGCGTCGTCCGGTGGCGTGCTCGGGGTGAAGCGAACCAGCAAGCGGCCAGTCCAGTTCGGTCCCGCCCCTCACTCAGAGAATGAGCGTCGGGAGGTCGAGCTGAAGCTGGAGCAGCAGTTCGCGGCGTTGCAGGCGCGGGCCACGGAGCTGGAGCGCGAGATGGTCGTACTCGAAAACGTCGGGCTGGTCGATAACGCCGAGATCTTCCAGGACACACGTAACATTAAGGAAGGGCGCGTCAGCCTAGTCGTGATGCCCGCGCTGCCGCGACCCGTACGGCAGTTAGTGCGCGAGCTGCAAGGCGACCGGCAGCGGTGTCTGGACCTGATCATCGACGATTTTGTCGAGGTGGCGCAGTGGGCGCTCGAGGAGGAGTCGACAGGCAAGCCGCACATTGACGTCGTGCGCGAACGGCTGCTGCGGCGGCAGACGCTGCTGGACGCCATGCTGCCGGCGGGGCTCGAGGACTTGGGGCGCACGGCCATAATGCACGTCGAGCACCAGCTGATCAACCACGGCAAGAAGTACGCCAACGAAAAGACGATGCTCTTTGAGGACGTCGCCGACATCCCTGCCGCCAATTTGCTGGTGACATCGGACAACTATGCCTGGGACATGTCGGAGCTGGCGGATGCGCTGGCCGTCAACAGCGGCGTCATGCGCAACCCCATCACGCGCGACATGTTTTCGGAGGAGGACGTGCGCCAGATCCTCAACCACCCGCTGGGTGAGCGGCTGCGGCCCATGGCGTTGGAGCAGGGCGAGCTCAAGCGCGGCGTGCGCTCAACGACCATTGACCGCATGGCCCACCTCAGCAAGGTCATGCTCGAGGATCAGTCGGCGCACGCGACGCCGACGATCGAGGCCATTGACATCTTTATGGCCTACTTCCACACGCTGCCTGAGGCCGAGAAGCGCACGCTCAAGTCGCTCAAGGTGCCCGCCAAGGACAGCCACACGGGCCAGGCGTACGACTCGGCGATCCTCGAGGCCATCCAGGACGCCAAGGCCAATCGGGTATGCTACCACAAGGTGGGCGATTTTCTCAGCCAGGCGGCCAAGAAGTTACAGGACGATATGTGAGGTCGTGTGAGAAGGTATGGTGCTATGTACCATGGGATGTTACGTTTTAGCTTCGGAGGGAAGAGTAAAGGAGCCAAATTAATCAGGGGCGCGAGGGGCGGGTCACCAGATTGCACAACGAAGGCACGATGGGTGTTCAAGCTCGCTTCCGATTTGAGAAGGAGCAACCGGTGTTCGGGAGCACAAGATGACGTCGATGGCTCTTTTGGTCTATTTACTAATATTCTACTTGCTTTTTGCGTTTCTCTTTTATTTTCCTTTGGGTAGTTGGTTTGTTTTCTTGCGATTTGTTTTGGTGGGAGACGTACTGTATAGAGTGTAATACCCATTTCCAACGTCTAGCCCCGCTTACCAGGCCGAATCAATACGAATATACTGTTTGTGTTCACATATATTATTATCATGTAGTTTCGATGACGATTGCTTCAGCATTAAGAGTGCATAAATCGAAACCACAATGATGCTCAATCTGTGGCTAGGACAGGAAAACGAAGTAAGAAGATAAATGAAATGCGATTTGGAAACGTCAGCGACGGCTGATGGGAACTATCAATGGAAACAGAGCAGAAATACAAACAAGAACAAAACAAACAGATCTCCGGCCTTGACTATGCTAATCGTAAATGAAAAGAGACAGCGAAAAATAACAGGGAAAAAAAATGAAAAAGGGAACAATGATTAAGGAGACATGGAGTCGACAGACCCAGAAATTACTCGTACCCAAATAAACCTGACCGAGGGTCACTGCATTGGAGCGTGGGAAATGCAAAAACAACAGTAAACGAAAGAAACAAGCAGAAAAGCACGAAATGAAAGAAAGGCACAGCATGACGTCCACCTTAGAAGGCTTCGCCCATGCGTCCGCGACCGACCGTCTTGAACGACTTGCCGTACGACGTGTACTGGCCGTCTAGGCCCAGCGTGTCAAAGCGGCGCAGGCCGCTGGTGGTCACGTCCATGTTTAGATTGGTGTAGCTGCTAAAGTAGTAGCCGACCACAACCACCAGGTAGCTGAGCAGCAGGATGCTGCCCTTGAAGTAGTTACTCTTCCCTTCGCCGTACATATAGCTGAGGAGGAACACGCAGAGGATGACCGTGACCATGTCCCACTGCGGGAACAGCAGGGAGAAGGTGAAACGGGAGACGTCGACGCCCGCCGAGGCCGCCGGCGGGAAGCTGGCCGAGAACAGCACCAGCGCGGGGATTTGCAGCAGGCACACCTGCAGAGCATAGGCGGAACCAATCTCCATGGACAATGCAATGTTGCCGTTCATGGCAAATGAAATGGCGTTCTGGGAGGAATTAGTATGCCTGACAAGAAGTATACTGTTTTAAACTTGACTTACCAGAAACTCGGTGGTGTTGGGAACCAGAGCAAACAGGGTGATACCCAGGAACTTTTGGTCGATCGAGAAGCCGTCGAGGACAAAGTCAACCGAGTCGACCAGAATCTCGGCAATGACCGCGTACAGAGCCGTGGCACACATGAGAATGATCGCCGACTTGCGCCGGCTCCAGTTGGGCGCATCATGGCCACCGTGTCCGGCCTCAACAGCTTGGGCGGCCGGTTCCTCACCGCCCGCACCTGCAGCGACACCAAGACCGACACCGCCCTCGTACGGGTCGTGGAAGGGAGCTGTGCGGACCGTGTTGGTGCGGATGGTGCTGCCGCCGGCCGTGCTTCCGCCGCCAACTGTGCCCGTCGTGGGGACATTGCCGCGAGCTGACGTGCGGCGAGGGAGACGGGCGTCGCGCGCGGCAATCGTGGCTGTGGTGGCCGCCATCTCTGCCATTTGATGCACTAGGTTGTTGCTCTCGGCTTCTGTAAAGCCAGCGATGCGGACAGAGGAGCGACCGTCGTCGGCTGCTGTCGTGCACGCCGACGTGAGCCCCGTACTAGAGGCTTTGGTCGGGTTCGACTGGCTTCCTGACGTAGCTGCAGGGACAGCACTGCCATTGGCGACAGAGGCACCATTGGGTCCGCTGACGGGCGCCTCACGACTGGCTCCGCCGTCGTGACGCGGCTGCAGGCCGACCTGCTTCAGAGACTGGCCGAGGATGCGCCGGTAGAGGTGCGAGTCGCGAATGTCCACACCAGTGGCGTCACCAGACGTGCCAACCGCCGCTGAGCCCGAGGTCATATGGTGGCGCGCGGCGGTGCCCGTGGGCTCTTCGTTCCGTTTTTCTTCCGATTCCGTGTTCCAGATCACGGCGGCGTGGGTGCGCAGCGTGAACCAAAGACCGATTATGTACGACAGGAACAACAGGCTGGCGGCGACATAGCAATAGGGGCGGACAGCCTCTAGGTAGAAGCGGTCATCCATGGAGGGCGTCTGGGAGAAGTAACACCGGCGGCAGTCGCTAGAATCGCCGCCCATTCCAATACCGCTTCCGTTGTTGATGCAGTCGAGGCAGTTAAGCTCATGTGTGCCGTAGATCTGGTAGAACAGGGTCGGGCTGAAGGCGCCAATGACAGCGAACAGCAGCATGGTAGACGTAACACCGGCCGAGCGGGCGTTGAAGCGCTGCGTCTTGCGCTTGATCGCGCCAAAGCACATGGACAGACCTGGCAGGAACAGGACACCAGCAAAGATGCTGCCAACGATGCTGCCCTCGACGAGCTGTGACTTGCCCTGGTTGAGGGCGACACAGTACAAGAACACCTCCACAATGGTCGAGAAGAAGGCGTTGATGGCGGCACCGACGCCCATGGACGACTGGGCCGAAATGGAGGCGACGGCCTGGCCGATAAAGTACGCCAGCGGGATGATGGAGAGCAGGGCAGCGACGAAGAGGAAGGCCGACGATGTGATGACGCTGTCCAAATGCAGGATGCCGTCGAGAACCAGCCAATCAAAAATCACAAACATGACAACAGCCATCAGGTTGATCAAAAAGATGTTCGTGCCGTCGACGGTGTACTTCCAGTACTTGGAGCCCACCGCACGGTACGTGCACACAATGATGGACGACTGGGGTGCTGCAGGGGCACGTGCCGTGGCAATGTCCGACTCAAAGGTCAGGGCGAGCGGGTGCCGCCGCAGGTGGTCGAACAGGAGAATGGTCACACGGCCCATGGGGATGGAGAACACGAGGAACCAGCAGATGCCGGATACGATGAAGAGAGCTGGTGTGATCAGGAGGTAGAAAAAGAGGAAGAAGATGACGCGGCCAATGTTCCACTGGCCACGGCCAAACAGACGGCGCTTGAGGCGTGGCAGCTCGGCGTCTTCCTCCCTATCGGCGTCGTCGTCGCTGTCGTACTCGTCGTCCGTATCGTGGCCCACGTGGGCGTGCCGGTTATAGCGGCTGTGGTACCGCGATGCCGACGTGCGGTGCTGGATCAAACTGTCGGTCTCGTTCGGCGTCGAGTCAAAGCTGCGGCGCGACCGGCCAACGATCGACCGGCTGCGCTCTGGTCCGAAGAAGAGGCGACCGTACTCCAGATCGCCGCTCTGCCACTGCTCGTACTCGCTGATGCTGCGGCCCTCGCCCAAATCCTCGTCCAGATATGCCTCCTGCTGTTCCAGGCGCACAAACTTGCCAAAGGGGTAGAACAGGTAGCCGGCGAGCCCCCACAGAACACGGCCGTACTCGCGGCCGCTCGGCAGGCCGACAAAGATTAGACAGACCACAGCGCCCAAAAAGGCCAGCAAGGCCAGCCACATACCGAAGCACAGGGTCCACATGATGTTGAAGAAGACCAGCCAGTTGTGCACATGGCCGCCGGGCGACGAGTGGATATCGCCTTCGGCCGTCTTCTGGACGGACCGGTCCTTCTTGTACAGCGCCGGCTTCCACAGGCGGATACCAAAGGGATGGGTCTCGTTGATGGCCTGCTGGCGGTCCTTGAGTGTGAAGCTCTCGGCATCACTGAGATCGTCATCGTCGTCGTCGTCGTTGTCGTGGTCGTCGTCGTCGTTGCCTCCTCTTTCCTCACCATCAATATCGTCGTCTGCATTGTTGCGGTCGATCATAAAGCTGCGCTCCATGGCCTCGTCGTCGTCCTCGGTGTCGTCGCCGTCCACATCGATGCCTGTCGAGGAGTCGAAGAAGCCCGTGTCGGACTGGTTTGCGCTGCTGTAAGGTGTTGCTACGGCTCTCGGGGTCGTGGCCAGCGGGCCGGCCGCGTCTTCGTCGTCCTGCTCAATGTTATCGAGGTTGGAGTGAATGCGGCTCAACGGCGCACCGCTGCCGACAACGCCTCGGCGGCGTAGCGTCGTAGGCTGCGCGTAGATGTTCTGCCGCTCGGCCACGTCGGCCTGGACCTCACTGGGGGCGTCGTCAACGGAGAACACGCCGCCACGGTGGGGTGCCTGGACATTGCTTGAGGCGCGTCGGGACAATGGTGGTTTGCGAGGTCGTGAGCGGCCGCGGTCGGGGCCGAGGAGTGGTGAGCGGGTCGCAGACAGGATCGGGGTGTTTCCAGGTCGTGGTTGGGCCCGGTCTTGGACGGGTGTCGAGGTGTTGTCGCCATAGTACTGGGAGGAGCCTTGCGACGTGATCGTGCCTGGGCGGTCAATATGACTCTAGGAGAGGCCGAAACAAACACAAACAAACAAACAAAACAAGGTACACACCATAGGTCTCTGGTCGCCGGCGGACTGTGTCGGTCGACTGGAAGCTCTCAGACAGGTTGTTGTCGCCTTCGCGACCGGCCATTGAGGTAAATCGAGTGGGCGTGCGAGCGTCGGTCGGAGACGGGAGGGCCGACGAGGACTCGCCGCGGTCTTGGTTGTCGGTGTCCATGACGTCGCAGGCCGGCTGGGACAGGATCGGTGACGGGAGCGACTCTTAGGTGGTGTGCGTTCGGTCAGTCGATGGGGTCGGATCAGAAGAAGGGGAGAACGCGTCCAGTGCGGCGCAGAGGATCCATTAGGCGGCGACGTAAGCGCAAGGCACGATAAGCGGTCGGGGTCAAAAGGCGATGGGAAACGGAAGGACGCGAAGAGCGGAAGCGGAAGCGGAAGCGGAAGCGACAAAGATTCGACGCTGAGGTCGAAGTAAAGATAAAGGATCGCAGGAGGATGCCCGAGAGAGATGGAGCTCGCTCGACTGAGGTGGACAAAAGGGTAAGGTTCGATACGAGGCCGCCAGGAAAGTAAACAAGGAAAAAAGGACCCCAAGGGAGAGCGAGACAAGCTGTAATTAAAAGTACCGGGGTAAGAAGGGTGGGGAGCGAGACAAGGGAAGGGAACAGAAGGGAAAAAGAAAGAAAAGGGAGGCTGTCAAACCAGAGGGAAGGACGAGACCTGAAGAAACAGGAAACAGGAAACAGGGAAAAAAGGAAGCACAAAGAGGCGTGATCGAAGGGCCAAAACAACCGTTGTGTTGAGATAGATTACGAAATCCGGGACGAGCTGCTCCTTCTCAGAATGGAAGAGGGGATTGGGCCTAGCGAAAGAGCCAGGCTGAGAAGGAGCGAGCGGACTGGGGACCGCGCTAGGCGGGAAGGAGATGGGGCAAGATGGCGAGGCAACAGACAGCCCTTTGGGGGGGAGGGTTGGGGGGGTTCTTTAGGACCTTCGGCGTAGGGCGTCAGTAAGATTAGCTTTGCACAAGCGCTTTGGTGGACTGCTCATAGGCTGGCAGGGGCTGACAGATGCTGCTTAGGGGACCTCATCGAGCGTGCACATGGGTGAGCTAGTGCTACAAGAGGCGCTAATAGCTGGCGCTGTTTCCCGGCGGCGCCGGCGGGTTGGCTTAGTCGCCAGCAAAGCTAGGAACTACGGAGTACGGAGTATTCTCCATTCGTTCAATTCAAACGCGGGCCAAAAAAAGTACGCAAAGTCTCCATTTTGGCACAAACCATCAGCTTTGGCATCAGCTACGAACAAAACAACCACACAACGAAAACGGGCCAGGCGTTCGATTGAGGATTGAGGATTGCACCATTGCCGATTGCCCGACAGCGACTCTCCTTCGTAATCCCATCCGTGCTCTCCGTCCCAACACCTGTCATGGCCTCGCCGTCGCCTGCCCGCCGCCGACGCGGTGCGACCCCTGTCGACGCCACGTCGTCCACCTCTTCCTCCTCTGCCGACACTACCGCGGCCGCGACCGCGGTTGCCGCCGCCGCCGCCGCCGAACCATCGTTTGTCCCGACCGCCTCGACGACCTCCTTTGCGCCGCTTGCCGTCGCCGCCCGCAACGGCAGCCCGGCCGTGCTGCTGGGCGCGCTGGCCCTCTGTTTCGGCGGACTCGTGGGCGACCCCAAGTTGCGGCAGGCCGGGAGCCTCGACGCCGACGCCGACAGCACCGCCATTGCCACGCTGGCCGGACTGTTGGGCGTGGCCACGGTCGTGCAGGTGGCGGCGTCCGTGGTAGGCCTGCCGCCGGCCGGTTCCGTGGCGCCGCCGGCGCCCGCACAGGGCAACGACAGCGCCAAGAAGCAGCGGAAAGCCGCGCGGAAAGACGGGCGCAAGCCCAACGTGATTGTGACGACGACACTGTCGCTGGTTCTGACGGCGCTGGCGACGCCGCTCGTCCATCTTGTTTTGGTTCTCTTCGGCGCCCCCTTTTTGGCGCAGACCAGCCGCACGTTTTTGTGCGCGGCGCACCTGGCGGTGCTAGGCCTGTACCCCGTCATCTACACGCGCGGCACAGACGGCACGGGCGCGTGGCGGGCGCTGGCGTCCGGGTCGCAGACGGTGCGGCAGCTAGACGCGGCCGTCGGCGGCCTGTGGGGCGCCTGCGCGGGTGCGTGGCTGGGCGCGGTGCCGATACCGCTGGACTGGGACCGTTCCTGGCAGCAGTGGCCGATCACGGTGGTGGTGGGCATCTACCTCGGCCATGCCGTGGGCCGGACGCTCGGTGGTGTGCTGCAGCGTCGGTAGTCTTAGCGAAGCTAGTGGACATCATATGGGAGAGCAGCAATGTTGTGGGTGTGGGTTGGATATGTTGAGGAGAGGGGTGGTCAGAGGAGGGAAGGGACGAGGAGAAGCGTGCTTGTGAGTGCATAATGGAGGAGGCACGCGTGTATTCAAAATAGACTGTAAATAATAACCCAAAATGCCTTGTATAGCAATTAAATTCCTTTTGTTCATATTAACGCCATCCCTGGATAAGAACAGAGAAAAAGAGAAGAGCACAGGTCCATACCCGTACGAAGTACGTCTCTTAGGCCCTCTCATGGCTAGCAAGTTCACGATCGCTTGCCAGAATCATGAATATAAATATAAAAAAGGCACACGATAAAAACGTTGACCCATATCAAACATATACATCATTCGTGACCCTCATGACCGGTCCAGCGCCGTCCGGACCTGCTTGGCTTCCCAACCGTACTTGAGGCGCAGAACATTGGTCTTGACCTGCTCCAGCAGCCGCAGCAGCCCGACGATGACGTAGAGCTTCGTCCAGCGCCGCAAGAAGAAGCCAGACAGGGTCTTGGTGTTGGGCGGGTGCGCCGTCGGCGGTGCCTTTGTCGCGGTGCGCCGCAACGGTGTCAGTTCCGAAGCCGGCTCGCCGTCTTCTTTGCTCACGTCATCGTCACTCTCCTTGTCCTCCCACCTCTTCCGGACGTCGGCAAACTTGGACGGATCGTCGGTGATGACGCCCTCGACACCCTCGCGGATGCTCCAGTCCATCCACTCCTCGGAGTTGACGGTCCACACGAAAATGGCGCGGCCTTTGGCGTGGGCTTCGCGGATGAAGCGGGCGCCGCGCGGGCCGACGAGAATGGCCTGCAGCAGGTTAAAGTAGCTGACGCAGTCGTACTTGAGCAGCTCGTAGCAGTAGGCGAGGCAGAGGCCAATGTAGGCGATGGGGAAGCCGGGCAGCTTGTCCTGGGCGTGGCGCATGTAGATTGCCTGTGATGTTAGACGTGTGATCTTTACATTGACACGCAACGGAGGGTAATTGACTTACATCCCAGCATCCGAGCACAATGCGCTTGCTCCAGTCGCCCGGTGTCGCCTGGATTGTCTCAGCCAGCCGTGTGACCAGCTCTTCTGCATCATCATCCCGCTGTATGTGTTAGTAACTTGTAAAGACCAAATAAATCTAGGGTGACGAGGCTCACCTTAATGTCCAGCAACACCCACACGTGCTCGCGGCCTGGCTCCGATAAAAACGCCAGCAGGTCCGCCAGCCGTGCCATGGACACATTCGGGTCCTTGGTCGTCCGCAGCGTCTCCAGGAACGACCAGTCGCAGTCGGCAATCTTGTCGGGCGGGCCGAAGCAGCGTTTGAGCGTCGGGTCGTGCGAGAGGACGACGACCTTGTCCTTGGACAGGTGGACGTCGGTTTCGAGCGCAACGGCACCGCTCTCCAGAGCACCCCGAAAGGCCACGAGGCTGTTCTCCGGGAACTTGGCACGGAAGCCACGGTGAGCAATGTTCTGGGGCAGTCCGGTGTTGCCGCCCAGCGTGGGCAAAAACGATGCCGCCGCCGGCTTTTGTTGCTGCTGCTGCCGTTTCGCCTTGTCGAGCGCAGCCAGCTCGGGCGAGGGGGGGGCCATGGGTGTGATGGGTGTGATGGGTGTGGTGGGTGTAGTCGGTGTCGTAACTAAACCGTGTGAAATCGGCGAAGAGGAAGGAGACGGCGACGAGGAGGGCGAAATGGGAGATGTCGGTGATGCGCCTTCGGTGCGGGAGACCAGGGGCGACGACATGTTTGCGGCGGACGTCTTTCTTATGGAAACGGCTCCAAAGGCTATGTATACTCTTGTTTCTGCTTTCTGTTCACGCTGAGGCGCCGTGTTGCAGTGGTGTCGTCCTAGGATCACTTGTCCCGGTATTATTCCGACTGCCGGTTTTCAGGAAACGCCCAACAATACCGTCTCTGACAATAAAAGGGCGAGTCGACCGCGCGTTTTGCTGGCTGATCTGCCCTGTTTTTGGTTGATTCGTGTCGTTTTGCTAGGGTTGCTGGCGTGGGGATGTGCTGCATAACACGGAATAGGAAACAAAATCTGATATAAACCCGATGCTAATGGGCAACGGTGAGAAAACAAGAGCGAGCGATCGTCTCAAATGGTGTGCCCGCGATGGACCTGGTGTGGAGGTGGTCTACTCCCTCTCCTCTTTTTTTCTAGTCTCGTTCGCTTTGCCAGACGGATGCCGGCGTTCGTCTTGGTGTGGTGTCCTCCGAAAAAAAAAGACCCGATGGGAGGTTAGGGGACTTGGTACTTGAAAGGGCAGGCGCGTTCGTCGAGTAATTACGTCGTTGTGTTCCTTTGGTCTTTCCCTTCTTGGATGGAAGCAAGCTTCGAGCACCTGCTTGGATCGTTCTACGTCGCACGTCGCTCTTTTTATCTGGAAAGACCTTCGCCAAGCAAATGAAGGGCAACAAGCTCTTTCCTTTCCCGAGCCCGCCGCGACTTTCCCTTTTCTAGCTCTGCCGAGGCGTGACTGCCTCGCGATCGGGGCACTGTTGCACCACAAGCCATCCTCAGACGGTCCCTTGACGGTCCCTCTAAACGCCGCCGGCGTAGTCCGTACAACATACGTATTATTACGACACATAATGACGCCATGCGGCCTGGGGGATCCTCTGAACACCACCCGGAGTTTGCGGACGAGATGTCCGTTCTCTCCAAAGGTTCCTGCCTATTTACGGCGCATTACTCTTGGCCATGTGGTCCCTTCCGGCATCCTTCGGGGGCGCCAGGCACTAAAAAAAGGTTTATTTGAATATTTCACAGGGCCACAAGTAATGGCTGCGGAAAGTGGCTCAAAGAGCAACCTGAAATGGACTTGGTGCGGCCTTCGGGCTCTTAAAGCCCCCGGCGCACTTCGCTCGCTCTTTTCTGTCGATCCTTCCCGGGCACGAGCACCATATAATTACGGCCTAGCCGGGCGGGCGCTGTCGCCACAGCCAATCGCTTGCGCACGCCTAGTCGGGGCCTGTTTTCTGTCTCTCGTGCGCATTTGACATCTCTTTGACCATTCCTTCTGCACACCCAGTATTTGGTGCCGACAAAAAGCATGATTAATGGGGTTCATCTTGAGACCCGGGGTCCTCGGGCCCGATATAGTTGATCCGGAGTCTCCTTACAAGGCGTGCAAGGCTCGGTAGCCTCGTGCTAATTGCTGACATTGTTCATCTGGTCGTCTCACTTACGAAGTAATCTTTTGGACTGTTGTCGGCTCCTTCTGGGGCACGCAGGCCAATAGCATCCCCTGCAAGGCAACGATCTTCAGCGCACAACCAAAATGCCAAGACTTTCCATCAAAGACGTATGGATGTTACAAAATGTGAGAATAGCATTCAAACAAATGAAACGCGAGAAAAGACAACGAGGGCTGGGGCGGCAGGAAAGGAAACCAATCGAATAAGAGTGAAAATGCAAAGATCGAAAATCAGACGACCAGGCATCATGAGCATGTACTCAGTTGATTAGCTGTTTAGAATCAAGGAGGCATCATGAATGAAAAGTACCGCTATTTTACTTCATATAAAACGAAAGCATGCCGGGTTGATAATGCTGGGTTAAATTTCTCTTGAACAAAAAATACACAAGAAGAGATAAGTTTTATTCATTATAAGAAAAAACCCGATCAAAACCTAGAGTGATGTAAACAAAATAAATAGATCCTTACAAAACAATTGAAAATCTCGTCTTCGGAGGCCTCGATCGTTCTCGATACGACTTTTCTTATTTTCGCGTATCCACTCAACAGACAAACAATAAGATGCAAATACAATGGTCAGTCCGAGGAAACATATTCCACGGTATAAACGTATGCTGTCGCAGGTGGTAGGCCAAGCCAGGATACGGAGCTGTCGTTTGTCGAGTTTAGGCTCAAAGCCTGGCACACGGCATTGTGTTTGTAATGACGAACATCACATGGGACTCTTGGAGCACTTTCATTTAGATGGGAAATAACATTCACTGGTCAGTCAGGTAGCATCATATTGAATAGTCTCGTATAAGAACACTTCGTAAATAGAAATCATAAAAAAAATTTCAGGTGAACCTTTCTGTCTCCCCTTTTCACCAGATACTCAAACATAAGACGTAACCAACTAGAATAAAAAATGACAACAAAATGAAAGCAAAAATGCAACATGCAAAATGCAAAATGTCAAATAGAAATCGATTGCCCACAGAACGGGACTTTCATATAAGGTATCAGGTATCAGGTATAGGTTGCCATGGTCCTCCGTATCCCAACTCAACAAACCAGGCGAGGGGAAAAAAAAAAAAATCAGAGTTCCTTGTCCCACATACATATTTCCATTAAAATAAGTCCATAACCAAAAATTGTTAAAAAAAGAGCCACACGCCGAGGTAATCGCAACAAGAAAGAAGTCGTGTCGTTTCGTAGCTTGAAATTTGTTTCGTTTCGTAGAGGTTTTTGAGGACGTGACAGATGAACTTTTTTTTCCCGAGGTTTTGTTAAAAAAAGTAAAGAGAGCAAACAAGCTATCCAAGAAAAGTAGATGCGCCATATGATAGGGTATGATGAAGAAAAAAAATCACAGCACAAGGCCGTCGACGGTGTAGCCATCAGGACCAGTGCCGCAGGGATTGCCCAGAAGACCACTAGTGCTGCGGTAAGGCAGGCCACCCATGTCCAGGCCACCCAGACCAAGGTTGGTCAGGTCGGCCGAGTTCAACTCGTCACCTGCCACCGAGCTCATGCTCTCGTCGCTGAAGCTCAGCACGCTCTGGGCCGGGGCTGGAATGCTGCCAGGGCCACCATGATCGCCAGTGCCGGCCAGGTCGGCCAGCGTGAAGCCAGTCAGGTCCCAGGACTCGGGCGACCAGCCATCACCAGACTGCGACGTCGCCGAGGCAGGTGTGGTGTCGGTGGCAGCCGACAGTCCAATGTTCGGGCCACCGTAGATGGCGTCGTACACGTTCATGTGGCCGCCATCCATGGAGCTCAAGAGAGCCTCCCAGTCGGCAGGCGTCACACTGGACGGCGACGCAGCCTTCTGGTTCTGGGGGTAGTACTGCTGCTGGGAAAGGCGTGGTTGCGCAGGCGAAGAGGGTTGGGGAGACTGCGACATGCTCAAAAAGTCAAGGTTGCTCTTCTTCTGCATCATGCGCTGCTGCTGCTGCTGCTGCTGCTGCGACTGCGACATGCGGTTAAGCATTTGAGCTTGCGACATAGAAAGACGGTGCTGCTGGGGCAGCTGGACGTGCTCACGCGGGCTGTCAAAGGAAGAGCGAGCGCGCGAGCGGTTCTCGGCATCCAAGCCGGTGCCGCTGACAGCTGCGCCAATCACAGGCATGGTCATACGGCGGAGCTTCTCCTGCTGCATGAGGAGATCGGTCTCACTCATGCTGGCACTGCTGTGGCGGCCAAGAGAGAACTGCTGCTGCTCCTGCTGTTTCTGGCCCTTGCGCTGCGAGCCACCAGAGGGAGACGGGCGGCGGGCAGGCGCAGACATGGAAAGCTCAGGGGTCGTGCGGGTCACCGAAGGAGAAACGTCATCCACAGAGACAAGCATGGCAGCCACGCGCTTGAAGTCATAGCAGCCAGGGGCCTTAGTGCGGTCGGCAATCTTGACGACAGTGTTGACAAGGCGCTCAGTGTCCTTCATCATTTTGCTGTCCTGCTTCAGCTCCATGCTCTGGTAGAGCAGGGACATGCCGCAGATGGTGAGAAGGTCGGGTTTGTTCATGCACATGGAGAAAGCCATCTTGCGCTCCTCGAGTAACTCAATGATCTGAACAATGTGCTTGCCCGCCTCGCTCACAGCCATGACAGCAGACGCCGCCTTGGTGCCGAGGCTGGAGCCGACAGCGGGCCGCCAGATGAGCGTGCGGATGTAGTAGTAGGTGAGAGACAGAAGGGGCGACCGGTTGCCCGTCACATCCGTAGACGGCTTCTCTTGGCGGAAGGTAAGGGTGAGATGGGTCGGCAGGGCGTCGCGCCAGTCCGTCAGCTCAGACTCGAGAGAGGCCATCTTCTGGAGGGACAGCTCGTGTGTGGAGGCAGCAGGGTAATTGGCGTCAAGGACCTTGGCGAGAATTCTCGAGACGCGGAAGAGGGCAAGCGCGGCCGACAGACGAGTCGACTCGCCAGGGAGCGTCGGCTGGAAGCCCTTCTCGGTGACATACTCGTCATCAGTGTCGGCGGGGTATTCCGCATGGATATCTTCGTCGTTGAGTTGCTTCGGTAGACCGAGGATGGCGGCCGAGAAGCAGTCGAGAGTGTACAGTGTCCAGAAGACCTTCTTGCGGGTCTCAATGGTCAGAGCACCGAAGGAGAAGCGCTTCTGGCTCTGGTGCAGGCCCAGGCGGTGAGACAGGCCGATGGCGACGCCCTTGTAGTACTGCAGGCGCTTGTAGTCGGCGCGCATAGAGCAGTAGAGGATGGCGAGAACAAGGCACTGCAGGGTGATGATGGTGTTGTCCATGAGTACAGCATCGAGCGACCGCTGCCACTGCTGCTCACAAGCAGCAATCTGCTCTAGGTCGGGCTGATCGCTGGAGAGACCAGCAATAGCAAAGACAAGGTACAGCTGAGCTAGCT
Source organism: Sporothrix dimorphospora (assembly GCA_021397985.1). Taxonomy (NCBI): domain Eukaryota; kingdom Fungi; phylum Ascomycota; class Sordariomycetes; order Ophiostomatales; family Ophiostomataceae; genus Sporothrix; species Sporothrix dimorphospora. The sequence continues at coordinate 28,441 of WOUA01000032.1, forward strand.
TGTGGTTGTTCTTGACCTTGTCCGCATCGCTAACGAACTCGTCGTAGATGCGCAGGAAAGCAGGGCGATGAAGAATAGGGAAGAGGGGCGACCATTCCTGGAAGTAGACGTTCACGCACCGGTCTGAGAACAGACGCGGTGGAGCACGCATGCTCGATGCGGGTACCTTTTCCACAAGGGGATAGCAGCCCTGGATGTGTAAGAACGCCTCGGCATGGAAGTCCGCGCAGGACTTGCCGCCCTCCTGCATTCTCCTCTTGAAGATGTCTATATTGCATGTTAGAAATGAACGTATTCGTGAAAGAGAAATAAGAACCCGAGCGACGAACGACATACCGATGAATGAGCGACCGCTTGAGGAGCCCATAAAGTACGAGTCGGAGTTCTCAACGCCGAGAACCAGGGGAGACGCTTGCACGCGGAAGGTGTCTTCCTTCACCGCCGGCGTTACGGACGACTTCGAGTCTCTCTTGGAGGCCGGTGTAGCTGCATTGCCGTCTGTTGAATTTCTTGGCGATGCGCTCTTTGCCGTTCCTGACAAGGCTGTGGATCCGGGTGACGCAGAAGAGATGGATGTGGACTGGCGTGACAAGCTGTCGCTGGCACTGCTAGCGTTTGTTGGTGAGGGCGAGGCAGATGTTGCTGAGCCACTTGTTGGTGACAAGGCGTTTCGTGAGAGGGATGTGCGGCGCTGGTTGCCATGCATCTTGGAGAGCATATCGATCTTTTCATCCTTCTCGTCGAGCAGGTCCTTAAGCTCACGCACCTCCAACTCGAGCTGGCGCACGCGCTCTTCCAAGGACTCAGTATAGCCACGAGGGAATGCGCGGCGGCTCAGCTTGTCGCTGGTTCGGCACTCAAATCCGACGTTGGCGCACTGTGAACAACATGGCCGGATGCCATCGCAGCGAATCTTCTTGCTGCGGCAGCGATCACAAGCCTGGGCGATCCGACTCTGTGAGCTGGTGCCCACCTTTATTACCTTCATCGGTAATATGCCTGGCATTTTGCAGTTTTGTAGGGAGGAAAAGAGATGTGAAAGGAAGAGGAAAAAGTAAAGAGACTGGATCTAGCCCAGCAAGTCTCGCCGTTGCTAGCAATATAACAGCAGCGATGGTGAGTGAGGCTGTGGCCGTGAGGCTGAGGCTGGCCGGTAGATTTCGGCACTTGTCGGTAACTCTGTGGTGAGTCGAGTTGATGAGTCGAAACGTCTGGATTTGGCCCTGAAGAGGAAACGACTTTCTCCAAAAATGTCAGGGGTAAGCGCCTGGCTTTATTTTAGAACGCTCCTTACAGAATCTTTGTTGACTAGAGATGACTGGCGCGGAACGTCCCAACAATAAATAGAGGCCTGGTTTTCGCGGTCTGGACAGCGGGGGGGAATAGCCTGTGGCGTACTGTCACCTGCGAGCAGTCTGCATTTGTGATTGTGTTGCGTTGTTTGCTTGTGATGCGATGAGACGGAAAACAAAGTGAGGAAAGCAATTGAAAGAGGGCCGCGGTAAAATATGCCGAGAGGTGGTGGGTGTCCTGGGTTTCGTGTTGCGTTTTTTTGTTTCTTTTTGCTGGGGAAAGCCTGGTGCTTTGTACTTGGCTTGAGCCGGTCCGTTCTCCGTGGCTTGTGCTTGCTGGCAAGGGTGGGGAGGCGCGTTGTGTCCCGTTTTTTTGTCGTTAGCACATGAACAAATCTGGTCTGTGTGCTGATGGCGAATCGAATAGGCGGAAAAGTGGGCACTGGTAACACGTCTGACTGTTGATAGCAGCGTCGATAGCAGTCGCGAACGAGTGCACCGAAGTTTCAATGTGTGAAGTGTGAATGTGCTCGTGAAGGAGGAAAAGATATAAAGGAGAAGGACAGTGGGTAATGTAAGAGGCGAAAGGAGGCAGAAGAGGGCGCGATGTGGAAAGGGGCGCCGTTATAATATAATAAAAACCAGACGTCTGAAAGGCGGAGGGGGATGTGCAAAATGGGGGAAGAGAAAGAAGAACGAGATGATAGAAGAAGAAGAAGAAGAAGAAGAAAATGCGGAAGGCACGGGAATAAAAAAGGGAAAAAATTGGTCCAGCAGGTAAGAGTCAGGATGGGGAAATGGATGAAAGGAGGGAAGAAGTGGCAGACGAGCAAGGAAAGAACAGGTAGTGAAGGGGGCAAGGCGAGGCAAGAGCACCCCAAGATGAGCGAACAAGACTTGTGAGCAGCTTCTGTGAGATTGGGGGTGTGTGTTATGTGGGAAGAAAAGACCGGTTGAATTGGGAAGGTGTGGGGATGAGCGAGGATAAAATGGAGAAACGCGAGGAAGGAGCAAACGGTGGGCGACACGATAATAACTCTTTTTTTCAGTGATCACTCTGGGAAGGAGGGAGGGGCGTGTCGATGGTGCGGAGGGAAAGGGGAAAAAGCGAGAGTGGAGAGAAGGAAGGTACGGAGAGAAAGCGGACCGGGGAGGGGGGGGGGCGTGTGTGGAGAAGACTAAGACGAACAAAATAGGCAGGGGGAAATGTTAATGAGAACGGGGGCATTGGAGACACAGGCCTAGCTCGCCTGGAAAAGAAGCCAAAAGAAATCGGCCGTTTTGTGACCAGAGGGGGTCAGTCACCGTCGAGCAAAGTACGTCCATCGTTCTTGCCTTCCTTCACTCGAGCTTGCGACAGTGTTACCGTTTTCTCGCTCCATTGCGCTTTCCCTCTTTCTACGCGGCTTCCCTTTTGTCCCTGTTTCCATGTCGCGGAGGAAGCCGGCGAGGGACCGATGAGCTGGGGAAGGCACGACTGTGCACCATTGTTTTCAGGTCTTCGTTTTCGAGTCTTCATAACTCTGCAGTCTGGGGACATTTTGCGTGTGGCTGCCGTTCAAGACGTACGACGAGCTTACGGGATTGTTTCGTCCACCACACCCTGCAAGGCCCTTTTTCTCTTCCTCGCGATCAACGGCGACCCAAAACTTAAGGGTGCCTGAGAGAGGAAAGATGACGACGTGAGGGGATACGCCCAGCTTAGCACTGCTTACTGCGTATTTTCTGGCACCCTACAATGCTGTCACCGTTGGCAGCGTACACAGCCATCACCGTTTCTAGGCGATCACAACTGGGACTGCCCGCCTGCCACGATGGGAGAAGCCAGGTCAGAAGGTGAGCTATCACCGGAAAGGTAATCGTTCCACCCGGTGTCGAGGGTTAAAAAGACAGGAGCAGAATGGCCAGTTGGTACTTCCTAGCCACCTGTAGACAAGAGCAAGCAAGGGCAAACAAGAAAAGAGAAGCTCCAAAAGGACAAAAAAGACGGAACGCCACCACAGGTCGGCCATCCAAGTTGCCAGACGGGTCGTCCCCAGGGCATTAGAACGGCTTGCCTGGGCAGCACTTGATGTTGCCGCCTTCAACTAACCTTTCTGGCACACGCTCTCTTGAGGGTGTGTACCTTTTTCGCTGTAATTACAAGTAGAAGCTAGCGAGATCTGCCTCAATGTGCTACCGCTCTCATTACAGTCATTACCGTTTGATCCAACCCATCCCGGTCATTCCAGGAGGCGGCAGGCTCGCTTAGATGCCTAATACGGTTCTTCAGAGATTTCCAAAATGGCGGCGACAAGGGAAAATACGAAAGAAAAGAAAGAAAGACGAAAGAGACGAGCAACATCGAGAGAGAAAACAGCCTGAGGATGATGTCACTTTTTGCAGCACTTGGGACCACAACCATTCCAGATCTGGCCTGTGAGGGAGGGTGCAGCCTATGGTACACATAACCGCACCGCTCGTGGTGCATCGCAACACTACCTCGAGGGGCCTAGTACAAAGAAATAAAAAGTACAACTCATAAATATCTCGTTTTTTATGGGCAGTTAACGGCATAAAGTCAGATGCACACATATTAAAGACCCCAAAGGATAAAAAGACAAGATAAATAGGGCCAACGACTCCACGACTCCATACAAAACTATTTGTGCGATACAGGGCGTTTGATTTATTGGGGACGGACTCATCTCTACGCACGTAGAATCGAGTCCAGTCCAAGCCCCCTTCCGCCCCTAACCCCAGAGCAATTCCAAGCTCTCTGGCGTCGGTGGTCGGAGGCCGGCAGAAGATTACACACATGCAAGTACAAAATAGTGTGGTAGGCCAGAAAAACGAAGGGTTCGAAACCTTGGGAGCAGGCAAAAGGATGGAGAAAGGCCCCGCTAGTGAGCTGGAGCGGTGGGGGAAGAAGGAAGGATGATGCAAGGGTGCTAGCAAAGCATTACGACGTATCGTAGCGCTGGCATTATGGTGCTATGCCCGAAGAGACCAAAAGAGAACAAAAGACTCAGAAAGAGGGAAGCCCAAGCGTTCCGTTTATTTTTCAAAATGCGGAGGGCGAGAGAGAACGAAAAAGAACAAAAAAAAGAAGAAGAAAGAAAGAAAGAGAGCTGACGCACGACGGAGCGGAAGTGTGGGGTGGCTTTGGAGAACAAGGGAAAAGAGGAAAAGGAATGAGGCCAAGGGAGAGATCATCAACAGTGCAAGCACCAGAGAAGCTACTTTTGGGCACTTGCCATCGCCCGCGTGATCTACCTCGTCCGCGTGCGGCTCAGCATTGTATTTTGGAGAACGACAATGAAAGTGGGAATGACGACGACATATCTTACGTCGCTAGCTGAGAAGACACCACGCGGGCAACACAGTAGCAAAACGAGTTGATGGGAGGCAAAGTTAGCTACCTAATTCAAAGGAAGATTTATCATAAAGTGGATGAATCTGGGCGTGGCGGCACTTGCACAAATAGGTTTCGGAGCATATGACCATTATTGAGGATTGGGGACTGCTGTTATTTTGAAGTTGAGTCTTTTATTATTCTAGGAGTCGTCTTCTTGGAATTGTGCACTGCGAGTATTATTTGCAGAAAAGGTTTGGATTCCTGGGGGTGAAGCTCGTTTTCAGGGTATCTTGTCACCGTCAGGTGGTGTTGGTCAGTTGGTCGTATGATTTACCCCAGAAAATGCAACTGGCCACGCTCCGTTTTTGTCTCTCCTTTTTCTAACGGAACGAACGCAACACTCTCCATACTCTCTCCATATGGGGTACAGAAAGAAAACAGAGAGAGTTTGGCATATTTTACGGGGAAATACGGAGTACGGGGAAATCTCACAAACGAGCCGAGGATCGTCATCGTCTGGAGAAGAACGCGAAAAAGCAACATTCTGAGGTACAAAGAACCAAGAAACACAAACGACCACAACAAGACAACAAACACTCTGACCTGGCGCGCAAACTTACCACATGCGTATTTCATGGTGTGTGGTTTGTGCTCCGGAACAAAGAAAGAAAGACTGAAAATCTGGGGAAACAGTAAAACATCATCTCTGTTTCTTTTCTTCTTTTTTACTTCTTTTTTCTAGGGCTGTTGGCTGTCTTATTTTCCCCATTTTGTGTTTCCAACAGACAGGTCCCGATGAGGGCCAAGACGTCTTCGTTTTGCCTGGATCGACTGCCATGCCTCTAAAATTCCCCGCGATATTGTGGTCAAGCTGGCCTAGTCCAGATCTTGGGGGTTCCTCGTCGTGGCTGCATTCCTTGTTCGTTGGTCTTTTCTGATTGGACGGCGTTGATTTTATTGTTCTCTTTTAACTCCGCCTGCCTGACCTGCGAATGCATACTCGTAGCTCCCTACTAGTGGCTCACAATCCAACATGTCGGAGCCGAAGTTGCAAAAGTTGGAGTAAAAGGGGGGTATGCACGGAAACGAAGGGGGGAGAAAGGAAAACAAGAACAAAAAGGAGCAAACTAAAATCAAAGGCCAAGCCAAAAATGGGAAGACGAGAACGGAGAGGGTGGCGGTTTGCCCAACGCCGGTGTACTGGGATACAGGATGAAAGGGTTGTAATACGTCGTAGGCTGACGTTGGGTACATGACGAGAGTGTGGGTGCGTGCGTCGTGTAAGTCGTAAGGCAAAGCGTCTTGTAAAGTCAAAAGAGGCAAGCACACCCTTGCTGGCACACAAATGGACTGGGTTAGGAGAGTCGAAACAAGGGGCGCATAGCATATATGGTGTGCACAACAAATAAGTTTTTGCGATGCATCGTTTCCTTCCCAATATTGTTTACAAACGATCCGAGGTTAGGACAGTTGAACAAAGCAAAGGAAGGAGATACTGACGAAGCTCTTGCCACGTACGGAGTTGCGAGCTGAGGCTCGATGCAACACAAACTCTCCGCGTTGCGGCAGGCGCGGGCATCGGCATCCTAGGTAATCTTACAACTGCTACGGTGGCAGGGTGGGAGCGGAAGCCAAGCGACCCGGCAAGCACACGGGGAGAGCTCGGGGACATATTCGAGTGTCGCAAGAAGAGAGTAAAAAACTCAACAGAACAAAAAGAAGCAGAAGAAGTGCGAGTGGGGGATACAGACAACCGCGCATGCCGGAAGGAGGCGGAGCGAACGGATGAAAACAAAAATCGAATGTTGTCCAAGACTAAGCATGGCGGTAAGAAGCAAGAGCCTACGGCAGACCCTAGGAAAGAACAAAACCACAAGGCTAACGAAGGAAGGAACGCGCGAAACAAAACGAACGATGCGGACCAAAATATTGAATTGTGCAAGAGGGGAAGCCACGAACGGGGAACGACATGACAGACACGCCCAGCCCACAGGAACAGCAGTACGGAGCATCTAGGGTGGCAAAACGATTAACCCCGATGTTCGGGGAAGGCCCATCCAGGCCTCACAACCGGGTTTTGTGAGACCAGGTCGAGAGAAGGAAGGCGCGTTTTGGGAGCACATCTTCACTTGTCACCTGGGAAGGAAAGAGCAACCGGGCACGGGAGTCAAGGCTGCCACAAATGGAATCAGCTGCACACCATCCTCTCTCCTCTTCTCTTCGCCCTTTTTTTTTGTCTTCACTTTCACCTTTGCATTACCGCAACACCTGATCCCCCGGCTCTGTATCCCGTACTTCGTTTTCCGTCCGCTCGTACCCCAACCGTCTCAGCCAGTCGGAAGCAGGGATGTCAGAGAGAATACGGAGGCTACGAGTTGACGCCGAGACGACCAAGCACCTTCGAAGAACGACGGTCGTGGTCCCCTCCCGTTGTCGACCTGTCTCGTCTCGCTCGATTCGCCTTGCGCCCATCTCGATTTGCCCTGCGCCTAGAGAACGAAATGTGCTTGTCGCCTGTCGTTGGTGGCCTCGACAGTCTCGAAAGACGTCGTCGGAATTCAAGATTGATCCACTTTTTCCCTTTGCTTCCCCAAAATTCTCGCCCACGTTGCGGTTCCGCATCCGCAACCTTAGTGCTGGCTGCACCTCTCCCAGTCAGAACCAAAGTCCCCACATGTTCCGCATTGCACGGAAGAGGGCTACGGAGTGCCGCGGGGGCGTTCTGGGCCAGAGGGCCTTTATTTTCAGGCCTTGTCTGTATGATCTTCGCCCGTCTGTCTTAGTGTCATTTTTTACTACGGTGATGGGGCCAGCTAAGGCGAACAAAGCTGGAGAAAAAGAAAAAGAAGGCAGCTGCTAGCTGTTCCGCAGGTTGTGGAGATTTTGTCTGAGTCCGCAGCCCTCCTCGCCCTCTCCCCAGAAACTGCCCCTTTCCCTACGCAGCACTAGTTGACCCCAACAGTTACTCCAACTTTCTACGGAGTAGAAGCCCACCTCGGTGCTCCTTACTCCGTTTCCCAAGCGTAGGGAGGTGAGCACGAGAGAACACAGACTCCAGACAGAGAGCATCTCGTTGCTCGTCGTGTGAAGTTTCTGGACGGCCAACGGACTCCTCAACTCCCGAACACAAGACGGCCCGTCTTGGACTTGGCCGCTGTCACCACTTTTGGCGGGGAAGCGGACCTTGTTCTTTGACAACGAGGCAGATGGGCATTTCCAAAGTCGAAAAAAGACACAAAGTCTGAAGGCGACAAGGTGAACAAAGTTGAAAATCAATATCACGGGTGGCCAAGAGGAGAAGCATGGAAAGCACACCGATGATAGCAGATGGAAAGCGGCGGATCGAAAACTCAAGCTACGACGTTCGCAGTACAGTATGGCTGAGAGAGAATGAAAGCGCCAACCTGCTCGCCTGGACTCGATTCGACGTCTTGATCCATGCCGGTCAGCGTCAGGCCCAGACTCGTCAGACTCTGTTTACCCTTGCAAAGGCCAGACGCATCCTAACCGAAAAATAGTTTTATTCTGCCTTGAAACGTCAATCTTGTTCTAGCGGCCCTCTATGGGCATTTACACGAGATGAGCCCGGTACAATTTCTACTGGAGTCTTGCATTTGTTGCATCTTAAGACACCAAAAATGATATGGCGAGGCCGATATATCATGGGCATCATATATGACGGCCGACCAGCACTTCCAGCAGGGTTCGTCTCATCGTTTCGGAAAATTATGAGGCACCTGCAAGTACAGTGTTTAAACAGGCTAACATGCCGCCGTTCAGAAGTTTGACTGCCGTTGTCTTTTGCCTCCTCTTGCCTCCTCGATTCCCTGTTTCCATTTCCCTATGTTTTTTTTTGTTTTTTTTTGTTTTTTTGTTTTTTTTTGGCTTGCCACCATGACGCAGAAGTTGCAAATTCCCATCCTTTTTCTGGATATGCTGCTCTCTACCTAGCCCCACTCTCGTTCCGTAGAGGTTGTGGTACAGCGATGACCTGCACACGAAGCCCTGCAAGACCACAGTATTGCTCCGTTCCTCTCTCTTTAACTTTTTAGTGTTATTTATGAATTTATTTTTGAATTTCAATGGGCCAAGGCGGAGGCGGGGTGGGGTGCCATTTGGCCCTCTGGCCCTCAGCAATGGCTGTGTACCAGTCCTGTGCCTTGTCTCTTGTGTCAAAATGTCTACTCCGTACGACGAACACTTATGACAGTACTCCGTACATATAGTCTGCCCGCGAATAAAGCCGGGCTTGTTTGGGGATTTCATGCCAGGTGACAAGCCAAAAGTCAGTGCCGTATGCAAATCTACCCCAGTACACTGCGCACCCCTCCCTCTGTTTGAGAGCACCGTCTTGTCGATCGACCTCATGACGGGATGGACTATTGCGGGCAGAGAAAGAAAAGAAAATGGCTGGTAAGGGGAAGTCGAGACGTCGTTGCGAGAGACCAACGCCAACGAAGGTCGAAATGCTCCCCGGCACGCGCCCCGGTCGGTCGATCCTATGCTGCAAAAAAGGATGCCAGGTAAGGAAATATTTCCTTTTCGAAAGGAAAAAAATCTCCAAAAAGAATAAAAGGAGAAATGGAAACAGAAATAACTATAAGCTAAAATGGTAGACAGAAACCGAGTGTTAACAGTCGCGGAAGCAAACAGAAAACAATGCAAACAAGTGTCATCGTCTCGGAGACCAGGAGCACGCAGCACGAAGAGAATACGGAACAAAAGTTGGAGAAGCACTCACAAACCGCATCGCAAAACGAAAACGACGAAAACTAAACCCCAAAGATGGGGTAAGGATTGTCACTATTTTGTTTTTCGATGTGGTTCCTGTCCGCAGCCATTCTGGCGTTCCTGGAGCCGCAATTCGCATATATGGATCTATTCACCAGAAACAAAAGACAGACTTGCCTTGTTCGTCTCTAGCGCTCCCCCAGGCGCCCCAACACGGAGGACGCAAGACGGAGTACGACGCACGACTGCGACTATGACACGCGCCGCGAGAGGCACTACGGTATGGGATACGGATGCACTCGAGCTACGGGCGCCGTCTTCCTTGGCCAATTTTGAAGCAGCACACCTGGAGGCAGCCCTTCGAACCTGCCATGGTCCTAGACCCAGGCACACTCTTTTGTCTCTTCCTCATGTCCCTTTGAGTCAACTGGCAGCTGCGGAAGAGGCGGGCTGACGGACATGCTCGTACGCCGTAACGAGCTGGACCGGCCTGGCCTGTCGGTCGCGTGCATGCGAAACAAGTGTTCGTGAACAGAAAAGAAAAAAGAAAGGAGAAGGGGAAAAACACATGAAGTTGGAGAGCAGTCTAACGACACGACGAAGACATCCCGGAGCGGACGACAACTGCGAGACACGCGAGGGCGGAAACGAACAGAAGATGCAAGATCGTTGAGAGATGCAGGCGAAATGAGCCACACGGTGAAACCGAACTTTTTGCGGGGAGGAAGCAAGGGCAGCACGAGCCATTTCCCAGGACCGGCCTCCCATCTCTCGCTTGTCTTTTGTCGCCTCTCTTGTTGTCCCTTTTCTCACTTTGAAATCCCTCGTCTCCCCACATTTACATCTCGTCTATGAAGTACACTCGGCGTGATCTTCGAAAAAATTGAGAAAAGGGCGTGCAAGTAAAGACAAAGAAGGGTTGTACCAATGTAAATACAACAAATCAAGGGAGGACAGTACCGGATATGGGGGCTGTCAATCCGGCAAAGGCACGCGCACACTAATTTGACGATGGAGCATTTCCAGAGACTGAGACGTGGGAAATGAGGCCCCAAGGCGACAAGGTGAGGGAGCCCAGATGGCAGAGAAGGGGGCAGATGCCGCTCCGAGACCCTCATACCCTCCATAGATGCCGGCAAAATGCAAAACGAGACCCAAAAGCGGACGCGATGAATATAATATACGGCGTTGCGTGTCTATATTCGTCCAACGTGTAAATGAAGAGGCACCCCTCTTCAAAGAGGGTGTGCCAGAGGCGTTGCACGAGGGCAAGTAGAGCACGGCGTGTAGGCTCACACCTTAATCGTGCCCTGGAGGTTAAATCTTCTATGTGCTCATCACATAGGTGGAATGCACGTCATGTTTGCCAGTCTGGGCCTATGCACGACAGTGTGTTTTTTTGGTTTCTGTACGCGGCCCCATTGGATTCGTATTGGAATCCAACAAAAGATAGGATGTCGAAAAAAAAAAAGGACAGGGATGAGGGCTGCGAAGCAAGAACAATCATCATTATGCCGCCATGAGGGCGTTACGGCCACATAAGGTAATCATACAGATAAGATACCACACGAGCAGACGTTCTATTTCTTTACCCTTTGATTTTTGTTCCTTGACTACTACAGAAAGGAAACGAAGAAGCCGAAAAAAGGCCAAAACATCCGTTCACCAAAAAAAAAAAAAAAAAAAAAAAAAGAGAATGGGAAAAGAAGCAGAGAAAGTGAGAGAGGCCTAGCCATGGCACTGACCAGTGACAAAAGAGAACCCATTTTGAAACACCCGTTCCCCCGGAGCGGCCTGAGAGGGTCGTATTTTATGGGATGCATCATAACGAGTAATACCACCCCACCTGCATGTGAGCCTATGAATGGAGCGCTGGAAAGGCGGGATGTTATTATTATCGCACGTGGCTAAGAGACTGAAAAATAAGAAACGAAGAGATAAAAAAAGATTGTGGTATTCCTAAATGAAAGGCACCCTTCCTCCCCTCCCAGAAGAAGAGGAAAGCAAACAGAGGGGTGGTACGGGATGCAGTGAGTGAGTGGATGGGGTTATCTATCCTCCAGCACCCTGAATGAACAGAGACATGGGTATCGTAGGGTAGGATCAGTGAGCTGTAGAGGTATTTTTGTGATCTCTGCAGACACTTTGGGCCATGCATCGTACGGCCTGTCCTTATCATTTGTAGAGCTCGCACGTCCATGGCAGGTGAAGAGAGTGCCTGTTAAGATAATGATAGTTTACCTTCATGGCGTATGGCTATTATGTAGAGACGGGCGGGTCGGCGGTAATGTGCGAGGCCCAGAGAAAGCAAGACAGCAGAGGCTCACAAAAAAAAAGACGGCCAGACAAACAGAGAAAGGCACTTCTACCTCTCAAGGCAGTCGCGAGAAGCGTAATGGGGCCAAGAGAGGGAGCCTGGGACGAGCTGAACGGCACAAAATAAAAGAAGAATGACAGTCAAGCCAGGCGGGGTGAATGTCTTTTGAGCTCCTGGTTCTTTGGATGACCTAGGGAGCCGCCGGAAATTTCCACGTCTTTCTTTCGTCTGTGCCACTGTTTCCTATTTTTGTCCGCCCTCTCCATTTCTCGACGCCGAGCCGGGCCAAGATCACTTGTTTAATACCGTTCGCTTCCAGACAGGGCTGTGGGGACAGGGTTTGATGCTGCCGTGGAGGGAAAAGGGGAAACGAACGAGGCCGGCGATGCTCGTCCTGACTCTCGCATGTTTGCTTCTTCTGGTCCTCGCCTACCACTGCCGTGTGGAAGTCTGGCAAGACGGGATGGGCTTGTATGGCACCCGGAGGCGCTGGATATTGGAAGAAGAGAGAGAAGTCTTGGGCACCCTCTTATCTGACAGCGCACATGTTGCCCATAGCCTTCTTCTTTGGCTCCCTGGGGCATCTCCCGTGAAAATGCTGTGCCTCATCAGCTGCAGCCTCACGGCACGTCCGTAGGCACAGGGACAGCAAAGGAAAAAAATGCAAGAGGAGCAGGAGATCCCCTTGCATTTGCTTTTGTGCCCGTGACTTTGGTCACGCGTCACGCCTCTGACATTCGATCAGCAGCTCCAGATCCACAACACGCTGCACGCTTCCATCGATGTTCCAGCCCAAGCATGAGCACAAGCAGCACAGGCACGAGACCACGTCCACACCCAAGCCCAGGGCCATACCAGAAGCGCTCGAGGGCGCCTAGAGAGGCAAGGAGAGGTAAAAGAGAGGGGCCAGAGAGACCTATCATCGTCGAGAGGCTGAGAGAGAACCGCGAGTACGAGGTGCGTCTTTTTGCCTGCCTGCCGAGCCTGCCTGCTCAAGTACCTTGGTGGGTCAAGTAATGCGCGCCATGGCTTTTCATTTCCTTTGCGAACATCTTCGTTTTAAACTTTGCCTACTTCGTGCTCCGCCAGGCCTAGTCGTCGTTGCTCTTTTGCCATTTGTCTTTTAGATGTCCGCCACCTGTGGTACACGAGTTGTGGTCCACGGGTTGTGGACAAAAGAGTAAAATATACAGACACTCGTGCTTTGGCGTGGGGAAGATCACGTTGTTGACCCAGAATGGAAACTGGTCGCGAGACACATCGAAAAAGCAGCGCGTTTGTTTTGTTGTTCGTCTCCTCAATGTTGTTTTTCACTGTTCATTTGTTGTCCTCGTCTCTTTCCAAGTACATGCCTAGGCTAGCCTGCTTCGTTGTTCCTTTGCTCGGTGTGATCGTTCGGGGTTCGGCCTTTGTGTGTATGTCCTGTATATCCTGAACTGTTCCTAATTCGGACTGCACTGCATGTCGTAACTGGCCGTTGCAGGCTGTGCGCGCATACGTCGTACGGCGTACGACGTACCAGAGCGAGCGTCGCACTTTTTTTTTCGTTGGGGTGTCGTTGAGGAAGAGCCTGGCCCTCAGCTAAAATCGTCATCCTCGCCCTCGTGCATGGGCTCATCGGCTTGTTCCTGATTGGGCGCCTGTTCATCGACTAGGTCGTTTTGGGCAACCTCCATCGATCCGAGATAAGCCACCACTGTTGCATTCGAGAGCAGATCCGACCTCTGCATGGGAGGATTGGGTGTCAGCAAGCCAGTGAACCAAAGAATCCGAGTGAAAAAAACTGCACAAAAGGAAGAAAAAAAAACACTGTCCAAACGGCCCTTGTCGGCGACTTCGCTGGAGGGCTGGGGAGCATAAATGCAAGCGGTCATAAAACGGCCAATGCTTCGGACGAATACGTTGTACTTTGTGCTTCGCACCTCGTACTCCGTTTGCTCCGTGACACTCGTTTCGCAGTAGTATTTGAAGGTTGCAAATCCGACCTTGGCCCCTTGTGTGGCCTATTGCTGCTGTAGCTCTGGCACACAGCAACTCTGCTGAAAATATGACTCCTACTTGGGGCCCGAGACTTTCCCACTCTGCTCTGAAGCACTGCCTAGCTTTGACCAGCCAACTTCTCTCGCATTTGCCGTCGTGTCCTCTTCTCTTCGCCGCTTTTGTCAGTGGCCCCGGCACAGCGCTAGTCTTGGGCGAAACCACCCTCTCGTCGAATGGCGAAGCTCAACGTTCAAACGGAGCACGTAACGGAGGCCTTTTGAATCGCAGGGAGGGCTTGGAGAGAGTCCAAGGAGGGCGTGTGAACTCTCGACCTCGTAGTAGTGGTGGTGTGGAGAGAGGGTGTGTGCGAGTATCAAATGGGGCAATAATGCGAGACGATGCTTAAAAACGAAGACTTGGGCCAGGTCCTGCGCCGGACCCTGAGGCACATCCTAAGCAATGTGGGTACCTCAGTGAGAACCTGCTGCCCCCGATTCCGTATGCATTCTGTATGCGCCTGTACGGGGTAACGGGGTAACGGGGTATGGAGGCGAGAAAACAAACCGGAGAGACCAGGGCGGCGGGCGACGCCATGCGGGCTTCACGAAAACGAGGGCATGAAGATCGTGGGGAGAGTGAGGGGAAGAGACGAAAAGCAAAGAGAGGGGAACAAAGGATCAAAGATCCCAGGGGACTACCCACGGGGTTTGAGGTACGCTGGCGGGCAAACAGAGATCTAAGGGACCCTAACTGTACCACTGGTACTCGAGATGAATACTGGGGGAGCACCGGTCGGCGCCAGCCGGACGCCAACTGGCGCCAAGGGACGAAGGGAGGCCCAGGTGGTGACGATAGGGAAGGAGGAGAGTGCCCCAAGGAAAGTGATGACCGGCGGGTCATTGAAAGAGCGCGGGGAAGGCAACATCTGTCATCCGATTTTGGTTTTGAAACTCACTTCTGCTTCGAGCGCTTCCAAAGCGGCGCTGAGGATCCGTGATTCGATGTCTCGCAGGAGCGCTGCCTGTTTGGCCACGGCGTGGCGAATGCCATCATCACAACTCAAGTTGTCGTCTGCCATGTCGGCAACGTCGTGTGCCTGTTTGTTTTTTGTCCCGTCTCCCGCGTCGTCGTCGTTCTCGTCGTCCTCGTTCTCGTCGTCGCTTTCGTCGTCCTCTTGGATACCGACCGCCTGCATACGCTCCAACTGCGACTCGATGACCTCTTGCAGAACTGTGACGACGCGTAACTGGAAGATGGGCGCCAACTCGTGTGTACTGGTCAACGTTTCGAAGTCGCGTGCCTTGTCTGTGACGTCTTCATCCTTCCAGAACATGCGCAGCTGTGTCGATCCATCCGTTTCTTGACGCAGGCGAAAGTCGATACCGTCCTCCTCATTGACACACATCAGGTGCACAAACGGGCACGTCCAGCGGACCCGATCCGATGCCTTGCCTCTCGCATCAACCTCATTGTCGTCACTACTGTCGTCTTCGTCGTCCACGCCCAGCTGTTCGATCTCCAAGCGCGGTACTGGCGACCTGAAGACGTGCATCTTCGCTTTTGCGAGTGGGTCATCTGGGAACGGTCGGAACGGGAGTATGAGACTGTGCCGGGTCGATTGTGGGTCGATGAACCCGTAGTTGAAAAGCATCTCGGAGGCAGGCTTCAAGCCACTGCTGCTGCCGACAGCGCTTTTCTCACTCGCCGTCGCAAGCACGTTGTCCTGCTTGCTACCGCTGTAACTGATGGTGACCTCGTCGGATGCAGCAATGTGCTGCTGTGGCCGCACCCAAAGGGTCACCCCGACATCGTCCCCGGTGACTGGCATTGTCGGGGCTTCCTCATAATAAGCATTTGGCTTATCGCTGTGGTTGACCATATCGATGCAAGGCACCATGGATGGACCATACCGCGGCAGATCCAGGCAGCGCGAGCGGTACCAGGCGTCAACCAGGAACCAGTGGCGGAGCTCGGGGCCGGATGCGCACTCCCAGAACGCGGCCTGCCAAAAGGGAATGTCTGAAGACTGTTCACGCAGCCGATCAAATTCGGCCTCCAGAGCTATGAGCTTCGCGCCAACGGCAGACTATATCTTGTTAGAACGGATCGCATTGACTGTTGAGGTGACCATCCCCAAACCTACCTCAAGCGAGGTGCCCTGGAGGAGAAGACGCTCGGCATCCGTCCACAGGGTCGGCAGCGGCATGTCGGCCGGCAGAAATCGCACATACTCGGTCCACGGTGTGGGCAAGGCAGCGAGATCCTCACCGGGCTGTCTCAAACCCAGCGCGAGCTGCACCAAAAGAAAGAGAAGAACATCACCGCGAGCCGTCTGGTGGCCAGCAGCATCAAGAAGCAGCCGGAAGTTGCGATCTTGCTTGGCGTATTCTTCGACGGTTTCAACATGGAGCACGAGGCCATGCGGGACGGAGATCAAGGGCTTGCCATGGCTACTTGTCCGAGAACTCGACTCGGAGTCTACTGCAACAAGGCCAGAGCCCTTGCCGGGGATGGCGGCGATACGGGTGTTGGTGAACGTGACGTTATTGAGAGTTTGCCAGAGGGGAAGCGACGCGATGGGCAGTTGGGCAAGGGCCATCGTGTAAGAGAGAGAGAGAAAAGGAGAGAAGAGGAGAATGGGAGGAATGGAAACACCTGTTAGAAAACAGGCAAGATCCCCTGGGGTAGTCAGTCGTATTCCAGGGACAGGAAGGAGCTGCCGGGGCGGTTTGCAGGAACAACTCGGTTATGTTTTGTCGTCTTGCCGGGCAAGTGCGACTGAATGCGCCTGCTATCTGTATTACTGCGCAAGATATGCTGGTTGGGGCAGGAAGGAGCTGTTCGTGGGTGCTTTCCTAGGCGTGTCTGGCGGTGTTTTGCGTGTGTTTTGCGGTTAATGGAAACCGGCCTTCACGTGTTCCCCAGAGCCCACTGATAAACATTAAATGCCTGACGTCAAAATACAGAGACTGGATTGGGCAGGAAGCTTCAATGCGCCAGGCCCTACAAGATAGCGCTGCCCCGCCATTTATGGGCGATAACAGGCGCAAAACCATGTGCTGGCGATAAAAGAAGAAAAGGCTAAACCAAATTTTTATAGCGGGGCAGCTCGCTGCAAAGCCACTATGAATCCTGGTCTGGTCAACGCAAAGGCGCAAACCGCAGTAGCAAAACATAGCACAACAGGCGACATGCGACATCCGTGACGACGAGGCTGCCTTTAAAGAGTGTCTCAGCTCTGCGCGCCCTCTCCCCACCGACCCAGCGGACTTCCTTGACGACATTCTAGGCACGCAATTAGCACACCGCGCCGCCCACCATGCCACGCGACCCGCTCATCGGGCTCGTCGGTAAGCCGAGCGCCGGCAAGTCGAGCATGCTCAACTCGTTGACGGACGCCACGTCTAAAGTTGGTAGGTGCTTCTGGGGGCAGATAGCAGTTTGAATGTTATGTGCTTTGTGGCAGATGTGCTGACGTATGTCCTTGGACAGGCAACTTCCCGTATGTACTATAGCAAACCCCGAAAAGACTCTCGAGCAGCATCCCAGCCTGACCGCATCGCAGCTTCACGACCATCGACCCGCAACGAGCCGTCGGCTACCTCCAGGTAGATTGTGCCTGTGCCCGCTACGGCGTGTCCGAGCGCTGCAAGCCCAACTACGGCGCCTGCACCAACGGCCGCCGCTCCGTGCCCATTGAGCTGCTCGACGTCGCCGGGCTCGTCCCCGGCGCCCACCAGGGCAAGGGCCTCGGCAACAAATTCCTCGACGACCTGCGCCACGCCGACGCGCTGATCCATGTCGTCGACGCCAGCGGCACCACAGACGCCGAGGGTAAGAACACACGCGGCTACGACCCCTCGGTCGACATTGCGTGGCTGCGGTCCGAGATCGTGCAGTGGATCAAGGGCAACCTGGTGGAGCGCTGGCCGGCGATCCGGCGGCGGCACATTGCGGCGAAACAGACGGCCGTCGAGACGATGCAGATGCAAATGTCCGGCTACGGCAGCACGGCCAAGCTGATGGCGCGCACGCTGGACCGGCTGGCGCTCAAGGAGCCGCTGGAGGCGTGGGACGACGTACTGCTGGACCGCGTGGTCAACGCCTTTACGGACGACAAGTTCCCGACGGTGATTGCGCTCAACAAGATTGACCACCCGGACGCGGACCGCAACATAGCCAAAATCACCAAGATGATGCAGAGCGAGTCGAGCCGGATCGTGCTGTGCTCGGCCGTCTCGGAGATCTTCTTGCGCAAGCTGACCAAGCAGGGGTACGTGCGCTATACGGAGGGCGGCGAGTTTGTGGACACACGCGAGGACCTGATTGCCGACGGCGACCCGGAGGGCGGCAACCTCAAGGAGATGGACGAGAAGAACATGCGGCGCATCAACAACCTGCGCGACATGGTCATCTACCGTTTTGGATCAACGGGCGTCGTGCAGGCCCTCTCGCGTGCGGCCGACGTGCTAAATCTCATCCCCGTATTCCCGGTGCGCAGCATTGCCGCCCTGGGCGTGGCACAGGCGAATGCGGCCGCCGCAGCAGGGACAGCAGACCCGACAATGGGCGGCCCGCCACTAATATCGGCCGCCGAGGCTGCGAAACCGCTCTTCCGCGACTGTGTCTTGGTCAAGAAGGGCAGCACCGTAGCAGAGGTGGCGCGCAAGTGTATGGGTGATGCGCCAATAGCCTATGTCGAGGGTGCAGCAGGCACGCGCGTGGCTGAAGACGACACCGTGGACGTTGGCAAGAACGATGTGAGTATCACACTGCATGGCCTTGCATCCACATGCCGGCAGCATATGCAAATACTAACTTCAATACAGATCCTGTGCTTCAAGGTTGGCCGCATGTAATGACGAGACAGACGACATGTGAAACCTTGCAACGATACCCACGACGTTCATTTAAAAAGGAGTGCCAAGACAAAACCGGGAAATCTTTAAAGGTGAATGTTATGGCTGCGATCTACCTTCTGCAGTTCGAATGTCGTCGGCTTACGGACCGTTAAGCAGTAACGCCGGTCGCTGGTCTACCTGAGTGTGTCAAGGCCAGCCAAGGCCCAGTAGGTGTGCTGAGAGTACGGCGCCTCGTTACTGACCATGCACGTTCATGTGATCTGCAGAGCAGTATGTCCCACATAAGACGGGCAAGCCGGGAAATGATCGGTCGTGCGACCGAGAGATAATCGGGCCATGGCACCCACGGGGCGAGCGGTCGCAACCTTGAGGCGGTCCCAGACATACGAGAATGGTTCGGGAAATGCGGATGCCCGGTGGTAAGCGTATATATATATGCCAACGCGCAGTAAGTGGGAACGCCGAGGCACGACAAAATATGATAACATTTAACGTTGTTTTTCACGGAGCTAGTACAAAATATGCATAAAATGAAAATAGTAAATTATGTGAATGAATGGGTATCGAGATTTCATTATCTTTGGTGGCGTCTCGCCGCTCTACAACAGGGAGGCGGACGAAAGTATCTAGGGGAATTGATGAAAACAAGGAATGGCAGGACAGAACCCGATGCTTGTCAAAATAGCAAAAATAAAACAACGAAATAAAGGGATAAAATAAACGCAAATCCCAAAAAAGTGCAGAAAATTGCAGACAAATGCTTTGCGATCGAATCACTTGTGATCTTCACGGAAGATGCCGAGCGACCCGATTTCAGTCAATTTGCCGACAGCAATGGGGTGGGTTGGGAGGGAGACGAGCGAGGTTCCGAAGATGGCGAGTTTGGTGATTTGTTCGCTTCTGCCAAGGCGCGAGCCAAGACAAGGCCTGCAGCTGTGGTTGGCAGCGGCCGCATTGCCTTCCAGGCGAGTCTCGGGGTTCTTGTTTTGTCGTCGTCATCAGCGGATTTGCGCCAGATCGTGGGTTTTTTAGGGTAAAATCCAATTCCGCCGATCAATTGGCGCTTTTGGGTGTCGTCGTCGTCCCTCCGCAGAGTCCCCCATCTACTCCATGTTGACGCCTAATATTTCAAAATAATGTACAGGGCATGGAGGATGCCGGGAATGTAACCTGAGAGGACTGTTAGTATTGTGTTTTTGTTTTCGGAGAGCGTAGACAGCTGAGGACGCGAAGGGAACGTACCCAGAATGGTCAACAGGATGTTGATGAGCAAATCAGCACCGCAGCCGCGCTCGAGGAAGACACCCAGAGGTGGCAGGAAGATGGCAAGGATGATCTTGCAGATGTCGGAGGTGGTGAAAGGCATGATGGCTGTTTGTGAGAGAGGATCTCGAGATGTGTCTGATGAAGTTGAAGATGTGAGAAGTTGATTGGAGGTCTGTAGTACAGAAGATGCGAAAGTGAATTGGATAATGACAAGGAGAGGACAGGAACAAAGACACCAGAGCGAGGGGGTAGGCACCTTTAAGTATCTTTCATGACTGGTGACGAGACGAGAAAACGCAGGACGGCACCGAGGAGCTTGCCTGCGTACGCATCACAAGGAACAAAGCGCCACGCGGTGCGATAGTGCGACGTATGGGGGAAGGCGAGAAAAGAACCGAAAAAAAAGTAAAAAGAAAACAAGGTCGAGAGGGGCAGGAGGGAACCAGACGCCGGTGGAAGGAGGGCTTCACTGACGAAAGAGGAAAGGACGTACTACGTACGGAGTACGTGACGGTAGTAACTGTCGACAGGCAGGAGCGAAGATACTGTGCCTTAGCGGGCGGGTCGGGTGGTTCTACGTTGGGCAGGGAAGGAGGGAGGCACTGCGTCATACAGTCATACAAATGAGGCCGTACTAGTGTCATGCCTCTGGGTCAAAGGCGCATTGGCATTACTCAATGGGCCTGGTCCTGGACGGGATGCAGCAGGACGCGGCTACGTCGCAATTGCATAGCACGGCTTGGCCCTGTGGCCTACTTTGTACGTGCACCTGCCCACCAGCCATTGCTTTTTGCGCATTCGGGTTCCTTCCGTAAATTGCATTGCGTCTTTTGGCGAAATTACCCGACAAGGACCCGACCAAGGAAGGAGCAAACAGAAAAAAAAACCGAAACGTGCAATGGAGTTTGCGTCTGGTATGGCAGGCACAACAACACATCAGCACCGAGTGCACCGGTGGGTAGCGTAGCTTAGTGAGAACTCCGAGGAAGGACCTGACAGAGCTTGGATCGTCCTTTTTTTTGCCGCCAAAAACGAGACATTACTGCAAACTCCAAGACATAAAGTACCACACATCCGTGCTTGGTACGACCAGAGCGATGATGTGCCGTTTGTGCTGCTTTGTCGTCGGCTTTTTTTAGGATGGTCCAGGTCCAATCGCTGGAGGTGTAGGAATTACGTCACTGCCGTGGCGCTAACAGGGCCAGCCGAGATCGTTAACACGCCCAAAAAGGAAAAACAGGAGAACGGCGGCAATTCACCCCCTGCAGCCCCGTTTCGTGCCTTCCCCCAGTAAAAATCATGACATAATAAATGATCGGTCCCCCGATCGATGGTTCCTGCCAATACAGAATACGTCAGGGCATCGTGGCTCATTGCAACACACACACTTGCATCTGTACTTTTTCTTCTTCCATTTCTTGCCTATTGCGACGTCTGATCTTGGCAAACGGGAGGCCTTTTTAGAAGCACATGGTCTGCTTCGTAAGGTCCTGCGAGATGGAAGTCAGCGCCGGTGGCGATCACGGCACGCAATTCGAGGTTTGGCAGCGATGATCCTACGTGGGAAGAGGTGACAAGACTCGCCGACGCTCGAAATAGAAACATGGCTGCCTTTCCTGGTCTTGGAAGGCTGTCCGTTATAGACACCATCTGAACGTCTACGAGGATTGTGGCAGAGTCGTGGCAAAAATAGGGTGCTGAGAGTTCGAGTCTGGAGCCTGGTGAGAATAACTGGAGCCTGAAGTTCAGCAGCGACCCCGGTAGTGGACGAGCGCGAGGTGGATAGTTGCATCGCACGTGAAGTATCTCCACGTGACCTGAATGGAGCCCAAACCCTAATTTTGTTATCGATAACCACGAATTTATTTTGTCCCCTCTGTACGAAAAGTGGGGTTATTTCGCGACTGTCGACTTTTCCTAGTCTTTTTTCTCGACTTTTTTTTGTTCCTTCTCGCGATCTCTAACCAAACTACCTTTTTCAAACACCACATCATCTTCCCTGACAGCACGCAGGATTCGATCTCTTTGCGTCCACCGTCGCTTTTCTATACACAACCCAGAGTTTCATACTTTCCCCAGTCTCTACAATGGCTCCTCAAACCGTACGTACCATCCCACGATGAACGATGAACGATGGGAGATGCGCAAAGCGAAGATGTTTTCGTAG
This sequence comes from Sporothrix dimorphospora, assembly GCA_021397985.1. NCBI lineage: Eukaryota > Fungi > Ascomycota > Sordariomycetes > Ophiostomatales > Ophiostomataceae > Sporothrix > Sporothrix dimorphospora. The sequence goes on from WOUA01000032.1 coordinate 50,393, forward strand.
TAGAGCATTTTCATCGCGATCTCGTCCATCTACCCCCCTACCCCCCTTGAAAAACAAAACGAAACGCTTTGCTGTTTTTTGGGCATTCCCTCGTCTCCCCCTTCCCTCGTCCAAAAAATGCAGTAGGCTAAAGTTTTGTTTTTTCCCTCCTCCTGTAGAAGAAGTCCGGCAAGACTGCCAAGACGACCAAGAAGTTCGTCATCAACGCCTCGCAGCCCGCCAGCGACAAGATCTTCGACGTCGCCGCCTTCGAGAAGTACCTCACCGACCGCATCAAGGTTGACGGCCGCGTCGGCAACCTGGGCGAGACCATTGCCATCTCGCAGTCCGGCGACGGCAAGATTGAGATTGTTGCCCACAACGACCTGTCCGGCCGCTACCTCAAGTACCTGACCAAGAAGTTCCTCAAAAAGATGCAGCTGCGCGACTGGCTGCGCGTCGTGTCGACCTCCAAGGGCGTCTACGAGCTCAAGTTCTTCAACGTTGTCAACGATGACGACGCTGAGGACGACGAGTAAGCGGTTCTTTTCTTCGAGGCAACTGGGCGGAAAAGCAACAAAAAAGACAAAGGGAAAAATTTTGGTGAAAGAGCGCATTGGGAACGGTGGACGGCCTTTGCGTCATCTTTCCGTTCTCCTGTGCCTTTTCTATTGGGCGGCAGACGAGACTCGGACAGCTTTTGTTCGAGCACTCGGCCACAACAGCCTGTACCCTCCAAAAACACATAGAAAACACAAAAGCCGACAAATAATGGAATAAAGGCTGTCATTTGGGCAAACAAAAACATGGTTTACGAAATGCGTATGTGATATATGAGTGTTTTGGGATCAGACTTGTAAACTTGAAAGAGGAGATTTGCCTGCAAATGTAAAAGACGAAAACATCAGACATGCTCGGACCAACAACCCCTTACGCCCCTAGATCGTAATAAATGCATGTCCCTGTCCGGAAGTTGTACACAAACGCATTCCGCGATCGGCTGCTGTTGCTGCTCTCGTACTCGGTCCGCCACCGCAGCAACATGTCCTGAATGTCCCGCGTATACTTCTTTTCCACCGAGCTGACGCTCTGCTCCACGCGCCGCCAGCTGTCCGGGTCCGAGAGCGCGGTGCCGCGGATTAAGTCGAGCACCTGGTCGGTCGTCTCGACGGCGGCGACGGGGCCCGACAAGAAGGACCGCACCAGCCGCGCCGCGCTGACCTGCGCCTGCTCGACGACGGCCTGGCGGTTGAACTTTTTGCTCTTGGTCTGGCTTACTAGGATGCGCACCTCCTGCTGCTGCCCCTCGGCCCCGCCGGCCCGGTCGCCCACACCAGTATGGAGATGGTGGCTTCCGCCGACCGACGACGATTCAAGCGATGATGAGGCGACGGCGGCGGCAGCGGCGGCCGCTGCTGCTACTTTGGCGGCGCCGGTGCGTGTGGAATCGCGCTCGCGCATCTCGCTGCGCAGCCAGCTGACCACCTGCGAGAAAGGCAACTCGACATCAGGCGCGGCGTAGTTTCTGTGGATGGCGGCCGCGCTTGCACCACTGCCGGTACCAGATCCTGCACCCGCACCCGAGGTCGGCATCGTCTTGATCTTGACAATGCCTTCCTGTTTCACGATGATGATCCATGCATGGCCCTCGTCTCGGTTCTTGAGGACGAGTTCCTCTGTCGACCGGGCATCACCAGCCAACTCGGCGCTGATGTCGTGTGCCCACAAGGTGCGTAAAAGCTCCACACCCACTGAGCGGAGGATGGTCGGATCGAAGCTGGCTACAAGGATGTCGCACTATGTTGTCAGTATCATACTCAAGATTGTTTTCTTCGGAATGCAATGCCGAGTAGCTCACCCGTTTTGCGGAAAATGCTCCGATCGTCTCTTCTTCGGCCGCCTTTTTCAAAAACGCTTTGCCGCTGGACCGCGGTGGCGCCTGCGCCAGCTTCTCCCAGTTCAGACTGAAGCCCACGGCATGGCGCTCGTCGGGCGGATTCGACCCGAAGCGTGGCCGATATTCCTTGATGAGCCCGTCGTAGCGGCCGCCCGCGGCAAAGACATCTTTGACCTTCTTGTCCAGCAAGCACGAGAACATGACACCACCGGAGAAGAATGCCTCGTTCCACGTGTTAAGGGGGCACACGTAGATCTTGGACGCCACACCCATTCGCTTGCAGTACTCGTATACCTCGCGCAAGTGCGCTAGTGTCGAAGACGCGCGCTCGTAGGTATCGGTGCCTTCAAAGAGCGTCTTGAGTTTCGCGTAGGTCTTGCTTGGGGAGTCGCGGAAGTCGAATTTCTGCAGCTCATCGATGCTTGTTGTCGACGCCCCGACCAGTGGCGACCGGAGCTCGCTGCGCAGTTTCTGCCACGTCACGCTGTGGATGTTGAGCCGACTGAGTACGTCGGCAACGGCACGGCGGGCCGACTTTTCGACGCCGCAGAAGTCAAAAATGAGCTGCAGCAGGTCGGAGTGGCCAAGCTGGAAGCATAGCGGGTTGGTGCGCACGGTCGGGAAGGCCGCTGTGATCTCGTCAATAACTTTGATCACCTCAGCCTCGCGCAGGGCGAGATCCAGTGTGTGCGTTGTGACGAGATCAAAGTCCACCTCGCCAAACATACTCGGCTGACCACCGCCCGGCCGGTCTCGGAAAATGCTGCCGAACGTGTAGGACTTTCCCACCACGTCACCACCCGAGGCACAACGGGCAAGCGCACGGGCGTTGCCCATTGTCAGGTCAAAGGGCAATTGTAGCAGGTTTCCGTTGTGGTCGAGAAGCTGTACCACATTTGCACCCCCGTATAATGAGGACCGAGGGTACAAGGAGCTGCGTGTGGCTTCGACAGCGCCATGACGCCGGAACACGGAGACCAGGACCTCTTTGACAATGTGCTGGCGCATCAAGTCCTGGGAACTCGGCGGTGTCTGCGTCTGTGTAGAAGACATGTCCCAGGCGTAGTCCTTGGCCTGCTCGACGGGACGCGCAAACAACATGGACAGCATCTTCTGGTAGTATGGAGACGTCGGGTCCGAGAGCTCAGCAAGGGCATGTCGGATAGTTTCGCTCTCCATCTGCACCGGGAGTTTGCCGCTCTTAAGTAGCTCTGCCCCCGATGGCCGCTCCTTGGGGTTGTGCGTGAGAAGGGCTTGGATAATGTCAATCTGCGACTTGTCCTTGGGTTTGAAATCCGACGGAAGGGCAGGCGGCGAACCACGCAGCTTGCTCAACACATCGGCGCGCTGCATGCCAATCATTGGAGGATAGCACATCTCGAAGAAGATGACACCGAGCGAGTACATCTATCACCGTGTTAATATAGAATAAGAATATGGGGTATGTAAAAAAGAGGATAAGAACGTACATCGACTTTGGACGTATAGGAGCCGCTACCTCCCGATCGAACCTCCGGAGCAACATAGACCGCTGTTCCAATACTTCTTGTCTCGTCCGTGGCATCGATATTGCTGGATGTGAGCACACGGTCAGTACCGCCAAGCTGGCCTGTTGTGGCGAGACCAAAGTCACCGATCTTGACGCTGTTCACACCGTCGACACCTGCACCAATAAAAATATTCTCTGGCTTGAGATCTCGGTGCACAATGCCAAGGCCGTGGATATGTGCCAGGCCGTCGAGCAACTGCCGGAACAGTCTCCAGACTTCTTGCATATCCTTCGACAAGTTTCGGGCGATTAGATCACGAAGAGACTATAATGTTAGTAACAAGAAAATCATTAGGAGAACTGAATTAGAATGCGCTGATGACATACCCGCTTTTCGCAGTATTCCATCGAGATGTACATGATGGTACGGCCAGGCCGCTGACTGCCACGTCGCGGTCGCTTCCAACCAGTAATGCCGAGGCGCCCGTTGTTGGTCTCGGTGGCTTTCGAGTCCTCGTCGGAGCTGGAATAAGCAGCATCACTGTCATCGGAATCGTCATCGCTATCATCGTCATCTTGGCCGCCTTCGTCGTCGTCGTCGTCGTCGTCGTCGTCGTCGTCTTCGTCGGAGTCTGACTCGAAAGCGATATTGGGATAGCGACCCGACGACAAAAAGTCGAGGCCGCCGCTCTTGGTGAATTCAATGTTGATGTCGTCAAAGTCGTCTGCTTGTTGGGAGTTGTAGCCGCCCGTCGACGTCGCCGCATCGCCTTCCGACCCGCCAAAATCATAGACCTCTTCCAACCAGGCGTTGTAGTACCGGACGACTGCTGGGTGGCTAAGCTGTGACAGCAGCCGCACTTCTTTGAGGATGTCGGTCACCGTCAGGCTCTCTTGTGGGCTCTGCGTAATGGTGATCTTCTTGATGGCATATATTTGGCCGTCGAGCTTTTTCCGTGCCTTGACTACCTCACCGAAGCCACCTTTACCAAGGCGCCCCTCTTCGATGAAATCCTCGCGGTATCGAGACGCTGCCGGGCCGCGAGTCATGGAGTCGTGGCGTGTACGCTGCGGCAGGCTCTGCGGGATCGAGATCATAGGGCCGTCTATCGAAAACCCATCATCGGCCAAGATAGGCGCGTCGGTGGCCAGGAACTCGCTGGAACCCAGATCAAAGGCCCGCGGGCGTTTTTTCGGGTCCGGCATAAAGAGCTTGGACACAAGTTCGCCAAGAGAGTCGGACAGATTGTGGGATTCGATCATATCTCTGGGCGAGTGGTATTTCTGTGGCACATCCAATCCAAAGATCATCTGCAGGAAGACGACACCAAATTCCCATACATCTGTCTTTTGAGTGTACTGTGGTCGGGAAGCACCTGCGATCTCCGGTGGCAGCCAGTATGCCGACCGGGCCGTACGCATCGACGTCATGGTCGGTCCCGTCCGCGAGTAGATGTTGTGCATCAAGCGCTGATACGAGGCATCGGCGAGCTTCGGCACAATATCACCGCTGGCGTCGCGTACGAGAAGCACGTTGCTCGGGTGGATGTCCTCGTGCAGCATACCGTGGCTGTGGAGGTAGTCCAGCGCGTCGAGCAGGTCGCGTGTCCACGCTCGCACTTTGTTGACTTCGAGATGGCCGGCCAGCTCCAGGACGTCCTCGAGTGATCCTTTGTCCGCCAGCAAGCTCAACACGCTGATGGTCCACGTCGTTTGTTCATGTGGGCCGGAAGACGCAATGTGAAGCTGTTGGCTTTGCGCCATGCCCAAGGAACGAGACGATTTGGGAGGTGGAGAGAGGTGCGACGAATATTGCGATGTTTGCTTGGACGGCGATGCCGCGCCAGATCCCTTCTCTCCTTCAACAGACGAAACACGGTCGATGCGGAAATCGATGACATCGAGGATGTTGCGGTGTACCTTCTGGCGCCGGAGCTTCTTGAGCGATTTGAGCTGCGTCTCGAGGGACTGTATCTGCTTGATAGCTTGCACAGAGTCCTTTGCGCTTGACTGCAGCTCTGTTTGTTTGAGAGCAAGGCTACGGGGCTCCTGGTCGCTTCGCAGCACCGGCCGCACGACGTAGATCTTGGAGATCGGCCCCGTGTGCAGCAAGAACTTGCCCGTGATGGTGCGGAAGTAGATGGAGTTGCCCGCCGTGTCCGTCAGGTCGCACGGCTCGTCGAACACCATGGTGTCGGGTTCGGCCAAGCCTGCACCGCGGTCGGGCGACACATTCGCGCCGTTCTGGGTGCGGTTCTTTTTGCGCACCTCCTTAGCCTTGGTGCGCTGCCGCTCACGCTCCTTCTCAACCAAGGCACCCAGCGCACGCTCTTCCTCCCGCGTCTCCTCCTGGCGCTTTCTTTCTTCTTTTTCTTTCTCGTCCCGTGCTGCTTGGGCGAGCGAGGCTTCATGCGCGGCGCGCTCCTCTTCCAGCGACGGCAGGTCCAGGCCTTGCTCCTTGGCGACGGCGGCGTCCTCGAGAATTTCGCGGATGCCCTCGACCAGGTAGTCGATCATCTCCTTGTCCTCCGCGGCGCACTCCTTGGACCGTGCCTCCACGACCTTCTGCACTTTGAAGAGCGTCGACTCGCGCAGGCCGTCGTGGTCTTTGATGGTGAGGAGAGGCACCGACTTGGGGTACGTGGCCGTCAGCACCACGCCCAGGGTCACGGCAAAGTCCTCGTCCAGACCGGCCTTGATACGGATGTCAAAGGACGGCTCAGATTTCTTCCACGCGCTGTGCGCCGCCTTGTGCTGCACAAAGTCGTCGCCATAGATAGCTTCCAGGACGGTCACCTCGTCCTGCTGGCGCTCCTCGTACAGGGTCTTCGCATCGCCCGGCTGGTTCTGAGGCGGGCCGCCGTCTTTCGGGCCCTGATTCGCTGAACTGTGCTGCTTCAGCCCCGGGAAGCCGGTCGAGTCGTCTTTCTTGGTGTTTGGTTTTAGGGGCTTTTTGCCGGCCATCGTGTGTGGTCTTTGGTCTCGAGCGTTGTCTCGCAGCCTGCGAAGGCTGCAGAGATTACTCGGAGAGGCCCATGTTGGCAATTCGCTGCTGTTTTCTTAGGGGTATTATGGTACTATGGGACGGCGTATGGTGTAATAGGAAAGGGGAGAGAGTGGAATGCTCTCGTGTGACGTGTTTTGGTGATGTTCAGACGAAGATGAGTCAAGAGGGAGCGCACCTGTAAAGCTTTATCGGGAAGCAGCGATGGGCGCGATTGCGGGGCAAGGCCAGCCCTCTAATAGTGGCGGGGGGCCAGCACAAAGAGCGCTCTGAAGGAGGCGAAAGGTGACCGCATGTAGCAACAAGGCTGAGCTGAAAACAGGGGCCTAGGCCGTTGTTTAGCGGTGTATTACTGGTCCATAACGTGGCGTGCTAAGGAGCAGGCCACTGGCGGGCTACAGGCGGGCTGCCAATGGGAGCATAGACCATGCGACTGCCAACATTGTTATGCGCTAGTCCCATTTCGGTCGCTAAGTAAACAAGGATTGCTTTGCTTTGGTTCACCCGCTCTGGAGCGTTGCCCTATTTTTCTTCTGCAGCTATTCCGGCTTCCCTCATATTATCCCACACCAACGCGCACACAACCCGGCGACGGCAGACGATAACGACGCCCACACAGCAGCAATTGTCAACGACAAATCGCGACACCGAATCGCACATCACGATGCTCGGCTGGGTGATAAAACGCGGTTTGGACGGCGGACGCGACGCGCCCGAAGATCCAGGTAAGACGACGACAGTGCCGTATGGACGTGACAAAGGCCATTTTCTGCCTTGGCCATAATCCTAACCTTATATTTTTCTGTCTAGATGACACGCGGATCGAGCAGCCAGACACGCCGGGACCGGTGTTTGCTGCGCGAGCCTTCAAGAGTGCCTTTTTCGGCACCCCGGCGCGTCCAGGCGAGACCGAAGTCGACGAGCAGCCCACAGCTGAACCACTACCGACGATACGAGAGCCTCTACCGAGGGCAGGCTCAACGATGATGGACACGAAGAGCAACACAGGCGCGAAAGATACAGGTGTAACGCCAGGACGGCTGCCTGGGATCCTCTTGACGCCGGGCACAGCAACATCGCGCAGAAAACGCGTGTCGTTTGGCCACGAGGTGCCTGGCGAAGGCGTCGACAAGAAGAACGAGCTGCGAATTGACAGGAGCGGGCGCCGACCCAATCTATTCGGCGACAACGCCCGTAACAAGCCTTCCCGAACAACATTGGGGGCGGCACTCGAGAACGCACGCAAGCAAAGCGGCAAACCCGCTGCCCCGAGAAAGCAAATTGTTGACTACGCACCGAGCATCAACACCGGAGCTGCGGCAGACGGGATCGAGGACGACAATCTCTGGGAGGAGGTGGACGACGACGACCGGGACCCGGACATTACGGTCGATCTCAACGAGCCGCACTCCCAGTCGGGACGGTACTGGAAGTCCGAGTTCCAGCGCTACCAAGAAGACGCCAAGGTTGAGATGGGCAAGCTGCTAAAGTACAAGCAGCTGGCCAAGTCCTACGCAAAGATGAAGGACGGCGAGGCCGCGGACATGCGTACCAAGCTCCAGGAGGAGAAGGAGAAGGTCACCGAGATGGAGGGCCGCATCACGGAGCTGGCTGGCCAAATTGCGAGCAAGCGGATGGACGGATCAGACCGCGAGTATCAAGAGCTCATTAGCGATCTTACGCGGCAAACGGCACGAGCCGTCCAGTACCGCAACCAGGTTAAGGAGCTGGAGGCGATGCTTCAAGACAACGAAAAACCCGCGGGAGCAATCACGACGATCACCTCTCCACGCACACAACGGACGCTCATTGACACGCAGCGAGAGCTGCGTCGCGCCCGTGACCAGGCGAAGGAGCTGACACAGGCCAAGGAGGAGGTCCGGCGGCTCAAGAGCGCACTGCGCGCTGCGGAGCAGCGGGTCACCCTCAAGACCGAGGGCAGCAACGAGAACAAGACGTTGGCAGCTGACCTTGCAGCATCCGAGGCCACGGCTGCGGCGTTGGCGGCCAAGGTGCAGGACCTCGAGCAGCGCGCCCAGTTTGCCGAAGACGAGCGCCGACAAAAGGACAAGGAGCTGAGACTGCTGCAGCGCAAGTACGACTCGCTCAAGGACGATGCCAAGGCCCGCGTGGGAGAGGCCGAGCAGGTTATGCGCGGCAAGAACGAAGAGATTGCCGAGTTGAAGAAGCAGATCAGACAAGCCACAGTCACCGCCACACTCCAGCCGACCCTGGAAGCGCCATTGCCGGTCGACGGTCCCAAAGAAGTCAAAGATGTCAAAATCATTACAGCCAGCAACGCGACGGACGCGCCCGTATCCGACAGTGCTGCTGCCAAGCTTGCCCTGCTCCGTCGCCGTCGTGGTGCCGAGTCATTGCGCCCCGTTGTCGACGCGCCGCGACCAAAAGCGGTGCTCGGGAGCATTGGCACCAACCGCGTCCATACAGAAAAAGAGAAGCCAAAAGCGGAACCCTTGGCAGAACGGCCTGCGACAGCCGGCCCAACAAAGCCCTACAAAACGGCTAAGGCAGCAGCAGCGGTACCAGCACCACTACCAGCAGTCGAGCGAGATGACGCCGTTGCCGCCGCCGCCGCTGCAGCTGCCGATGCCTCCCGTCTGTCTATGTCGTCCGAACGGGCGGCTGCCGCGGTTGCACGAATCGAGAAGCGGCGTGCTCAGCGGAAGCTGGACCTTGAGTTGATGCGGAACAAGGAGAACATGCAGCCGGCGTGATTGCGCCGATATTAAGGCACATCCTCTGGTGCGACCCGTTCTGGGCAGTCTTTCCTGATTTTATGAATTGGAAGACAGGAGAAATTTTGAGCCGTTTCCCCTTTACTTTGGTACTTTTTGTGGCGTTCTTGGATGACCAATGGTTGTTTTTCTTGCTTTTTTGTCTTTTTTTCTTCAAATGCTTTTGATTGCCCCCGTTTTAGGTTTTATTTTTGCATGTTAACACATATCCCCATATTCGACTTACGCGCTCAACACCACGGAACTAGGAAGAGCTTTTGCCCAACAATTTGTCGATTTTCTTTACTAAACACAGGAAATACAAGTTTCTTGTCCGCTACCTTGACCCTTGAAATATTTACGCGTGTTTTAATACCAATCATTCTATTATTGTTGTGTAAGATCAACGATTACATTTGTGCCGTTGGAACTCGTCAGCAGTCCGTTTCAGCTCCAAAAATGCAGTGCATGTGGAAGCACAAGGCCCATTTACAAAACAAGGCTAGAAACAACATTCTGCAAGGCTGTGAGACCTTGTTCTTCACAATACTTGATTTTGTGGTTACAAAAATGCCAAAATAGGACGACTGGAACCGTACTAAAAAGTGAAATAAATCCAATATAAATCCAATATATGTGGATAGTCTAATATAATGCAATAGGGCAAAAAACTCAACTTATTATATCTCGAGCTTGCGGTTCCTGCCTGTCCAATACCCATCTATGCGTTACATAAACCTGAGACCAAAAAAGAGAAAGTCAAAACGCCTTGTTCGCCATAACCGTCCTCAAAACTTTATAAGAAGGCCACCCAAAATAAGACAATTAAGAATGACAAACCACCCATGCTAGTTGTGTAAATGACGCAAACTCGAGAAACGTAGTAAAAGGCTGTAAGAAAAAGGGAAAAGAAAAGAAGAGAGAATAAGAAAAACAGAAGCCTCATGCAAAGATCTCAGCCAGGCTTTCGAACTTGATCGGGTGCACCAGTACACTGCGCATGCACATGCGGCCGGTGTTCATAATCTCGTCGCCTGCACCGCCCCCAAGACCGGCCAGACCATCGTCTGTGCCGTTAACGGCCGGCTTGGGCTTCGGTGCAGCTGGGTCGTCAATGGGCTGGAGGTAGCCGAGCCAGCGACGCCACAAACGACCCGCGAAGTTCGAGTTGTAGTACCAGGTGATGCCGCGGTGGTAATGTTCGTTGGCAGGGTGGAAAGGTGATTCGGCGCTGGCGCCAGACGAGTGGTCAGGTCCGGCATTGAAAGCCTTCTCTGCTGCGGCCAGTGGCCAGTGGCGATCGGCGTAGACCGGGTGCGGTGCGTAGACAGCCTTGAATCCGCGGTGCAGAGCGACGCTAGGCGGGAACATCTCCGCGAACATGCCGTGGTGCAGGCGCCAAGTCTCTTCGTGCATGGCAAAAAGAAGGCGGCGAGAGAGGCGCGAGGCAGTGATAATGGCAGTACGGCGGGGCGGGATCGCAAAAGCAAGGTCGTAGCCCGTGACGTCGTTGGAGAACATCCAACCAGAGTCTTCGGCATCGAACATCGGGTTCAGCGTGATCAGATCGGCAGCTTCGCCTACACCGCACGACTCGGGAATATGTGTGTAGTTGTTGTTGCGGTCGGCGAAGAAGTGGCGGCCAGGAAGGGATGAAGTTCTGTTGTCTGCCCGTGCCGTTCGGTTGTAGGTGCTGAGGACGGCGCCCTCGCAACCAGCGGGAAGTGGAGAGACACCACGCTCCTCGTCACGCGTTTGCGTGCGGCCCGCAAAGTAAAGCTCGCCCAGAATCGAGGGGCGTCCAGCCTCGTGTGCTTCAGCATCAACACGGGCAGTGAAGTTCTCCCATGAGCCGTGCAGCGAAGGAATGTAGTACTTTGCAGAACGTTCCCAAAGGCGGCGACGGGGCTGCTTATCGGCCCAGGAGCCGAGGCGGTCAAAGAATTCGTAGTAGCTGCCAAGGAAGCGCATGTCCATTTCCCAGTTCCAGTAGTGGGCATACTCGGGGTGTTGCTGAGCGAAATGCTGCAGAGGCAGGTGAGCAGAGCGGTAGACGCCGTGAATGTCGGCGTTGGCAGGGTTGGAAAAGGCTGGTTGACCACGCATGCCAGGGTACAGCAGGCGCATCTGACCCTCGGACCAAAGCGAGACCAAGCCCCGGAACTCGCGCGGGATGTTGTCTGCGATGAATTCCTTCGCCACCGCCGCGTCGGCCCAGACAGGGATGTTCTCGTCGCGAGCGTGAAGAAGAATGTGCACGGCGTACTCGCCGCCGGACCGCAGGGACAGCTCAGCGATAAGGGCGCGCATGTTCAGGATCGAGTGGAGAGACCACTTGAAGCCTGCGTAGCAGCGCATAACAACGGCCGTGCGTTCGATCTTCGTTAGGCCTGAAGTGGTTTTTGATGTCATTTCGGGTGAGTCATCTCTCTCCTCAGAGTTGTTGGTCATGTCCATCAGATCCCCAGACGGCGAGTATTCGCTCGAGCGAGCACCCTCGCTGCCTGCCGGCACGAAACGCTGTTCGTTTGCTGCAAAGCAACGACGCTGTGCCGAAGCCCAGTCGACGCCACTGTAGTTGATCTTGCCCGAAGTCGACGCAGCCGACCAGATCTGGCTAGCACCCTCGCTTTCCGTGTCAAGGCCGAGTCCCGTACCGCCCTCTTCCTTACTGTAGCCCAGCCCGTAGGGACCGTAGCGGCCAAAGCGATCAAAGCAGACGTCCTCACGGAGACCCAGCAGACTATGGGATCCAAGGAGCGGCTCCGGTTGGCCCTGTGGCACGCCTGGGTAGGCCCAAAGATCGGGGACGGGGATCTGGTTGGCGGCATCCAGAAAACAGCGCTGGACGGGGTAAAATTGGGCGCGATACTCGGACGAGTTGTAGTCCGGGTGGGCGTTAAAAATTGTGGGTGTCGGAGCCGCATTCTTGGTTGCGGAGGTGGTAGTAGAGCCTGTAGGTGTCGCGTTGGCGTCGGATCTCTTGTCAATATACTCGGCTTGAGGCACAGCTGCAGCAGCAGCAGCAAGGGAAGCATTAACCGCCTCGGCAAATTCCTGAAGTCTACCAGCTTGAGTGTCTTCTGCAGTAGGGAACTCTGCATGGTATTGTTGTATCGGCACAATCGACCGGAGGCCGTTGTAGTAGCCATCAAGGCTGTTATTTGTTAGTGGCGGCACATTCGAGGAAGCAAGATATAACATTTTAGATTGCAAGAGTCACGCAAAGAACGTACCGAGTGTAGTTGACCCAGATCGCCTCTGGGCTGGGCGCTTTGTGTTCTGGTGGTGGCTGCTCCTTGTGGAAATGCAGACCATGGTGGGCATGGTTATGTGCTAGCAGAATAACCAGCAGGGCGCAGAGCAGACCACCAATCCACACAAAGACGCGCCGGTAGAGGCAGTGGCCGAAGATCGAGCGCAGTCTAGGCGATGTCGTCGGCGACCGTAGAGGAGAAGGGAAGCCAGAAAGGGGAGCATAAGATGGGAGCTCAATCCGGCCGGTTGGCAGCCATTTTAATGACGATTTGGCGACATCGAGGGCGGATGATGCTCTGCTGAGCACAGGCATGGGCAGCAGAGAAACGCGTGTTGATGAGAAGCCGTTGATGCTGGCAAAGTTGGAGAGGCCGGACAGGCCAGATGCGCTGCCGGTGGGTTTTTCAAGAATGGAGAAGCTGTTGCGTCGGCTGGGCGAGGTGCTGGAGGCCGACGAGCTGAGGCTGGCCGAACTGCTGGCGGTGCCAACGTCGAAGGTTGCCGCCCGTTCCATCATGGTGAGTCTGGAAAAAGGTCGTCCAAGTCGTGGGCAAGGTATTATTGTGATAGCGTGAACATTAGAGCGAGGGACATAACCAAGAGAGCAGGTAAAGGCTGGGGATGCAAGGAGGTCTCAGAGATATGTCGCAAAGAAGAATTCGGAACAGACAACCAAGAAAAGAGAAGATGAAGGGGTGTGCAAGAAATTTGAAGCCAAAAGAGAGGGTGAAAGAAGAGAGCGAGTGGAAACAATAACAATAACAACGTAAGGTGCAAAATTAAGAAGGAAGAGTATGAAGAAGATAAAAAAGGAAGGAAAGAACAATAACGACAGACTGTTGCTGTGCAAAGGAGACCGCGAAGGAGGAAACGAGAGTGCGTGCGGGTGTTGGAGAATGAAAAGAGAAAAAAAAGAAAGTTATCGCAACATGGGCAGTTGCGAGATCCAAAGTATGAAGAAAGGGGGGGGTCTCTAACTAAAGACGCGAAAGTCGTCTTTCCTGCGAATGGCCGGGAGTCTGGCCTTTTTCGGAATGCACTTTTTTACTTTTTCCTCTAATTCCTTTTCCCCCGTTAAACGTGAAAGACAATCGGTCCCTGGCGGTGGATCTTGCACTGCGTTTTTGGTGAGACAGGAGAGATGAGGGGCCGTTTCTTTTCTGCGCGAGCGATAGACAGGGGCCAGGGAGGGCGTGGGCGTGGGCGGAGGCGTGCGTGTAAAGTGCGTAGGCGAGCGTGCGCGTTTGTGCCAGTCAACAGTGACAAAGAAGAGAAAGAAAAAGGGAAGAGAGAGAATTAACGAGAGGCCAAGAGATCGAGAAGAAAAGAACGAACGAGGGAGAAAGTAAGGAAGAAAACCGAAGGGGAAACACGAAAAGGCGCAATCGACACAAAAAGCGAGTGATAGGATGTGGAAGCGACGAAGTAGACCAGGCCAAACCCAAAAAGAATGGAAGGAGCCAATGGAGGGGGGGAAGGGACGATGGACAAATACTCCGTAGTAAGGAGACGACGACGTCTGAGAGAGAAAGAGCAACCGAGAAAGGGAAAGACCATGAAAAAAAAAAAAAAAAGAATGAGAAAAGTGAAAAGGCAAAAGACACAGGAGGCAACGGCGTGGCGAGCGTGGGAAGAGAGTGTGGAAGGAGCCCAGGAACCCTGCGAGAAGACTGTCGCGGCGTGCGTGTAGAAAAGGGACGCACAACCGAGGGTGTGGACGAGGGATAGGGGACGGAGAGGCTAAGAGGCTGGACGCCATCTCCAGTTTTATTTTCGTGGCCCCATTGGGACTGGTCTGGCTTTTTTCCTCTTTTTTTTGGCTGGTGTTAATTTAGTGCGGCAGCAGCATGGCAGGCAGGAGAGGAGGAACAGGCTGTTATCTTGATTTTTGACGCGGTCCTTTTTCACTGTCGTAACGATGTTCGCCCATTCCTTGCTTTTTGTGCCAGGACGGGGTATTTTAGTTGCGTTGCAGTCGCCGTTCGCGCCTTCCATCTACTTCGTAAAAAGGTATGGGGGGCATGAACGGTGCCGGGAAGGCACTACGCACCTGAGATACTCCGAGCGGCCAAGCCATGTGCCTGTAAAACTGTGGAAGAATACAAATGGTACTTATCTTAAGATACATTTCCCACTCTCCGGACAGGGCCCACAGCCACCCACTTTCTGCAGCACATGCCCGGCATACAAAATAAGGAGGGACATGGGTGTGAGTGGGAGACCGCGTGAACAAGAGAGGGGACTAAGAGGAGGGGCTTCAGCGTCGTAGAAGCCAATATTGAAAAGCATGAGAATGGGTTAGAGTGGTGATGAAAAAGGAAAGGGCCAGCTTCGGCACGAGGCAGGAGCCAGGAGGTGGGTGTGTGCCCTGGCGTGCAAGAATGGTCTGGACTTGCCTCCACTCTGAGTCTGCGAAGCGGTGCGCGAAGGAGGAGAGGGAAAAGGGAAAGAGCCAACTGCAGCAGTCCCATTTGGTGTTTGCACTTTTACCTACAAGTACGGAGTACGAACGTAAGAACAGACGCAGCTAACACCCACGGTACTATCTCGCTGCAAGCGAGACCTTGCGTTTTGGCTGATTGGATTGGAGTATGCCTGCAGAAAACAAACAGACAAACCGGGTGCAAGACAGCAGAGGAAATGGCCCAGTCACGTAACACCGCTCGCCCTGCCCCCCCATGCAGAGAGAATACTTGTTTTTGCAGGGTGTTTGTGTATTAATTAACGGTCCTCTGGACAGAGTGCCAACAGCACCCGTTGCGGCGCATTCGATATTAATACACATGCCTCGTGGTTTCTTGTTCTTTCCTTCCGGTTTTGTCTTCCGCCGTTTGTTTCGTTGCCTTGCCTATCCCGTTCCTTCCTTCCCAGTTTTTGTTGTGTTTATCCCCGTCACTTCCTTCCCTCGCCCAGATCCTTCCCGAACGCCCGTTTGTGCGTGGCGGATGCAAGGAATGCGGGCCGCTGAGAGGGCTTGTCGATACGAACAACACGAAAGGGCTGTCCTGTTGTGACGTCGCGCACGCCAGAAGGCCAGTCGGTTGTTTTTGTTTCGGATCTGGTTCGCTTTCAGTCCCTCGTCTTCCTGACTACATTGCGGACGAGCTACGGCTACCCAAGCTCCAAGGCTGCGTCAAGATCGGCAGCAAAGGCTCTGACGGTTCCTTGCTTGTCCCTTGTTCGCTCCTGCTACTTTTTGTTGTTGTTGGATTTTCTCTTCTTGCGTGTTGTTTCCGCAGTCGGCGGCGGTCTGCAGGCCACCCCCATATTTGCATCGATCCTTCCTTCCCAGGTTGATCAATCGGTCATGACATCTTTTCGACCTGCTGTGGTGATTGTGGTTTTGTGGGCAGGCTCGACCGAGCGCTGGGTTGCACTTTCCACTACCGAAAGAACAAACCGAATCGAGCACCCCGCTGGCGGCTGAAGCTGAAGGAGGCCACAAATATCGAGGTAACGCGTCCACGGTGTTCTCTCTTTGGCAGATAAAATTTTAGACTTAAACATTTGTCGCGGTGCTTGTCCACAGAGTCCCATAGCTCCAGCGACTGGAATGACAGAGTGGGACGAGCGGCGGGTAAAAAGGGGAAAGAACAGAAAAGGGGGGGCAAAGAACAGAACACAGACTTGGAGAACAAAAAGGGGTTGCCATCGAGGCGCAGCAGGGTCGCCACGCACTAGAAGCAAGGTGCGAAAAGAAGCAACGCGAGGGGGGGCCACTGAAAAGACTGGCAGGCACTGGCAGGGGACTGACAGGGGAAAGAGCGATACAAACTGAGAAGAACATTAATGAGTTGGGCTGTCAATCTAACAAAAGTGGAGCTCGGCGGTCGCCATTTCATTTCCCAACTCTGCAGCGAAAAAAAAATCGGCATACGAACTACTGAGTAGGAGGTTGTGGACGACGGCACTTTTGTCACGTGGAAAGTCACAGACTTGGAAGGCCACAGAGTTGACAAAGAGAGGCGAGCAAGCAGTGTTCGAACCACGTAATCTTACAACAAACAGTACTCGTCTACGAGTTTACCAACCATGCGCTGGATGCAACACTTTACCATACGGGGATATTGGGAAGCGAGGAAGACGAAGGAAAAGCCGAAATAAGCATATTTTACTTCGTCTCTCCAATCCCAATGCCCTTCTCTGCGACCCTAGATCCCTCGACGGGAGCTGTGCGACTCGACCTTGGTTGATGCTCTCAGTCGTTCTCTGGAGAAAAGGAAAGAGATCTGACGTTCTTTCTGAGGCTGGCGCGCGCGGGCCAATCATGCAAGCTTCGGTGGCGGCCTGTGCCATGGCTCGCCGTGAGAACTTAAATCGCCCAGCCAAGACGGGTTCCTGGAGCTGGGCACGTCTGGCAGGGCCTGGGCCTTTGGGAGCCAAGACAGACCCTGAAGGATGAGCGGGGGGCGGAGAGCTTGGCAGCGCCATGTCTACGGGTTCGTGTTTAACGTCTACAGGTATCTACTCCGTAGCTTGACCTATTGTCTCTCTGTCTTCTGTCTTTGCCTGTCTCTTGACATATTTTGAATTTTAATTTCTGTTTTCATGTTCTATTCCCTTCCCCTGCGATGCTCTCCATGTCCACCGGTTCTCTAAGATATTTCATATAATGTGTGTGCTTTGCATGTGCTGCAATCTTGATGACAGGCCGTGCGAAAAAGAGAACGCTCCCCAAATCAAAGACGTTGGTCAATTTGGCATCACGCCACGGCATCCTTCATTGTCTTCGTCTCATCTTGTCAAAGCGTGTTCGGTACCAATTTCGCCAACCAAGGCCAGCAACCGTGACAGCGTCCACCGCAGCTCCAAGAGCGCCATGTTCGGTAGCTTGGCCGGGTTGCCTGCGGTGATCTGGATAACTTTCCCGGGCGGCGCCAGCAACGCGCACTCTGAAGGCGCCCTACCCCAGGACATAGGATCACTGCCACAGAGAATTTCAAGGGCCGTTTCCTTCGTCTCGAGATGCGAGATAAGGTTTCTAGAAGTAATTGGACGACGACCTCCTCTCTTCAGCCAGTGGAGCTTCAAGGTGATCGTTGCCGGTGACGATGACGCATGTATTGGCTCCAGGCCAAAAGCTCCACCCTGCCAGAGCCGGGACATTCTCTTAGACATGCACAGCACAGTCTCTACCGAGGCTTCCGTGAGGGTGCAATGCTCCGAATGGCCTTCTTTGGCCTTGGCTAAGATGCACCAAGACGCTGCCTGCTGTGGCCAGAACCAACGGAGCATGTCACAGAGGTTGTTGTCTAGGTAGGTTGGCAGTGTTATGTTCCTTGGTACGTCGTCGTCGTCGTCAATTTTGCAGCACAAAATGTTGGTCACAACGGGATCGGGCTCGCCAGTGATGCAGCACATTTCTCGGTCGCGTCGCTTCGCCGCCTCCTGTAGCCTATGGACGTCTAAGTCCGCTGGCCATACAATCCCACGAAATGGGTTGCTCGACTGTCGGATCGTGGGATAGAATTTGGCAAGGGAAGCCGCTTTCAACACTGATAAAGAGTCGAAAAGTTAGTCAGTTGGTCCGCGGTCTTGGTAGTCGGGTGAACTTACCGCGACGCAAGCCTTCTGCTGATGCTTCGAGGTGGCCCCGAAATTCGTGGCCGGTAACATTTTTCGCCTGCAAGGCTCCGAGTGCTATCCTGTATTGCATGTATGGCGCGACGAATACCATGGCAAGGACTGCTGCGGAGGGTGGCACATATATATCTTCCCTGCCATAGGCGCTCCGGATCATTTCAAAATACGACCACCGAGTTTCCAACCGAGAAATGTAGAGCTTCGTCAGTGAGTCGGCGAGTACCTTGTCGTGCATCTTTCGTAACATCTCCGAAACATCTCGTATGTTTGCAAACCAGATATCCATGTAGCGGTCGCATATCCGACCTGTAGAAGTTATACAGGGGACATACTCCACTAGGTCGTGGCGTCCGTAGCCTTCGAACAGGTGCGTAAATTGGAGGACATATCGCTCTCTGTCACTATCAGTGTAAGGGTACCAATCAGTCATGGTAAGAGGAATATCTTGTACAACAAATCGAGGATCCTTGGAGGCGATTAATGATATAAAGGGCGGTGGACTGAGATTGGGTTGTCTGGGAATAAGTGGTTGTTTGTTGGCAAGGTATAGCAGTTCATTTCCAACCAAGGGCGAGATCAAATCTCCTACTACGTTCGTACCTTCTTTGTTGATAAGATCAAAGCTTGCCAGGAGGAGCTTCCCGTGAAGATTATCCTCTGCAGAAACGTCGCCGCCCGTCTTGGTCGCTCCTGCCATGTTGATTTTGTACAATGTATTCCGTACTTGCTGCCTTGTGTAGTCGGTCGTCGCTGCCATCTTTGATGGTTGTAAAAACATGCCCCTTAATCTTGGTCGTGCTTCTTCTTATGCGTCTTGGCGTACTGTTGTCTGTTTCACAGGAAACTAAGAAAACGAAAAAGAAGAAACCCAGAGAAAGACCAGTCAATTGTAACTATCCCACCGTCATCGCTGCCGTCGTCATCTTCGTCTTGGACGAATACCGTTCCACCATCATCACCACCGTTTATTTTTACGCACCCCGCTCGCGCAGCCGTGCCTGGGCCCGCTCATACTCGGCCTTGCGACGCCCGTCGCGCCACCGGTCCACGCGTTCCCGCCACTGCTGGCCCCAGACCACCGCCGTCCACACGCCCACGGCGCTCACCACCAAAAACAGCGCGCTGATGGTGCTAAACCAGCCGACACCGATGCGGTCAATGGCCGGCAGCACGACGGCCGTGCCGGCGCAGGCAAACAAGTAGCGCACAAAGTAGTTGGCGGCAATGACCTCGCTGCCGCGGCTTTGCATGACGTCGAGGCAGTAGGTGTTGATGCTGGGGAAACAAAACAGCTGCGCGACGCCCTGCAGGAACAACATGATGACGGCCAGCGGGATGCCGCCGACACCGCGGTCGACGCCCCAGCCGTAGATGAGGACACAGGCGGGAATGACACCACCCAAGAACGGGATAGCCGAGCGCAGGCGGTCCTCGGGGACGCGCTCGCCGTTGCGCTTCTTGATCCAGCGGCGCACCATGTAGTCGGCATAGCGGCCACCGAAAAAGGTGCCAAAGACGTACCCGATACCCGGCGCTAGATAAAAGAGACCGGACTGCATGGGCGTCGTTAAGTGGAAGCGCGGATTCAACACATAGCGGATGGGCGTCAGCAGCGCATACATGTTCCAGACGAGCGACGACGAGGCGCTGCCCGCCATGATGAGGTTC
Organism: Sporothrix dimorphospora; assembly: GCA_021397985.1. Lineage (NCBI taxonomy): Eukaryota > Fungi > Ascomycota > Sordariomycetes > Ophiostomatales > Ophiostomataceae > Sporothrix > Sporothrix dimorphospora. Next base: position 70,006 of record WOUA01000032.1, read on the forward strand.
GGGTACACGAAGAGGCGGATGACGCGCATGGGGTTGACCATGGGGCCCAACACGCGCAGCTTGTTGCGCAGCGGGTAACCAGCGAGGCTGTCAATCTTGCGATGGTGGATGGTCTCCGGCAACAGGGCCAGTGTGCCGACAAAAGCGATGCCTGCCAGCGCTGCCTGTAGCCAGAAGATAACGCGCCACGACTTGTAAGTCACGATAATGCCACCGATAAAAGGTCCGAAGGCAGGGCCGACGAGTGTGCCGGCCATGAACCAACCCATGGCGGTGGCGCGCTCCGTGGGGCGGTAGATGTCGCCGACGGACGCCGAGCCGACAAGGATGAAAGCGGTGCCTTCGAACGCAGACAGGATGCGGAAGACGAAAAAGGCCGCTAGGTTGGGTGAGAGTGCGGTGCCTATCGTGCAGCAGAAAAAGAGAAACGAGGTGATCATGGTGATGCGGCGGCGGCCGTACACCTCGCTCAGCGGGCCCCACACAGTCGGTGATAGGCCCATGAACAGCAGATACAGAGCATTGCTGATGTCGACAATGGAGCCCGTGCTGTTGAACTCGGCGGCAATGTCGGGCACGGCAGGCAGCACGGACGTACTCGAGATGGGCGACAGTAGCGAGCAGAATGACAGCAGGGCGACAATGGCCAGCTTGCGGCGCGGCGTCAGGCGGTCATAGAACTCGTCGGGGATCTCGATGTACGACGACCAAGGCTGGGCAGCAGGCGTGTCGGGACCGACGGACGAGATGTGGGTCAGTGTGGACATGAGCTGTGTCTGCGCGGCGCCGCTGGCCTCGCCGCCTTCTTGGCCTTCGGCCTTGGCGGCCTGGGCTCGCCGGACAATGTTTGTGTCGTCATTGCTTTGGTCATCGTCGATTTGCTTTTGGCCGGCTTCGAGGTCGACCTCTTGTCGAGATGAGGTAGAGGGTACCTCTAATTGTGTATCTATTTCACGCTCTGCGGTCGTTGTCTCCGTCTTCTTCTCGTCAAGTGTCTCATCAAGGACTCTCTCTTCGTCACCACGGTCACGTTCCTCCTTTTCTTCGGCCATTTTGTAAAGAGGGTGACCTAGGTCTATGGTACGATGGGATACAGGTGGTTTGTGAAAATATTATGTGCATATGGAAGACCATGCCAGTCAGAGTTGAGGAAGTTGGCGGATGATGTTGAAATCAAAGAGAGTCAGAATGAGGTACAGATATCCGGCGGTGAGTCTAGCGGAAGTATACCAAGGATGGATGTAAATTCAAAGTCTGGGGAAGTAGAGCAGAGTTTAAGGGAAAAGTTTCAGTCCATGAAGGAGTCGAGAGAAATTGTTGCGTAATTTAGTAAAAATGATGGGAGGAGAGAGAATGGGAGAAAATGAAGAAAATTAGAAAGAAGAATGGAAGAGAAGTAAAAAGGGAAAACATTTAGAAGAGGCACGCAAGAAGGGTACAAGAAGAGAAAGAGTCACCTCCACCCCCGGATATGCGTCAAAATAAGAAGAAAATGACAGCAAAATGAAAACAAGAACAAGTAGGAGTGGACACGGCAAAGACTGAAGTGCAGAAAGGCTTTTTTTTCCCTTCCCATCTTGGACATTCAACACACCCCTGTCGCCTAGAACGGCGGATCGACGATATGCCGCTATGCCGCTATGCCGCATGCCCGGTTCTTGTCCGGTGTACGGCCGCTACGCTGCGCTGGAAAGGGTAGTTCAGGGCGTCTGGGCGTTCAACGAGACGGAAAAGAGCAAAATGAGGTGTCAATCTCCACCCAAGTGCCTTGGGCACTAAAACCCACCCACACGGACTTGCTCGCCCGCTCCGGTATCCGCCCGAGGGGGGGAGCGATCAAAGTCATGTTAATTCATGTTTGGTATCTTGATGTTGCCATTTGCCGACATGGTGCCGACGGGAGAGTGTGCCGGCGAGGGCCTGCATTGGAAAATGGAGTGAAAGGCAATGAGGACTGATGGGTAGATAAAGACATAAGAGAAGACACAATTTCGTGTCTTTATTTCCTTATTTGATTTTGTTTCTTTCTTCTTTTGCAACTATTTGCTTCCCTTGCTTTCTTTCCTACTTTCTCTTTCAACATGCGGATGTTTTCACTCTGTTTCAATTGATTCGGGCGCTCCTCTTATAAGTACAGGCAGAGTTCCCCCTTCGAAGCAAGAGAGCAAGACCGCAAGGAAAGGAAAGGCGGAGAACGGTAAGAAACTCACGGCAAGTTTGTCTTTTTCAGGCACTCCCATTGGACCTGCTTCTCAATACCCGATTCATTTGCCATTTTCGCATCCGCTTGCTTGGCCGGGCAAGGCGACCTCCGGGCCGAAAATCGGGGGCCAGGGCCGCTTAGAGTGGAGACGAGAGGGAGAGAAGGCTCGCTTTCTCTCTTTGGGCTATACCGACTGCCGACCTCGTAGCGCGCGACCACTGCCTGCCGCTTATACGGAGCCCAGAATACGGGTCAAGCCAAGCAATGAGAAGCTTTTATGCTATCTGATCCTGTGCACGTGTAAATTGTCCAAACGATATCGTACGGCGCGTATAAAAGAAAGACGGGGGTCTAGCTGTTTTTTCTTTTTGTTATCCTTGCCTGCAGTCCACTGTCGGACATGGAGGCCGCATCGTAGTATACCAGCTGCAGCCGATTGTCGACGCCAAGCGGAACAATCCGAAAACCTTTTTTTGACATGACTCCCACACGTTGCAGCAGAAGAAAGATTCTCTTTTTCTCTTTTACTCGATATCTAAATCAAGTACGAAACCCCGAATCAACGGCTGGACCCGATCATACCCCTTTTTGTGAGATATAACACTAGTGACACGTGCCATATATTACCGTGCCTCGCCTTATGAACCTATATTTTCTAGCCGTTCTCCTACTCCCCTTGGGGGCTATATCATCAATTCAGTTCAGCGAAACTCCACTCTGATCACTTCTCCTCCTCTATGAAAACAGCACCTCGCCTGTGTGGATCCTGCACGACCGCGACTTGGAGTCCTGCGTCCACGAGATGGGCACCGCACGGCCCGTCGGGTCCATGTTGGGGTACGCGTGGAAGCAGTAGCTGTAGCCGTCGGGGAAGCGCGGGATCTTGTAGATGCACACCGGCTTGGACCAGCCGCCCGTCAACGACTTGCTGTGCGACAGGTAGAGCGAGTCGTCAATGGCCGCTGCGCCGTTCTGGAGCAGCATAATGTACTCGCCGTACACGGGGCTCCACCAAATGTCGCCGGACCCGGGGCCGTAGTGCTTGCCGAACGCTTCTTGCGAGTAGAAGAACACACTGGCGGCGCCGCCGTCGTTGAGGGCCGGCATCTGGCGTCCGAACTGGCGACCGTCCCAGAACTCGTACTGGGTGCGGTCGGCGTAGCCCTCGGGCCGCACGCGCGCCAGTTTGAGGCCGTTGCTCTGCGGGTTGCCGGCCTCGGACACGCGGCCGAACAAGTACAAGTAGCCATCGCCGCCGTTAGGCATCAGCTCCGGGTAGACGACGCAAAACGACCCGAACATGGGCTCGCCGACGACAAAGAGGCTCTTGCGCGTCCGGGACACGACGGGGTTTCCCGAGCGCCCGTCGATGTGGATCTCAATGGGCGTGTTGTACAGCAGCGCAAACTTTTGCTGGCGGAACAGGTCGCGGTCGATGACCTCGGAGAAGCCGACACCACGCGCGCCGTTGGTGCCTGGCAGCCTGGCAATGTTGTGGTTGGGCCAGACGGCCGTACCCATGGCGGACTCGCCTTGGTCGGTGAGGAACGGCACGGCCTGCTCAGGCCCGCGCGTCGGGTTGCCCACGTCCGTCACGCGGGTGAGCGTGGGCTGTTGCCCGGCCTCGCCCGCTACGGCAATCGAGTTGGACACGAAGTTGACAATGAGGCTCGGGTCCGTGGGCGGCTCGCCCTTGGTGTAGGTGCCGTCGGCAAAGATGATGAGGTGCTTGCCGCCGACCGTGCCGCCACCGCCGCCGTCGCGGAAGATGTGCGGGTAGTTGGACTGCTGCTGGCCATAGGGCCGGACGCGCGCCGTGATGATGTTGTGCACCTTGACCGGCTCGGACGTCGGTCCAGGCGTCGGAGGCCCCATGGGCTGTCGCTGCTGGCGACCACCGCTCTGCGCCGCCTCGTGCTCGTGCACGATGTCTTTGGCCTTCTGTGTCGCTTTCTTAACCCAATCCATTTTCGCGATCTGCGATTTGCGTTCGTAATTTGTTTGATCCGTTGCAAGTTGTGTCGATGGAGTTGAATGGTTGAAGCCTACAGCTGCGTTTATAGCTGAAGATGCGATGACGTAAGTGCAGTCAGCAAAGTACGTACAGTGCCTAATGTATTAGTACTGTGTTGAGATGCTGCTTCTTCGTCTAGTCTTTTAGCAACGCCAACCAAAACAGCTTCCGCTATTGTTCGTAGATCGTTTGTACTAGCCTTGTAAAAAGAACAGTTGGTAAATTCGAAAGTATCTTCTTCAGGGTCGTTTCGTTATGTTGCTCACAGCTTTGTTATTGGGGCTGTCGAGGAGCGCACTACCACAGTGCGGGAAGTGGAGCTGTAAGCCAAGCTCCAGGTGGGCCTCGACCAGGCAATGCAAGACATAAAGCTTGTCGTTTGGCAAAAGAAACAATGTAGGCATTGAAAAAGAACAAAATCAGTATCCTAGCACAAAAAGGACCAATGGTATAAAATAAATAAAAGCACAGCCAACGAAAAAGAAAGCTCCAAAAAAGTCTCCTGCCGATACTCCATTCTCTTTCAACCCCTTACCTCGGCCTGAGCCCTTCCTCCCATATTTCCATCCCCCCGTCCCTCGTCCTCCTACCCTTGGTCCAATATAACAAATCGGTATCGTCGCTCAGAAAAGAAGTAAAGCAAAGCTGTAAGTACAAAAACTAAAACAAACTGAAAAGTTTCAAAATGCCTCCGAACAACTCAAAATAGTAGACGGCACAGCCTCCCAAATGCCCTTCTTGCAGGGCCAAAAAGTGTCACCAAAAAGAGGATTTAAAGGAGAATCCGAAAGAAGAGAAAAGTGCCAAAGAACACCGCACACTGTCTAGCCTTAGATTGGACTCTGGGGCATGCTCCGCACACCACTCAAATCGCCGCTGCCCGTCCGCCGGAGGGCCTGCGACATGGTCTCCACCGAGATCTCACCGCCGCCACCACCGCCACCAGCAACCTGCAGGAGTGTATTGCCGGTGCCAGTGCCAATAGCGGCAATCTTGGGCGACCGTGTTGGCGATCCAAGGGGCTTGCTGCTGCTGGCGGCGGGGTTGCGCTGCGGCGACAAATCCAGGTTCTTCACGGAGCCGCTCTTGCTCGCGGGCGGGCTCGTGCCGAAGCGGTCGGTTGCGGTCGGCGAGCGCATCGGAGACGGCGAGCGGTTGATGGCGCCGCTGAGGGCCGCAAGACTGGTCAGACCCGCCAAGCTACCCGGGCCGGCCGACGCCTGCTGTTGCTGCTGCTGCTGCTGCTGCTCGGCCTGCACGACATCGGCAAAGGAAATAAAACTGAGGCGGCGCACGTCGGTAGTGTCAAAGGAGCCGTAGTTGGAGGCGCTGTCGTCCTTGTCCGTGACAAAGCTGCTGGCCACGTCGTCGACCCAGGCAAACGTGCCGCTGGCGGCGGAGCTGCTGACGCCGCCGCTATGTGCCGCGCCGCCGCCGGCCACGGCGAGGCCGGCCGGCTGGTGGTGTGTATGGGTGATGATCTCGACGGTATCCGGGTCGAGGTGGCCGTCGGTGATGGCCGAGGAGGAGGCGTCGAGTACGGGCGGGATGAAGTTCTCGGTGGCGATGTGTGACGGGATGGCCGGTGAGCCGGGCATGAGCACGCTGTTGCTTTCTTGGACGTCGCGCTCAAAGATCTGCGAGCCAGCGGGCGAAGACATGCGTGGTGACGACGAGAGCGCGGCAATGCTACGGCCGGGCGAGGAGGGCGGCAGCACGTAGTAGCCGCCGTAGTTGGAACCGCCTGTTGTCGTGCTGCCGCCGACGCCGCTGCTAGTGATGCTGGCGCTCATGGGACTGAAACTGTCGGTCAGGATGGGCGAGGTGGGCTTGCGTACGGGCACGTCCTTGGCCGGCGGCTTTGGCGCAGCCCCGGTGCCGGGTAGGGCGCCTGTCTTCGGCGGCGGAGGTGGCAGGGATTTGGAAAGGGTGGGTGGTGGTAAGGAAAAGCCGGCGCCAGTCGTGGCTGGCGAAACGCCGGCAGCTCGTGCTGACGCTGATGAAGATGCGTCTGCTGCTGCGCCTTCGCCCTTCTTCTTGCCAAAGCCGAAAAGGCTGCGGCGCTTCTTTTGCTTCTTGTCGTCGGTCGTGCTACCAACAATAGCGGTGGATTGCTCGTCTTGGGCAGTCGAGGAGGAGGACGAGGCGGCGACTGGCTCAAAGGGCGGCGCCAGGGTCAGGCCGCGGCCGCTACCGCCGCTCGACACCGGTGCAGAGTCAGCGAGACTCATTGTGGGGGTATATGTCGGAAACGCAAATGTCGGGTGTGGTAAATGCGGCTACTTGCGGTAGACCGGCGAGACTTGCGAGACGTTCGTAAAAAGCGATGTTATCTGTTGTTCTGGTCGCGAAGACGTGTTAATCGCTGTTGGAGAAAAAGCGCCGAAATGTGACGAGAAACATGTCGAGGGAGAAAGGACAAAGGGCGAGGGGAACAGCGCGACTGCAATAAGACGAAACAACAAAAGGGGGTTCATGGAGGACAGGAAAGGAAAGGGGGGAGCAAGGAACGAGGGCGGGAAGTGTCTGTTATTTGTTCGTCGCTCTGTTTCTGTGTTTCTGCGCCTCTGTGCCTCTCTCTGGTCTTTATGGCGGCCGCCTGGCTGTTTTACTTGGTTGACAAAGAAGGCTTGGGAGTGGCGGGCCAGGCAAAGACCATGGAGCCACGGAGGGGTGGACGATAGGAGCGACGATATAGCTACAGGGGGAATGGGGAAGGCCGCTATTCGTTCCCTCGTTTTCCCTTGTTCTTTCGTTTCCCGGCTGAGACCAGGCATCACTTGACGGCGGGAAAATATAAGAGGAACGAGGGTGAAGACGCAGAGGCAGAAGACCAACTTGTTTGATGCAGATTGAGGAAAAGAACGCGAGGCAATAAATGCAAAAGCAAGCTAGGATCGTACGGACCTTTTCTCGTTCTCTTGTCGTTGTCGTTGTCCTCCGAACTGTCTCTCCCGTATGCCTGCAGCGTGTTGATGTCGAGGTCGGCTGCTGTTCTGGCTGTGTTCGTCTGGTCTTGATGTCGCCTATTTGGTCTTTTTGTCTTTTTGTCTTGTTGGTTTCGTCGTCGTCGCGTCTTCTCGTGCTTTCGACTTCTTGTTTGTTCGTTTTGTTTTTCTTGCGACCCGGTTGCTCCGAAGGTATTGGGGTTTGTGGTCGTCGTGTCTATTTTCCCCTCTTTTTCGTTCTGCTGTTGGCTGTCTCTTACTTGTCTTTCTTGGTTTCTCGGTACCCGCAATCCTGCGGCGTATGACGCAGCTCAGCGTTGAGGAAAGGGGGATGGAATACGGAGAGCGGAGCACGACCCTGGGCAAAAGGGATCGCTGTGGGTAAAGAAACGAGCCAAACGCCCCCAATCAACTGTCGTAGCGCCCGGCGAGGTGCGCGTGCTGGAGACCAAAGAAGGGTCGGCCTGTCCGCTAAAAAAGGGGGCCCTTCTCTCACTTGGCGTCTTTCTGCCTTTTGTCTGGGGGTGCACAATGAGTGGGACAAGGGGGGGATACGGCGCTCGGGGGGGACGGCCGTATCGGGATGGGAATTAGGCTGTGGTTTGGGGGACACAGGAATCAAATGAAGCACAAATTGAGTCGAACAAGAAAATGTTGGTGAGAATGAGAGGAGCGAAGAAAGAGAAATGGACGATGACTACAGATACAAATAGGAACGGCCGCGCCTTCCCTGCAAGGGATGAAAAGAGCGAGGAGGGGGAAAGTGCAAAGGGGAAGGGAGAGAAAGGGAAAGAAACAGGAGAACAGAAGAGTGAGGAAGGAGCTGACCACTTGCTGGGGGTGGAGCGATGACGACGGTGGGTGGGATGACGATACAAGGCAGCACGTGCGACCTGGCGCGGGCGGCACTAGGCCTGAAGGGCAACGGAAGGCGCTGGGACTCCGGCCTGCTGCTGCATTGGGGAGGATGCTGCGATGGGCCTGTAGAGCCTGTTTCGTCTACATTGGATACCCAGTTGTACGGAAGGCCTTCCGTATTGCGCCGTACCCCGGCAAAAAGGGTTACGATGGTGACCGGCGAGGTGATTGTTTGTGCTCCAGTCGCCAAGGGCTCCGTTGTGGTGACAGCCGTCTGGGCCCGTCGGTTTTGTTGAAGAACGGACTTACAGGCTTTCGAGTGTATCTATACGTATCTCCACACATAAAATACAGTGCAAAGTACATGCATGTACTCCGCACATAACTACTTGAGCTGCAGCAATAAAAAACACTATCGAGATGCCGGCGACGGGGCCACGCAAACATAACAAAACAAACGCTGCGGATACAATCAGATGAAATGAAAAGAGAGTAAAATAAAATGGAATGGGATGGGATAGGAAAAGACAGGAATAGATATCAGCCAACAGCCGCATTGACGACGACAGACACCAAACAAACTAGACAACAATAGGACAGCTTTTGAAACAAACGAGCGATGCCTTCGTTCGACCCTTTTGTATTCGGAGCCAGCTGGCCTGTACAAGTATGCGTTATCTTTGAGAGAAATAGGAGGCTTAAAGGACTGGGGAGGCCTGGTCACCTGTTTTTCACACGGCATTGGTGAGAAAAGTGGCGAAGCCCTGGCTCGTGCGGCATGAAAATAAAACAGAAAACCCGACTATATCTGGGAGATCCTATGCAAACCTCGCAGGTGACGCGAGGGAGGCACGACAGCACTGCCGAGCAGCCTGGCGGTGTGCACGGTCGTATTGCGGCCTTGAGGTGAAATATTGGGCAGCAAACGTAAAGAAGAGTATACTATTAGTTTCAAGAGGTACAAACTACCTGCTGTCAAGAACAACACTTTGTGTCTAACCAGGAGAGGAAGCTATCCAGACCGGTCGAGGTGCATGTGTGCTCTGAGGCTCTGGCCTCGATGATGCACGAAGAAACGGGAACCGGTCGGTCCACTGTTCCCGAAGACAACTTCTGTTTCTGCCAGGTCACACGGCGCGTCGAGCATGCGGTGGTATTGGCGATATGTGTACACTTGCCTTGGAGTAGGGCTCCTCGCCCGCATTGGGCAGACGTGTACAATAGCCACGCGGCCGTCCTGCATGTCGCTTGAACATCGATTGCACGTCGTACTCGGGGCATTATGCAGACCTTGCATAGGAGACAAACACGGCGGATGATTTTTGTGCATCCCAAAACCAGGCTTCATCTACGCTATTCACATCGAAGGAGCGGCATCCTGGACGAGATGGGGAGGGGGACGACACCCATCGTCTGATATTCAGCCTGGGCTACTCTAGACGGCCTCTTTGATGTCTTATTCGTGGTGAGTCGAAATCAGGGCTTCGGCTTCTAACTGGGCCCATCTCTAAGAAAAAGAAAGCATCAAAAACAGGGCGATGTTGCAGGGCGCGCTCTAATTTCTTTTTCCTGGTCTGGCTCCCTCCTCTTCTGCAGACTGTTGTTCAATGGATGCTTTTCTCCCCGAGTTCGTCTACTCATATCCGCTGTGAAAGTAGATGAAAGAGGAAAAGGTAGGAGTGTCTTACTCCGAGTCCCGAAGGAACGAACAGCCTCGTTTTGAGTTGTATTTCCTTTGTTTTTCAAGTCCATAAATCAAGGAACTCAAGATCCTTCCACCGAGCTGAGTGAGCTACTCCGTAGTCAACCCCTGGTGTTGCCACACCGTCTTTCCCTCTATCCCAGGACCTTGTTTCCTTTCCCCTCTTCTACAGCCTGTCCGTGGTGGGACGGTGAGCTGACACAGCTACAGCATAGTACTATCGACAAGGTATGTGGCGATATGTGCCCGGCGCTTGTGTAAGACCAGCAGGTGTCTTTGCTGGGTGGTTGGCGGGATGAGCCATATCATGGGGAGGGGATAGCAGAATGCGTATAGTTTCAGCTTTGGTAAGAGGAAGTGACGACAAGTGAAGCTTCAAATGCATAACAGACCCGGAAGAGATGCCCCTTTTCATCAAAACCTTTTTCCTCTTCATGGGGACGGATCTTTCATAGCGCAAACCGTACCTGTTTGCTCTGAACCATACATCCTCACCACGGAAATTCAGGGCGAGTAAGACAAGGCCCGTCTCATAATTACGGTACAGAGGGTAAGCTAGTGTACTAGAAGAAGGAGGACATGCAGACAGGGCGAGAGGCGCGATGAAGTGGACAGCGCGCACTCCATGGTATCCAGATGCGGAAAGGAGCACGGGCGATCTCGGTTAACAAACGGGGGGAATCTAGATCCTGTCGGCTGGGCGTTGCTTGGGACGTCGTTTGACGGGCTGGTTTGGTTGAAGGATGCTCATAAATAGAGATTTGGCCTCCTTTTGTTCTACGTGTCTGCTTTCTGCCCAACGCAGGTCGACAAAACAAGACAAAACAGGCGGACGGACGGCCGGCGATGGACGCTCTGGATTCTTCCGAGACCCCAAGACCTCGCTTGCAGTTACTGTTCTACGTCGAAAAGATTACCTGCGTTAGCGCTGCCAGCGAGGAGGAATATGAGAGGACATAATAATAAAAATGCCAAAAAAAAGAAACACCTCGTCGGGCGTTTCTTTTTCGATCGGGTTGCTGTCGGCAGTCGGCAGTCCTTGACCAAGGAGGCAGTGTAAATGTGCTGTCCAGCCGTCTCCACAGCGCCAAGGTTTGTCAAAACTACGATGCAGACGGAGTCTTGATAATCCCTGTTGTCCGTATGTCGTATGGTGGAGTGCAGATGAGGTGTGTAATGTGAGCTTCACCGACCCAATATCACGACTTTGTTGTGCGCACCTCCGCTCATACTGATAGTCTACTCTTTTAGCTTTGCCGCCCAACGGAGACGTTCAAACCCAATCAATCCCATCACTCCATGGCAGCCTCGCCTGATTGTGGGCAGTGACAGGGTCTATGGGGGTTTAGGCGGTCGAGGCGGTCCACCTGAGCTAAGTCGTATTAGTGTGTTAGTGCTATGTTAGTTGCACGGAGAGAGGAGAAAGGGCACGGTGTGTGTGTGTGTGTGTGTTTGCACGTCTTTGCTTCTGGAAGCGATCGGCAAACAAACCTTGTGGTGTTTGGCAGAATATTTATTATTAGGGGCCAGAAGAATGAGGCCGACTTCAGAATGGATGAAAATGGGTAAGAATGAATGCGGTTTATGAGGCCAGGGTCATTGGTCACCGTTGGTGCCTGAGAGGAGGCTAACCAGATGAAGTGAGGAGATGAAGAAATGAGGATGTGAGGAAGTGAAATTAAAAGAGGATAAATGAAATGTACAAGTATGGTGTATTACCAGTACGACCAAAGATTGTGCGCGGAGATCCAAAGGCAAATTTGCGCCCAAAATGTGCACGTCGTGTGCACGATACAAGCCAGTTACGTCATGGCGAGGCCAGCATTTGAAAAACCTTGGCATGCCTCTGTGTTGGGGGCATATACAGAAATATGCAGCACAAGTAAAGCCCGGCATGAGATAGAGATAAGGCGGTGATGGACAATGTGACAGAAGAAGAAAATTCATGAGGAGGTTTGAAATCTGGAATTGATGAAATAAAAAATTAATACATAAAAAGAAGCCCTCTCATCCCACCCTCATTCGCAGATCTTCGGTGGATTTCCCGCATTAGTAGGTCGCTTAATGGGCCGATGCGTGTTTTGCAACTGTCAGCCTCGTCTGTCTCATATCACGGGCAGCGAGAATGTGTGAGTGGAACACCTAAACCTCCTCAGAGTCCAGCTTGAGAGGCAATGAAAAGGTGCAAGTGCATTTTGAAAACATGTGCCGAACAATCTTGACCAGTCATTGAACCGACGATAGCCTACGACAAGTCGTAAACAAAGACCAACATTGGTTCTCCTCGCCATTTCTTGCAGTCAAAAGCTGGTGTCGAGATCGACCAGGAAAATGTTGGCAAAACTGGACGTATCCGTGGCAAAAAGTCAGCCCAAAACCAATCGTGTTCACCTACATGCTGTGCGTTGCCGCAATGTCATGATGCGCGATACTAATGCGTCTTGGGACAAAACAAAGCGTATCGATGCCCATTTTCTATAAAGGGAGTGCACCATATCGTGAGAAAGGGACCAGACAATACAACTGCTCTAATATGGTTAGAAGATGGAGACAGAAAAATAAAAAATAAAACAAAGAAAACAAGAAAAAAACGAGGCGAGGGCCGCCCCCGCCTTTCTTCCCCTTTCTTCCATCACTGCCCGGCAAATAGGGTGCAAACATCGAATAAACGGCTCAGTCCCAGGGTCCTCTCTTGCTGTTTTCTATTTGTCGTTTGGTCGTACTCCGTGCTTAGTACCTTTCTTCGGGTCTCCAGCTGTTTCAACCCAAAGAATGCTCCCGAGTCCATAGAAATATAAATAAAACGGGGAAGTGAATAATCGACGGTAACCACTCTGGGAAAGACAGAAGACTGCCCATCACAGACGCATCCCGCACGCGGCGCCCCGTTTCATGGCGCATGTCCACCCTGGGGGCTATCGTGTTACCGCCCGGGCAATCTTTTATTCGGCTTTCTTTTCCCTTTTCCCCCGTTTGTTGGCCTTCCCGGACATGATCCTTCCAGCCACCGCTCTCGTCTTCCGTGCTTCTATTTGTCCGTCCTTGTGAATCGTTTGGGATCCAACGAGAATGCCTTGAGGCGGCTCCTCATCGATCCATCCACGTATATATAACTGAAGGACCTCTCTTTCCCAAAATCCTGTCCGTGCTTCATATCATATGCCCAGACATATCTCTCTCGAGCCTTTCCATACTCTACTTAACAGGAACCCGGCTTTCGTTCACCCCTCCTCTCCTTTATCGGCACCATTCCACCATGGACCAGTACTACGGTTCCTCACCGCCTTCTTATTCTCAAGGCATGAACAAGTACTGGATACCCCACAAAGATATACACAAAAAGGTCATCATGACACACATCCAGTTCTACCTTGGATCCGATGCCACCGTCCGGTCGTACACAAAAGATGTAAGTCTTCTCGCGAGACACCATAGCGGTATCTCCTTCATATTAACAAATATCTTCTCGTCAGGGCGAAGACGGCTTTCTCATAACAACACCTGGAGAGTGTTTGACAGATGTGAGTGCCCTTTTACAGACAAGAAGCCAAGGACCCCAAAACAATGCTAACACGCCTCCTCAAGGAACAAATCGACGACCTCTGCATCAAGTCCATGGAGATGTGGGAGCGCCAGGCCGCCGCCCGGTCCCTCGCCGCCGACACCACAACCTCTTCTTCCTCGACCTCTCCCAAGGCGCCACTCAAGCGCCCCTTGCACCAGCCCGTGGTCATTTCCCGGGCCGGCAGTCGACGGCCCTCGACGCACTCGCACCGCAGCTCGTCGTCCTCATCCTCGTCGTCTCATCATCACCACCACAGCAGGCACAGCCATAGCCACAGCTACTCGAGACAGCAGCAGTATCTCCAATATCCACAACAACAGCACCAGCAGAGACAACTGCCATGGTCACAGCAGCAACAGCAGCAGCAGCAGCCGGCTCCACAGCAGCATCGTGGCCCACAGCAACAACAGCAGCAACTCAACGCCCAACCGCACCACTACCACCAGCGTCCGTCCAGCGCCCAGTCGCAGCGGGCGGCCCACCCGTACCACACCGGCTGGGAGCCTTTGTCGCCAGCCCAAGACAGCACAGTACCCGAGGTGGAGAGATTGTATTAATTGGAGCGATAAAAGAGGAAAGACTATGCAATGAAAAGCGGGGTTAGACGGTGATAGCCTGCTATTGTTTACTCTTAATTACGGGGTGTATGTTTTTTTTTATGACAGGTGGGATATTGCATTTTGGTTTTAGCTGTGTATTAGCGATACACAGCAGTTTACTATTTCAATATTAATTCAGTCTTTTCATCACTTCTTTTAGCCCACAGATGCACAGCACTGCGGAACTGATTTTATTCCTATTCATTTGCCTTTTGTGTATCCTTTCCTGCTTATGAACTGATTTTTTTGGATTTCTCTTCTCGCTTTTTCTCCTCTGCATGAGCATTATGCATATGCACATGCAATCCACCACCACCCCCAAACCCTAAGACATAGTCAAAAAACTACATGCAAGGTGAAACAATAGAGTGGTACATTTTTTTATCGATTTATAAACAGAAATAAGAAGGAGGACGAAGACGATATGTTGACCTTGGAGATTCCATTAAAAGAACAGATCGACTTGGATCCCCGTCTATGACAATGCAAATATAAAGGACAAGAAAGGCCAAGAATCGGAATAAAACTGCAGGGACAGCTGAAAAGGAGACAGCGAGAAAAACAACGAGGCAGTGTGTGGTGAGGGAAAATCACGAAAAAGAATAAAAAATAAGACAACCACAAATACAGCGAACCAGTCATCAGCTCAGCGTGTGAACCGCAATGGGGCCAGAAAAGGCCTGCCTTTTTTTCGTGCATATGCGGCAATGGTCTACGTGCATAAAATGGGTCTGCGTACGAAAACAACAAGAGAACCAAAGAAAACCGAATCAAGAAAAGGAGCAGCATCTGCACAAATGAGTGAGAAAAACGAAACATTAGTAGGTATGTCGACAGTTGACGGCTGCATTCGTTCTCTTCCTGGCCAACAACGTCTTGCCATCTGGCAAATCACTTCCCCACGGACACACATCATCACATCGGCGTCGGAGGTGACGGAGACGACGGAAAGAAAACAGATGTGGTTGGCAGTATATGTAAATGTAGGGATACGACTAAGTATTGTATCGTTTTATTTTTTTCTCTATATCAACACATTGTCTTTTTTTTTTATTTTTCTCGGGAATCGAATAATCGAAATAAGAATAAATGTATACTTCAGAACTGCGTCTTTCAATTTTTTATTATTTAAGTCATTGCTGTCTTTTAAACTTGTTTCTTTAAAAAATAACACTGAGTTTATTTTCCATCATTTAATACTGTTCTCAACTCTTTCTTTGGTCTTTTCTGTACAACAAACAATAACCACATCTTGAGTAACAACTACGCCATATTGCATCTTAGTTCGCGGTCTTGCCTACTGCAATACTCCCCTTATTATCCACATCTCCACTTTGAGCTGTCAATCGGCTCTTCCGCCTGGCCCGCTTGCAACTACAACCCAACTGTTGTGCGCCTCACTGCTTCATTGTTTGTTGCATCCTGATCCTGCACCATCCATGGCGACGATAGGGTAAAATTTTCACAAAAATCTCGTTGACATAATAGTGTGCCATTTAAAATCAGGTGCTTGGCTTCATCTATAAATAATGTCGTAGTAAAATAGCCAGGGAATACAATGGAAAACAATGAAAAGCAAAAAAAGAAGACAAAACGCTGCTAGAAGATATCAAGAACCACCCAATGCATTCCATTTCCCGTTTGTGTTTCGCCCTTTCCTGCTCAGAGGAAATCATAAAACCATAAACTTCAAAGGGCAACCGTCTAGCCACGCCTAAACACCCGTCCCGGGGAAAGCCTCTGCCTTGCTCAACACGACAATGCCCCGTTCGTGGTGGATGTAGCCCTTCATGAAGTTCTGTATAGGTTAGCGGTTAGAACTGAAGAAATCGAGAAAAAACAGAGTGTATGAACCCACCTTGTAGATCATGTTGGCCAGCAAGCACTCCACCTCGTCCATATCGAGGTCGTCCTGCCCCATCGCCCACAGACCCGCCGTAAAGTGTGCAATGGGCACGCGCGTCTTGCGCATCGGCGCCTTGCCGGGTTCTGCAGGCTCCTCGAAGCCGCCCGCCAGAAAGACCTTGCGCAGCAGGTTGCGCAGGCAAATATCGCGTCCGCGCTCCACCGTGAGGTAGATGCGCAGCTTAATGTATTCTTCCTCGCACGACTGCAGCACCTGGCCGAAAGCGTCGAGGTCACCCTGCTTGATAGACGCCGTGAGCGGGCCAAACAAATTTTGGAGGTTGGCGTAGGGCGCCAGCAACTGCTTGCTGGGCAGGGCGTGGGAAGTGATGAGGTGACACGGGATGAGATAGGTGAGGATTTGTCTAGGCATGTTAGAGGTGGACAACTAATGTGAGAAGGGGACCTGCGTGTACTCTTTGTTTCGTGTGGCATGCTTGTAGCACAGCTCATATGCTTCCGTAAGGTGTTTCTCTGCCTGCTGTGTGTTAGTATCGTGTACACTGTGTTTTTTTCTTGCCAGGCGGCCATACCTCTGCGTAGTTTTCTTCAAGAAAGTACACGACACCTTCGTAGTACTTGAACGTCACCCGCTGCGACTTGGGAAACTTGTCTAGCCCCGGCATGTCGCCCTTGTACGCCGTCAGCGCCCGCAGAATGTTCCGCGAGAGGCTGGCCGAGTTGAGCTTAAAGTACGTCTTGAACAGCAGGTTGATGAGCCCGTAGATGCCCCATTTGCGCGAGTTGGCCAGGTCTTGCGTCCGGTCGCTCAGGCACAGCTGGAACAGCCGGTTCAGCTGCCGCGCGCAGTCCTCGAGCTGCTGGTTCTTCTCGCTGTCCGCGTCAAAATCGTCCTGGTAGACCGTCTCGCCGACGAAGCTGTGGTTGGCTGCGTTCGTCGCGTTGGCCCGCTCCTCGTCTGCCTTCACGGCAAAGATACGCAGGTGGTTGCCGACGACGTACAGACACGGCACCGTCCACGCCTCGAAGCCGTGGTTGGTGTAGCCGCGGTGGACCGCGTTGATCACATCCTTCCAGGCCTCGTAGACCCTATTCCAGGTGGACTATCAAAAGTCAGCAATGCACTTTTCAGCTTGGATCCCGCACTCATATCGCACTTACCACTGGCCCGCTACTGTTGCCATTTTGCTCGTTTTGGACAAGCAGAATCTGACCTAATGCCTTCCAGTAGGCATAGTACACCTCGGTCCAGCCCACGACTTCGTTATGCCCCAGTCCATCGCTGTTGTTCTGGATCTTGCGCTTGATCACCGCCTTGGCATCGTGGTGGTTGGCGCCGTTGCAGATGTTCCGTAACCGGTACGGGTCGTCTGTCGGCGCCACGGGAGACAGTGTTACCGAGAGCTCGTTGCCATTGAATCGCCGCATGGCTTGGCCGAACTCTCGAAACAGCTGGTCCATGGTGTCTGATTGCCGGCTGTCTGTTGATGCCCTCCCTGTTTTCAGCCCAGTGAAGGGGGGCAGCTCTGACGAGAAGGTGCACACAGCTTGAGAGGGATGAGTTTGGTGCGTTTTAACGAATGTTGGCGCCCCTGTATCTTGTAATCTGTAATTGTAGTTCGTGATCACCAATATAAAACGGTTAGGCACGTTGTTCAGGGCCGGCTCAACTTGTCTTTCATGTTGTTCTCAGTGTGAGAACAGTGGCACCAACACGGTACAGGACGGTGTATCCCACCTTCCGTCGCTGGTCAATTGGAGCTTCAAGCTGTGATGCACATGATTGGCTGATATCTCAGGACAAGACCCACTGTCAAAAGTGGATATCATGAGAAGGAGCATCCATTATCTCCACTTATTCCCGGTCACGGATTATAAGTTAGTCCGACGCACAATTTTTCTGCCTTTCACCCACTAATGGGTTGCAAGCCCCGGAAAAATTGGGCAGGGCCCAATTAGCACCACCAAAGCTGCGGCCACTGGCTTTCTTTTCTTTCGCCCAAGCGAGAAAAAGAACCAAGAAAGAAAAAAATTGCACGGCAGGCCCCTCTCTCTCGGAAACCTAGACCACCAAATTTTCGACGACCACCAAAGCGTTTAGGAAAATAATTTTCAAGGTGAGAGACTACTTGGACTTTTCCCTCGCCATCTATCCATCAACGACGACACCCTTTTCGATCTTTACTGACATTCCATTTTCTCTGCAAAGATGGGTAAGAACAAAACCATATTCTTCTACTCGCGTGCTTCTTTGTTCGACCACTTTTTCGATTCGACCCTTTGCATCCTGCGTCGACGTGAGACCCGACGTTGAAGAGGGAGAGACGGACGAGATCAACAAACCGACACGAGACATTTGACGAGAGACGAACTTGGGAACGGGAGAACTGGACGACACGAGAGGCAGCAACCCGGCGACAGAACTTCGACCATGCGGTTGCTACCGTCGAGTTGATGTTTTTTGGGCACTCCAGCGAATGGACGGCACAGCATCCTAAGATTGTCGACAAAGCTACGATACGACATATTCGATCTGGACGACAAGCACCGGAGGGCCTGCGAGCGAGCATACTTGACACCAGACTACTGTTGTTGTGACAGCACGGTGTCAAGTCGTTGTTTGTATCTAGTCTGTGCTTCATCTGTCGACCGACCGGCATAAATACCTCGAAACCCTCTTTACTCTCTCACAAACGATCTCTCTTGTCCAACCACGACCCTCACAGCGTTGGCTTCTATCGGTCGATGCAAAGGCGAATCGAACAAAGCCGGATAGAGCACTGCCATCTTGTGCACCCTCGACACAATTGCTGACATTTCCTTTCTTTTTGCAGGCCGTCTCCAGGAATACCAGGTCATTGGCCGGCATCTGCCGACCGAGACCAATCCGTCTCCCGCTCTGTACCGCATGCGCATCTTCGCCCCCAACACGGTCGTTGCCAAGTCCCGGTACTGGTACTTCCTTCGCGGCCTGAAGAAGGTCAAGAAGGCCACTGGTGAGATCGTTGCCGTCAACGAGGTACGTAAAATCAGTAGCGATGGTCGGGAAGAGCACGACCGAAAACGACGACAGCAGCCCCGAAAAGCACACCACTAACCGTCACCAGATCTCCGAGAAGCACCCCCTGAAGGTCAAGAACTTCGGCATCTGGCTCCGCTACGACTCTCGGTCAGGCACCCACAACATGTACAAGGAGTACCGCGAGCTGTCCAGAACCGCTGCCGTCGAGGCTCTGTACTCCGACATGGCCGCCCGCCACCGCGCCCGTTTCCGGTCGATCCACATCCTGCGCGTTGTCGAGATTGAGAAGAACGAGGACGTCAAGCGCCCATACATCAAGCAGCTCATCACCAAGAACCTGACCTTCCCCCTGCCCCACCGCGTCCCCAAGATCCCCACCAAGAAGATCTTCAGCGCAAAGCGCCCTGCTACGTTTGCTTAAAGAGACGGAAAGATTGGAGAGGGTATCTCTTTTCTTTTCTTTTTGATCTTATTCTCTTTTTGTTTGCGGACCTGCGGAGTGTTTTGGACTGGAGGACGGAGATGGAGATTGAGCGGAGGAAATTTTCAAAACTCTTTTTACACAAAATCTAAAAAGACGATGGGACAACGACAATAAAAAAAAGCCGGGTTTTCGACGTGCTGTGGACATTGCGTTGGCGACTGGGTGGTTTTCTTAAAAGGTGTTTCTCTCTATTTCGGCCACGGGACAACATGGTTCTTTTAGCATTGACTCCTTTTTTCTCTTATTTTTGTGTAACCGAAACAGAGGTACGGAAACATGAGAGAAAAGGTGTCGTGAAAACAACTAAAAAAAATAAAAAGCTATTCAAAAATTGAGGGTTCTTGTCATGCTGGGGATTGCATTATTGTTGGTAATTGAAAACATCACGGAGCAGCTTTTTTTGGTCTACCCCAACCAGAGATTCACGGCCAGCCAACGGCATACTCCGTGCTAATTTTATTATCCCGACTCCGAGATTGTGGCCAAGGCATTGAGACGCCAGGTGTCGTTGCAAAGGTGTAGGAGGAGAGCCGGATGTGAACCGATGCACACCTGATGCTCCCTCCTGCGCAACGCCTCTTTGGCTCACGTGCACGCACTGTGAACAAATGCAAAATGCACCAAAACAGGACGAAAGAGTCAGCGGTTGTCAACAGTCGTACTTTGTCCCGCTAGCTGGGGCAACATTGGCTCTGTTTGACGGTCAGACAGCACGTAGAGCAGGACACCGCCCGGTGGAGGATGTGGTTTTTATGAGCCGCAGTTGGGGCCGGCTCTTGCCCAAGTAGGAAGCTGCAAGTGATAAGCAGGAAGTTCTGGGCTAGACCCTGGACGCCCGACCTTGCGAACCCCCAAAGGCGCACATAAGACAGTACTTTTAGGGACAGGAAGACTCACAAGTGTGGCACCGCCAGGCAGGCAACGTCTTCCCGTGTCATTTGTTTTCGTTGCAGCACGACCCGACCTACGATATATAAACGATCGACCCAGAACACAAAAGTGGGCAGTATAAACGCCAGAGCCTCACAGCAGCTTCACCAGTTGACACAAAATACAAAAAGAAAATACACAGGAAGAAAGTCCAGCTCAAACCCGACCCAACGCCAAAATGACAAACGCGTCGATGGTTCCAATGTCTTTTCCGACTGGGTGACCGTGCTCACCACGGTGCCCATCCTGCCGTTGCCGCCCAACAGCGAGCGCACCGCCTTTGAGACGGAGCGCCTCATCATCCGCCCGCCCACTGAAGAAGACCTCGCTGCATTGCACGAGCTGCGCACCCAGCCCGAGGTCATGCTCAACACCAAGCGCGCCCTCATCGACGACGACCTCGAGATGACCCGCAGCCGCCTCACAAACTTTCTGACGCCCGGCGATGCCAAAACCTTCAACTGCGCCATCTGCCTGCGCGAGGCCGGCGACAACAAGCTGATCGGCATCGGCGGCGTCCACAGCTTCGGCAGCGTGCTCGGCTGGCCCGAGATAGGCTACATGTTCAACAGCGCCTACTGGGGCAAGGGCTACGCGACTGAGTTTGTGCGCGGCTTCCTGCAGCTGTACGCCCAGCTGCCCCGTCCGGAGGTCCCAGTGCCACTCCGGGTCACGCGGAGCTCGCTGCCGGCGGAACTGGCGGTAAAGGCCGGCCCTGGCACGGACGAGAATAGCGACAAGTACGACGAGGACCCGGCGGCGTTGGCCGCAACGGTGACGGCGGACACGGTGGTGGTCGAGGAGAAGATTACGGCCATTGTGCCGGACTTCAACATCGAGAGCCAAAAGGTGGTCGGCAAGGCCGGCTTCCAGAAGTTTATCCAGTATAGGGAAGAGGACACGCGGGTGCTCGGGTCCGGCATCGAGATTTTGCTGCATGTCTTGCAGTACTTTCCCTCGCGGAAGGCGCAGGCACCTGCTGCGGCTTAAGGAGGGAGCGATGGCTTGGAAGACTGTTCGCTCCAAGAAGACTGGTTTCGCGTGATGATCTCCACACGTCGTGCATTCTGTGTAATTTCGTTTGTTTTTGTGAGCGTAGGATGGAGCCGACAGGTAGAATTTTGTGCCAGGTATATAGATCGTCTCAATCATATTGATATCCGCTGAGTCCTTAAACTGAAACTGCATCTTGAGATATTTCTTCCTGCGCATGCCTCCTTGCTATATGGAAAACATGTGCACACTTCAAACCAGACCACCCGTGGTCTCTTGAACACCGCCTCACGCTACAGTCGCACTGCAGCCCATTTGCATGCGCTCGTAGGCGACATCTCGATGTCGTTGCCTGTCCATGGCCGATGGCCTCTCGCGCCACGAGTCATGTGCCGGAGAAGAGACGAAAACGAAAGACGACGAAGGAATCTTAGGACAGTCATACCACTGTCGAAAGTCAATAAACGTGGAAAAAGGATCGCAAACAGCCGTCGGAGGCCAACTGCTCAGCCCAGTGAGCCCAGAGGTGGCATGCTGATAAACAGCCAATCGCCTGTGCGGAAGCTGTGCAAAAGCAGCCTCGGCTGTGGAGCAACAGGCGGTTTTCGCCAACTGCTTTCAATGTCGCAGAAAGGCTAGCACCGCCGCGGGACTTTGCGTGCACTAAGAAAGCCCACTACCCTGTTGGGGAAACCGCCGCACGTGTGTCCTGGAGGCTGATGGTGGTGGTTGGTGGTGGGTAGTGTGTTGTTGGCTCTTTCGATGTGCCTCGCAGTTCGTTTCCAACGCTCATCAGCGGACCGCTCACCGGCGCGAGCTGGACTACAAACATACAAGTAATTAAACCGGGCTCGGCCTGGCCTGACCGCTCTGCCGCTACCCACCACCATCCAATATCATCTCCATCTGTTCCTTCTCTTTTCTGCGCGTTCTCTCCTCGCTCCTTCTCGCCCATGCTCGCTCACCCCTCCATCGTCGATCTCTTCTCGTAAATCTCTACTGTACTTTGCTGTGTTGTTGTCCCTCGTACCTTCCCTGATTGCCAAGTTACGTGCAGTCGCTCGGTGCTTTTGACTCACTTGTGCCGTTCCTGTCAGAGCGATTTGCGCAGTTTCCCCTCTCCTCCCCCGTTTCCCCCACCTTTTTTCTGCTTCTCAGCCGTTTGTCGTGCCTTGCCGTCTGTTGTCATCCTTGTGTCGATAGTCTCACTCTCCACTATTGCTGCATCCTTCAGCTGTCCGCGGACCCTCTTTTCTGCCTGCTGGGGTATTATCGCTTTCTTTTCCTTCTTTCGATTTGCTGGCGTTGCACATTTGAAAAAGGAAACAAACGGAGCCTTGTTTGTTCCATGCAAGTATCTCTGGTCACTCTTTCCCTCTTCATGCTGTGCCTTCCTCTTCGACCAGTCGCGCCTGCGTCTTCCGTTTCCTCCATGACGTTCACCCCCCCATGGCTCCTTCCCGCAACTCCAGACGCTGTGGCTGCCTATGAAGCACAGCGCGCCCGCATTTTGCATCTGACCAGTAACCCGCCCGCTCGGCGAATGAGCTGGCTGGCCCGCGCCTGCCTTTTTAATCTGATTTGGTCCTTGATATAATATCATCAGGCTGGTCTTCTGTTTTCTGCTCCCCTTGCCCCTCCCGCTGTTTTTTTTGTCTCACCCTTTTGCTTTTTTTCTTTCTCCCACATTCATGTCACCCTTCCGCCAACCGAGCACCCACCCACTGCCGTTGCCGCCGTCGCCGTTGTTGCACCCCGCATCATGGCGACCGCCTCACCGCCGCCCAACCCAGACGCGCCGCCCGATCCCAAAACCTACTATGGCTTCCTCTTCCAGCCCGACAAGGCGCCGACGCCTCTGTTCGACACGCTCTTGCGCGCCATGGCCCAGCACATTGTAGGTGACCTGGCCTCTTTCTCTTTTGGCCGACCTGACGTCAACGTTTCGTGCCAGTCTCACCGCCAGACTGTGATCCCAATATTGACAAACTTGCGCGCACACAGATCGACAATATCGGCGACAAAGAAGACAAGACACTGTCGCCGCTTAAGCTAGCTGCGTTTTATAAGGCCGTCGGCGCCGACTACGACTGTAAATACACCCATGCGCTGTGAACACGCAGCTTGAAGACATGTACCTAACCTGCTGGCCTTTCTAGCACTCTTTGTCGATTCGCCCCACCAGTCCATCTCATTCATCTGGCAGATCACCGGCTGCCAGCACTCTCTGCAGCCAACCGCCGACAATTTTGCTCCGCCATCGATCCCGGCCCTCACGCTTAAAGGCTTCGTCCGCTGGCAGTCTGTTGAGACGCTCTTGTGCCCCGACGTTCACGTCCCGCTGCTGCAGCGTGTCGCAAAAGAATGGGGCCTTACGAACCCGGACACTGGCAAACCGTTCCCCGCCGATCTCCCCAAGGAGGCCTTGCCCTCCAAGCCCGATGCCGACGTCGAGAAATGGCACGATCAGTGTGCCAACAAGCTGCAGCGCGAGGCCACCATGGCCGACAAAGACGACCCGCCGTCTCCCAAGACAACATCCACGCCAACGTTTAAGGAGAGCACACACTACTACCCGCGTCATCGCACGGGAGCGGCGCCTAGCTCACCTCCGCCGAAAGCGCGGGGTGTCAGCCCGCGCGGCAGCCCAGAAACCCCAGAAGATTTGAATGGGCGGACATTTCCATTCAACCACATTCCACCCCGTTATGTGCCATCGGGCACGACCACAGCGGCCGCCGCCGCAGCTGCATCATTCGCTACGGCCGCTGCCGCTGCGAAATGGACGCGCCGTGTCCGGCTCTCCCCACCAGAGGATGACCGGCGCAATGCGCGGCGGCGCAGCTTCTCCGACTACCCGCCCGCCGCAGGCCCAGGCGGAGCCAAGATGCGGACACATTCACCGCCTATTCACTCCACAAGCCACATGAATATGAGCGGCACCTATAGCCCCCGGCCGCGGCGCCATAGCCACCCGCACCACCGGTCGTCGTCGAGCGATTCGAGCGACGATGGCGATGACGAGCTACCGGCAATGCGGCCCAAGAATGCCCGCCACACCCGCCGGCCAGACGATCCGCCCCTTGTTTCGGTGCGCCGTGTATACGCACCGCAGGGCCCGACGGTCCTCCCCGATACGTTCCCGCCGGGTCCAATGCCGGCAGGCAAGCGTGAGAGCTCATCCAGTGGCGCCGATCGGAGGCGAAGAGAAGAGCGTATTCCCATCCCACCTCAAGGCCGGTCGCCTCACCGGTCACCTCATCGCACAGACGAACCTCGGACGAGAGCCTTCGGTGTAGCCAGCGACATACGTGACAAGCTATCGTCTGTCCTACCAAACGGTATCCTAGGCGCAAGCTCCAAGCCAGAGCGGCCGCGCAGCGCATCGCGGGCACAGTCACACAACACTGGCATGGGATCCGTCCCACTTCGGTACTCGAAAGAGAGTCTACAGGGCTCACGCCTTGGCCGTAGTTGGTCATATGACTCGGACGAAGGCGGCGATGGTTCGGTTGGAGCGGGTGGTGGTGACCGAGAGCGCACTCGTCCGTCCAGAGACAAGGACCGTGACCCGCGCGGCCGCGACCACGACCGTGACCGGGACCGCCCGCGCCGGGATCGCGATGACGACAGGGAGTACGTGGGCCACCGTGAGCGCGAGCGGGAACGTGACCGCGGTGACCACATCGAGCACCCCTATCGGTCGCGCGAAAAAGACCGGGACCGCGAGCGTGACCGGGACCGTGACCGTGATGTACGGGAACGAGACCGGGACCGCGACGTGGACCGCCGTGACCGTGACCGCGACCGCGAGCGGGAGGCGGCGTACCTGCACGACCGCGGTTCGCGGGATGCGCTGCGAGAAAAGAAAAAGGCCAAGAGCCTGGACCGCAGCCGGGACAGAGAGCGGGATCGCGATCTCGACCGGGGCGATCGCGACGATGATCGGGAACGCGACTACCGGAGTAGTCGGCGTGAGCGTGATCGGGACCGGGACAGAGAGCGTGATCGGCACCCGCTGCGGTCGGAGCCTCTCAAGCGACCGATCAGTACCGCCGATTTGGACCGAGAGCGGTAAGGTTGTTTCGACAACAAAACTACGTTACGGGCTCCCTGCTGCCTAATCCAGGCATGCTATTTGGATGATGATTCGATTCTTGTTTTGTGTTATTTCTCTCTTCTCCCTCTTCTCCCTGTCCCCCCTCTCCTCTATCTACAAGCAGTGTTTTTCTCTGTCTACTTTTGGATTTTTGGGCATATCGCCATTACGATTTACGAAACCAGCACACACACACACACACACACGCTCGCGCGCACACACACGATGTATTGTTTGTTTATTCTGCCACCTCGATCATCACGACGATACGACTTTGAAATATTTACACATATCTTTGGATTTCTACTGTCTGTAAACTGTGTATGTTTTATTTACCATGCCTTTCGCTTCCTTCCAATAGGCTCTTCATTGGATAATGTGCTTTTGTCGTGTCACGGCCCCCACCCGGGTTCGCACCTTCGGACCAGAAACGCCGCTGACGTGCGTGTTTATTTCGTGCATCACCAACCTTGCTTACACGGCCGCCGTCAACCCGGCCAGGCTCATTGGGCATGATAAAAAACAATAATCCGATGGCCTAGTTGAGCCACGTACGCCACTCCCGGCCCGGGCCACCTTTGCCAGGCAGACGTGTCCTTGGTTTATGCCGCCCGGGGCTAGGTAGATGCATTTGTGTTCTTCTGTTCCGTGTGAGCCAGTCATTACAACATTCAATCTCGGCCACGCCAATGCGGCGACAAAAGCGTAGGCCCGGGGGGTAGTGGGCAATGGAATATGAAAGGGCCAAATAAAATGAACTGGCAGGAAACGCTCATGCGGCCAAAATTACGACCCGGAGGGCCGTCCAAAAGTCGGCCGGCACTGGTCGCCCATGCCGGAAGAAACGATCTCCAAATAAATAAGATATGAAAGTCCGGTCTCTCATAGAAGGCCAAGCCCAGAAAATCACGCAAAAGGACACCCGTTGTTTTGTATTTCGCATTCCGCATTCCGCATTCCGCATTCTTTCTTTCTCTTTGCTTTAAGGTGCATAGTATCATCACAACTTGCAGATGCGGTCCCAGATCCAAATGTGGCGGTGTAGTGGCCAAGGCGGACTACCTCTGTTTTATTCACGTTTTTCAGAGCATGCGTGGTGTGTGATAAGTACGAGATAGGTGCAAAAAGAGAGAGAAAGGAAAGGAGAAAACGACGTTCGAAATAAGAAACAGAGAAATTGAAACCTAAGCGCGAAAGATACATTGTGCCATGTGCACTTCGTACGATATCACATCAGAAGTCAGCTTTTTTTGTTTCCGAGGCGCACTGCATGCTCATTCGGAAAAATGGACAGTTTTTCACTACCATCACGACTAGGACAGAAAACGAATAAGAAATGAACATGAATAGCAAGAATCAAAAAGCAAAAAGAGAATGGGTCGCTGTTGGGCCGCTTTTGGTGACCTGGTTCCATTTTATTTTCTCGGCAGGCAGGCCTCACCAACGGGCCGCTCACCAACAACAGGCCGCCGAAACTGGCGACCCAACAACGGACATGGGATTGCAAGGGACAAAAGGAGGAGGAAGAATAGGAAGAGGGCGAGATTGAGGGGGCCATTCCGAGGCTGCCACACCCGGCCTCCATATCTGGCCGGTGTTTGTCAGGTGCGAGGAAACCCATTCAATCGGTTGGAACCTAGCTTTCCTTGTTACTTATGCGTTTTTTTCTTCTTCCTGCTCACTTTCAATGCTTGTTCTTATCATGGTCGTCTTCACGGCGTATGGCTTTATCAATCTTTGTTATTAAGGCCTTTCTTTGACTTGGCCTACTTTTCGCGCGATTTGTCGGCAGCAGCCGTAGTTCGCCGTAGCTCGCGCTGCACACTGCGCTGCACGCTGCAGCTGCGTCCAACACACTGTTGGAAGCAGCACGGCGAAAGCGCTAGTGGCGCACCCGCTGAAGGCACCAGTAATATGCTTGTTTCTGACCTGACCCGCACATCATCACCCATGCGGCCACCTGAAAGACCCAGAACTGGAAGACCAAACGAACAGGCCCAACTCAGCAAAACCCGCGCTGTGGCCTCTGATTTGCCCATCGATGAACTAGATGTCTTCTTAGTCGAATGCTGCGCCTGTTCCAACCAACCACCTCGTTCCTGTCTTTCTTCCAGCTGGCCTCCTCTCTGCGAGGGGCCCATTTCGGCAGACCACCACCGACTTGTAAGATACTTGTGAGATACGTAACGCGGAGAAAGACCGACTGAGTGAGCAGAAGCAGGCTTCCCAACATACGGCGTCCATGCTCCGTCCCAGACGCAAGCGGGAGCGCATAATGGAGCGGGCAGTCTACATATCATCCATTGGTATCCTGTCGGCTCCCACTGCAACCTTCGTGACCCGAACATGGGACACAGGACACAGAAAGAGCGACAGAACCAAAAGAAGAGACTTTGGGATTCTGGGGGCCGGCGGGTGGATATGGCGCCCCTGGGTCGTTGGCTCCTTCTTCCTCCTCGCTGTCTCTCTGCATGTCTTTCTCTGCATCTTTTCGCGAGATGCCATGTCTCTCTTTCCCTCTTAAAGCCGGCTTGCTCGGGCACCTCCTTCCCAGTTTGGTCCTCTCCTCTTCTTTGAAGGAGCTCTTTGTCTCGCTTCCCCTGTGCGGCAGTCGTTCCTTCCTTTGCGACACATTCTTCCAAACTCCTATTGTGCACTTTTGCTGTCCCTCTTTTCCCATTGTGCCTGCCCCTCCCACCGCCGACCACCCCAGTCCTCTTACACGGCATGATGCCTCAGATGCTAAGCCCTGTTGGAGAGGAGTGGGGGGGGGGGAGGCTCCACAGCTGGCACCCACCCACCAGTGACCAAAGAAGAGAGAGGAGAGACACAAGAGCCAGCGACCTGACAAGACCGACCGGAACAACTGTGATGCAGCCGCCTTCTCGCCGATGCGCATTCCGCGGTGTGCACTCTGTCTGTACCCCTGTTTCTTTGTGCCTTTTTTCTTTCTTTCTCCGCCCGGACGCCGTGTCGTCGTAGTCATTTGATGGTGAGTGTTTCTTATGGTGTGCGCCATTGCGAGCTTGTGCATCCACATACGAGGGGCAGATGAGGAAGGAGGAACAGGGACGATCAGAGTACGAAAGGGGGACAGGACAAGAGAGGACGAGAGGACGAGAGGACGAGAGGACGAGAGGACGAGAGGACGAGAGGACGAGAGGACGAGGGATCGAGTTTTTGGTTGGTCTGCAGGTCGGGCGTACCTTCCGTGGGCAGAAAAAGAAGAAGAAGAAGAGGTCAGGGCAAGGCCAGGCCGGGGCCAAGCAGACCCAGGCCGGGGCCTGACCCAAGATGCTCTTTCCTGATTTGTTCCCAGGCCCAGCTTTTGTTTCCCTTCGTTCCTTCCGCGAGAGAAAGAAACAGAGCAAAAAGGGCCTTGGCTGCCCATGCCACACGTGCCAGCAAACACACTCTTTGTCTCTTTCTCTTTTCTGTTTCTGTTTCTGTCGTTCCTCTCCTTCTCTTCGTGTTCCGCTGTTTCTCTCTTCTTCTCCTTCTTCCCTTCTTCTTTCTTCTCTCTTCTTTCTTCCCCCTTTCGTTCCTCTTTTTCTTCTTTCTCTCTCTTCCGTCTCCCCTTCCCTTATTTTCATCGCATGTCTGGCGCACTACCAGACAACAAGGCCGCGACAACAATAACACGCCAGCCCACGCAAACCATACACACCCATTCACACCTGTCCACGTCCTCCTTCCTCTCCGCCTGCCAAAGCCGGACCTCGTGTCGTCACTTGTCTTATAAAGCTCTCCCAGGCTCCCACGCAACCCCGTCACATTTACATCCTCGTCGTCTTCTTCTGCCTCCGCCACTCTCCGGTCGCCGAAGCCCATTTTTTTTGGATTTTGTTTCGTTTTTGGGCCTTATTTAAATAACTTGACACCACCCATCTCTCGTGTTTCTTACTTCGCTTCTTTTTGCTCTCGTCTCGCTCTCTTCTCGCTCTCTCGCGATCTTCCACTCTCCCACGCCAGACTCTCCATCTCTCACTTCGCACTCACACACCGCTCACGGCGTCGACGCTCCACTTCAGTGCCACCACAAGAGGCTTTTACACCGCCCGCCCAGTCTCGCCTGACCAACAACCAACAGACGCTCTGTCACTCAGCAAAAGCATCAACACTTCCTGCTTCGCACGGCGTCTTTCTGCCCCTCTGTCATTCTGTCACTCCTCCATCGTCCCAGCACTGGCAGCCTAACCAAAAGCCTTGGCTGGCTGACACCTCCGACAGAACGAACGCCCGTCTTCTCTCGCTGCCCCACTCTCTTTGTACCAGAATAGGGTGCCTGTCCCAGCTGCTTGTTTCTCCTCCCGGTTTCCGCACCTGCGTGCACTTACACGTCGTTGGCTCAAGACGTCAATAGCGCACTTCAGCCGAGACAAACCAAACAGCATCCCACACGCCAGCGACACTGCCACCAAGGACAAGGGAACAGCAGAGCGAGCAAGGGGTAACGGGAAAGGCGGCGATCGCTCGTCCAGCAGTCTCGCACCTGAGTGCAAGGCAAGGCTTTCGCTTCTGGCTCGTTCACAATTTCACCGCTCTTTGAACTTGACGGTTGCGACCAAAAACACAACGATACAACAGCCAACTGCGCGAAATTTCATTCCAGCTTGGTCCAAGAACGACAGCTCACTTTTTGGTCGCTTTTTTCTCGTCTTTTCTGTCTTTATTGCGTTTTCAGCTTCTGTCTTATTTCTCACACTCAACTCAACCATACACCCTTCACACCATCCTCCCCTCTGCCACGATGAAGCGTCCTGCGATCGACCAGCTCGTGTACGAACACATATTTCCGCGGCCAAAGACATCCGATCCGCCAAATTTCTCCGGCCTGCTCACGCGATTTCTCGTCTTTGAGGTACGCCAAGAGGTCCACTCGTTCTACGGCCACCTGGACACACAAGAGGCCAAGTACCCAGGCCTCGACTACTGCCACCCCATTCACCGCATTCGCTTGAGCCGCTGGCCATGGCACCGCCGTCTGTTCCGTGCCTTTGACGCTCTCCGCCTGACACCCTCCGAGATCGCCAATCTGACAAAGTGGGAAGGCACCCGGTGGGCCAAGGAGCGCTACGAAAAGGAGCAGAGCATCACCATCCAGGACACGGCAGCCGACGGGATGCCCGACTACCGCCATGCCGAGAGCTGGTTGGATGAGCAACCATACGGCATCGAGAACTATATGACGTTGCTTGCCGGTTCGCACCCCGCCATGGTCTATGCGAGAAGGGAAGAGCAGACAGAGGAATGCTTGGTCAGCGCGGCGACGGTCCCCTCCCATCCGCAAGTCGCGTCGCTACGAGGGACACGATCAGCGGCAGCCGGCTTCGACGAAGACGAGGACGAAGCGATGGACGATGTCGAAGGCGGCAACCAAGAAGATAGCGACGACGGTGTTGTCACGCAGAGCATTGGGCTCCAGCTGAACGAGCGGCTTAGAGAACGCGTGGCAGCCCATAACGCGGGCGACACCTCACAGCCACTGGACGAGGACTGGGAGCAGTGGCTTAAAAATGCCCTTGAAACCGGAAACCTTAACATGGTGGCTCAGCACGCCGACCTGCCGTTTGTACACTCACAGTACACGTCCCAAGGCTCGTTGGCGGCTGGTTCAGGTTCAAATTCAAACCTATCCTCCAGCGGTGCCGCCGGCGCCACCGGCGCCACCGGCCAGGACATGGGCGAAGTCGCGGGCGGCAGCGGTGACAGCAATGACAGCAGGTTAATGTACTCCACCATTGTCCCGTCGCAGATCCTGCATTCTGCACGGCAAGGAAACTGGGGCGAGATCCCCGAGTTCCTGCATGACGTTCTGCGCCAGACAATTGAGGGAGAAGCGTACCCAGAGGATATGCCAGAACTTAATGAAGTCCTTCCCTCGGATCTGCCTGCTGCAACTCCTTCCTCACCGTCAGCAGGTAGGGTCCGCGACCGAACTGCGACGTGGCGCCGAACGTATTCCGACCTGCGGCTTCCAAGCCAATGAGCCCAAGAGCGGCGCGAACTGGGTCTCTTCCTTTTCTCTTTGGATTTTTTTGTCTTTTTCTTTTTGAAAATTCATCCACCTGATTCCCCTTTCCATTTCTTACTCTACTTTCTCTTACCACTTTTTCCACTTCTCATTTATCTTTGGGCGTCAGCGTCGGCGTTGGTTTACCAGAACTGCATTGCATGTCAGTCTCATTGTTTTTGGCATGGAGTTTTGTGTTCCTTCTTGAACTAACGGGCATTCTTTTTTTCTTGCTTTTCATTTACCCTCTCTTTGGTTCATTCCCATTCCTCTTATTCACCCAATTTTCTATTCTTCATTGCTGCCTGCCATAGACGGCCTACCAGGCTGTACCTCTATTTGTATCGCTGGATTTAACTTTCAGGTTATGTTATTTTTGTTACCGTACAGGTTCTTTATGCACCCTGGAAGCATACGCAGGTTTTAAGTCATTACACGAGAGAGTTAGCCTTGAATCGCAGTTTATCTTCACAAACATACCTCCTACGACCTTACAACAGGTTGGCGACATGGCCATGGCCAGACTATTGTCATACACGTTCTTTTGCCATGTTGCCAGCTGCGATGCAATGTTGTGCTTGATTGTTTTGATATATTTTGTGTTCCTTAAGTCCAAGTCTTAGCAAAAGCCTAGAAAACGCCGCCTATCCCACCCATCCATCCATCCAGCCGATATGCTCCCAATGCGGCCATATGCACACGTCTCGTTACACGGCTGGGTATAAAACCTTGTCCTCCAAGTTGATGACCGCGCAGTTATGCGAAAATAAAATAGTAAATAGTAAGAAAAATCAACGCACGCTCGTAAACAACATATGCCGAAACAAAAAGAGAAAATGCGAGCAACAAGAGAAAGTCTTCACGGATCCAGATGGGACCATTCAGGGATGGCTTTGATCTGCTGCCACATGAACTTCTCCAGCTTGTTGGCGGACTTGGTGTAGGGCGTGTTCTCGCTGTTGTACTTGCGGCAGTTGGTGAAGATGAGCTTGGCATCATAGATGAAGTCTTCTGGTGTGGCGTACTGGTCGGCTTCCAGCTTGGATTCCATCGTGCTCAGGTCCATCGGCTCTTTGATCACCTCGTAGTAGTCCGCCACGTCGTCCCGGCTCACGGGAATGAGGAAGGGCCACGCGCTCTGGTGGTTCTGCAGATCGTTGAGCAGGTGTAGCAGCTGGTTATAGTTGGGCCCATGCCGCGGCTGCCGCGCCAGCTCATCCATGTCGGGCGACCAGCCGGACGCCCGAATCGCCTCAACCGTCAGCGGGTCGATCGGTTGTACGCCCCCCGGGCCTGGCTTCCACTCCTTGGGCGGCTGGTGTACGATGTGCGACCGCGAGAATGCACGCACTTTGGCCTGGACACACTCGCGCTGCTTCAGCAGCATACGGCCCATTTCCAGATACCGAATCCGCGGCACCATCGAGCACTGCATAATGGTGCCGCCCTCGTAGTCCTTAATGTAGCCCATCCAGATCGACTTGTCGAGTGTGACCTCTTTCGTGAACCCTTGCTTTTTAAAGTAGCCAATAGCGTAATTGTCGGCGTAGGTCAGAAAGTGCATGACGGGGCTCGTGGCTTTGACGTAGTCCTTGAGGTGCGACATGAGGTGCGCGCCGTAACCCTTGACCTGCTGGTCCGAAGAGATGGCGCAAAAGACGATTTCGGCAAACTTGCGGTCGCGGAAGGGCCGATACGTAATACCGCCGACGACCTCGAGGGGCTTCTTGACAATGGCAATCGACAGGTGGGTGCGGTCGTAGACGAGGCGCGCAATGTAGTCCTTGGGCATCTTGGGGAGCTGCTTCTGGAAGATGCACTTGAGGCCGGTCAGGATAATGAAGCTGTCGTGGGCGCCGTCGTTGTTGACCACGCGGAACTCGATCTCGCCTGTGCGCTCTTCTATCACGGCGGGCTTTTCGGGGAAGGGGATCGGCTTCATCTCGGCTAGTGCGGGCGGCTTCTTTTCTGTGTCGTCTTCGTCGTCGTTGCCTGCGTCGCCGATTTTATCTGCGTCGTCACCTGGCTCCTTCTTCTCGTCGGTCTCCACGGCCCCGTCGGCAGCTGCTGCGCTGGCGTCGAGCGCATCCTTGCTGTCCTCGTTGTCGGCTGGTGTCGCTTTCGCTTCTGTTGTTGACTCAGTGGAATCTGCCACCTCGTTCATGTCGGCCGCCTCGCTCGAATCGCTCCGCTTGATCCGCTTCGCCACAGACGGTGACGTCGGTTCTTCGCTGGCCTTGCGCTTGGCATCTAAGAAGTCGGAGAAGTCAACGGTTAGCGGATGAGAAAGCGAGGGGAATGGAAGAGACATACTACACATACTATCTTCCACCTTAGGGACGGCGTCTGCCGTCTCTATTAATGATGGCTCCATGGCTGGTTGTGTCGGAATTGATGGCGGTTATGCGCCTCCTCGCTCAAGTCACGATCAAGCTTGTGAGGTGAGAGGTGGTTCGGCTACGGTTCGCGAAGGCAAACGACAGGTGGGTGGCGTTAAGTGGGAACGCGGCCCTCGACTGTTTGACTGATTAATCTTATCACGTGTTTAATATCCACTTCGCTCCAGGAAAGAGCAATGCAGGCCAGACGAACGCTAGTCTACTTCTGGACGCGAACGTGTACTTTCCTCGCACGGCAGGCCGCGCGCCGCGCATTGAAGCTACCGTTGCTCTAATTGACCTTTTGGCCTGTTCCTATTCCCCTGGCAAGCTTCCTCTTCCTCCTTCACCTTGACGTTCTACATTCCCAACGAAGCCCTCGCCCTCATTCTCGCCCACGTCCGATCTTTCACCTCCTCGATTACCTTTCCCCTCCTTTTACTCGCGACCCACCACCATCCAGATACATGGATTCTTCGCTGCATGAGCTCTGGCAAACTGCGTCGGGCAGTCCCTTCAAACCTGTTGTCGGCAAGGGAAGCCAGTTCTTCGTGGGGTTCTCGTTGCTGGTCCTGGGTCTTGGCCTGACGGGCAGCTTCCTCCTTCGTACGTTCGATGGCAACCTCTCCCCTGAGTTGCAACACCAGCTAACATTCTCCAGACCGGACACTCGCCAGCGTCACCTACCTCGGCCTCCCGGCGTCATTGGCACTTGCGTACGTTTTCGAGAGTGCAAAGATGGATCTTATCTCCTCTACCTTCTGCAGAGCCCATTGCTAACGGCTATACCCTATTCTAGGATCGGTGTTGTCTACATGTTCTGCGCGGTGGGAGTTTACGTCTAGACGTTTGCAACAGCTCCCAACATCCACAAAAAGCGAGGCCTGGGCCGAACAAAGAAACGGTCGGCAGGGCATGCAAGGGAAGGGAAAGGATATCAAAACTGTATCATAGTTGATATAGAGCGGCGTTCTTGTTGATTTTTGTGTTTTTGTTGTCTGCCATTTCTGCGTTTTCGTCGCATTTATTTATCTACTACATTTGCTTTTTCTCGTCTCTGCGTTTAGCGGCCACCGTTTTCTTTTACTTTCTCTCACACTACCACTTACTCAACCCCCACGATGGAGACTCCAGCTCCCCCTCTCTTCCGGGCAATGGCCACCTCGACCCGGCCGATCTACCAGCTGCTGCGCTGCGTCAGCTTTTCCAATAAGGTGCACGTGGAGATCTCGAACGACGGCATCAAGTTCATTGCCGACCACACACGGGTCATGCAGGGTACGTTTTGGGGTGCTACGAGGGTGTGCGGAATAAGCCGAGCAACAGCCGCTAACATACGAGAAACCAGGCATGGCGTCGATTGGCAGATCCATGTTTGCGACATATTCACTCAATCTTCCACGCGGAGGCGTCAGAGACGCTGGTGACGACGACGACGAAGAGGACGACGAACCCCTCCCGGCGACGTTCCAGATCTCTCTGCCGGCGTTTCTGGAGGCCCTCCAGATATTTGGTGTTACGGATGCACCCTCGCGCCAAATCAAGCAAGACCCAGATGGCTACCGAAATCTGCGCGGCGGCAATGGGGCCGCTGGCGGCGGCGGTGGAAACAACGGCAACACAGGCGCAGGACGGCAGCAGGCGCCGGATGCCTTCAGTCACCAGATTCTGGGCATGCCGGGCACGTGTAGCATCTCGTACGCCGAAGAAGGCGCGCCCTTTGGCATCATCCTCGAGGAGGCGTCCGTCAAGACCACGTGCAACCTCGCCACGTACGTGCCCGAGGCGCTCGAGGCCATCCCCTTTGACCGCGACAGCCTGGTCTTCAAGATGATCATGCAGCCCCGCTGGCTGCTCGACGCGCTCGTCGAGCTCGCCCCCGCGTCGCCCAATTTACTCACGATCACGGTCACGCCCCGCGAGCCCTATCTGCGCCTGTCCAGCCACGGGCCCCTCGGCAGCGCCAGCGTCGACTTCTCGCGCGGGCGCAGCCTGTTCGAGTCGATCTCGGTGGGCGAGGGCTGGTCGCAGAGCTTCAAGTTTGACCTGATCAAGTCGGCGACGGAGGCGATGCGGTTGGCGAGCAAGGTGAGTATCCGGGGCGACGGGCAGGGAGTGCTGAGCCTGCAGTTTATGGTGGAGATGGAGCACGGCGGCGGTGGTGGACACGGAGGTGGTGCCGGTGGAGGCGGTCCAGGAAATGGAGCAGGTGGTGGTGGTGGAGGTGGCAACATGCAGTGGCTGCACTTTACGTTTGTGCCGTTCATGTCGGACGAGCAAGAAGAGAGCGACGAGGAGGAGGAGGAGGCTCGGGGCAAGGGGGCCGCCAGAGGCCGGGGTGGGGTGGATAGCGACGACGATGACGAGCTCTAGGGTGTTGGCACGCCGGTATGTGGAGACTCTTCCCAACAGCCATTTCGAGAGCGCTGAGGATATTCAAATGGGGATGTCATGGCAGTCCGTTTCAATACAACACCAATAGTTATTTTTATAAAGAGAGGCCAGTATTGAAACATGCGCCGCCCTCGCAGGCAATGGCAGGAGAGGCTGGGTGGGTGAGGTGTTAACTACAGAGTAACTTGACCCTGAGATAAAGTGCTGCATTTTCCCGCGAGGCAGTCAAGACGTGGAATGAAACTCAATGTCACCAATAGCCTCAACCCGCGTTTCACAGTTGTTGGCTCGTCCCTTCTCTCGCCCCTTTAGCGTACTCAATAACTCAACAGTAGGCCACACACAAGCACGCGGAGTTTCTGGAAAGGTTGGATCGACTGCGTGGAATGGTGGCAGCTCCCTTCTTTGGCGTATTTTGCGACCTCTGCCTCCTTTGCCTGGCGAGCCCAGCCCAGCCCACGCTGCGCGGCTCTGGAATGCAACGACCTCCCACATTCTCATCAACATGGCGGGCCGCCCACAGCGCCTCGAGCACCCTCACGCGTTTTATTGGGTGAGGCGACCAAGAAAAAGGCAGCGAAAGAAAATAAATGTCTTTCTAGTCTCTCTGGATGGCGCGTGCATTGGATCGGCTGGCTGGCCGTCCGTATTTGTGAGACCTTTTTCGATCTGCCCGAGTGTCCCGGAGGCTTAAGAGGAGAGGAGGCGGAGGAAGGCTTAAGAAGGGGGGGGCGACGTTGGAATGTATTTCTTTTGGTGAGATGTGTGAGAGAATCAAAAGGGCGAGGAGCGCATACCGTGTTTCGTAATCGAAATATATATAGCAGACGACGTGTCGTTTGAATTAAGGAGAAAGAAACAGAAGAGTGCAGAGCAGAGCAGAACAATCCTGCCTTTGGATTGTGCATTTTTTCGTTTATCATTCAGGAGATTCCCATCTTCGGTCACTCGTTTTATTCAAGAAGTGCCTTCAGAGGCATATTGTCACTCGTTACGACTACTCTACAACCGTTCGCTTCTCACCATCGCTCATCAACCTTTTTTTACTCTACTCTTATTTACTTCCACATCACCTCCATGAAATCTTTCATGCTGAAGCCGGCCGGCACCGGCTCCACCAGCAAAAGCCACAAGAGCCACAAGAGCCAGTCCCTGTCCATCTCGTCGTCGACAGACTCTTCGTCCTCGTCCACCGCCACATCTGTCGTCTCGTCCTCGCTCGCCCACGCCAAACACGCCACCAGCGCCGTCTGGTCGGCCTGCAAGCAGGGCACGCGCACTACGCTCAAGAAAGGGTCTTCGGCCCTTCACATCACCGACCGCAAGAGCCACAGTCCAAACCACAGCCAGACCCTCGACTGGAACCAGGGCCAGCCGCGTACTCATTCCCAGCCGCGCCGTGTCCGCCGCCTGTTCCGCTTTGGAGGTGGTGGCGCCTCGGCTATAAGCAAGGCCCGCTACCGCTCGCTGAGCAAGGAGATGGACACCGACGACGACGACCGGGACATTTTCTCCGGGCGTCCGTTCAGCGAGCGGGCCGACATCCACCAAAAGGATGACCACAGCGACTACAACGACGACGACAACAGCGAACACATTGCCCGCTTCATGTACACGCCCCAGCACATGGCGGCCAGCTACCTGGTCACGTCGACGGCGCGGCACATGCAGTTTGCCGCGGACGAGGGCGAGGGTGACGACGACGAGTGGTGGAGGGACTAGGGGAGAAAACAAAATCAAAACAATAAAAAAGGAGGTGGCTTGCTTCAGCAGCGGCCGTCTTTATTTTGGTTCCTCTTTTTCGACTTCTTTTTTTCTTGGTCTTTATTTTCTTCGTGGTCGTCTCTTCCTTTTTCTCCCCCACTCTCCTACCAGTCGGGACCGAGATATGCACTATTGATCCTTTTTTCGAGATCCTTCCGGAATGATAAGAGAACAAAAGGAGACAGGGGCAGCTGTCTTCTACTCTTCCTTTCTTGTTTTCTCTCCTTCCTCACCATGGACAGCACATCAACTACTCGGCTGCTTGCAGGGCAGGGGGGCATGGTCACTTATCGAATGCTTTTTCACCTGGGCTTAAAGAGTATGATATGCGGAGTCGGGTATTGGGTGGTTTCTTTACTCTTTCTTTTCCTATTCTTTTCTTTTTCTTACCTATGTATCTGCTGTTTCTTCTTGGCGTTTCTCGGCAGGGACGCTGGGAGTCCTGGCAGAGGGCGTTACTGGTAAGGCGTCCCGGGTTCTTTATTTATCACCATCTCCTTTGTCTACCCTTGCCCTTCACTTCAGATCCCCTTCCCGTCCCCAGTCCCTTTCCCAGTCACATCACATTTTCCTTGGGTTATAAACGAGATGGCGTTCCGGTACACGGTATTTCTTATTTTCTGTCTTTTTCTCTTTTCTTTCTTCCCTTCCTTTTTCACTCTATGTCTCTCCTAAACTTTCCTTTACTTTTTCCTACAATTCTCTTGGTCTTTCTTTGGCTCTCTGGGCGTTATAGGATGGTGCTTGGTCGGGGTTCGATGGGAACTGAACTTATTTCACGGACTCTTGTCTAGAAACACGAAACTTCTTTCTACATATCTTTATTCCTTTGTTCCTTGCATCTATTCTCGTATTCGCCGTTCCGTCGTTTCAGCCTCACGATAAGTACAAAGTGCATATTCATATATCAGGCCTGTAATTCTCCGGGTGGGCTCGTCCTTTCTCTACCTTAATTATTACCTGCCCACCCTGCTTTGTCCTACACACCTCGAGTACGGCCTTTCGTCCCAGTGGCCGGCTTCTTGTTCATAGGGTACACGTTCAATATGAACCGACAGACAAGGCGTTGCAGCTGTCTAAGTGGCTGAACCATGGGTTGGGCGTTTGCAAATGAACGGCAATTCGGTACGCGAGGTGGCTTGCACGTGTATCAAAGCACCGGTATCGGTGGTGAGGACTTTTGTTGATGTAGTCTTTGACAAAGGATGAAAAATATAAGATATACTTGGAGCAGCCCAAGCAGAATGGCAAAAATAATAATCAAAACTCAGCTATTTCGTCATAGAAAGTGAGTTAGGAAGAAGAACCACGAGGGTCACAGTTGGTACCATTTCCAGAAGACGATCTCCATCCCTTTTCAACTACGACGTACGACTTGACCCCAAGCCAGAGGGAACACACCCTCGCTTAAGGAAGCTATGGGTTCCCTGTCAAGTGGGTATAGAAGACAAGAACAGCCAGCTTAGACAACCCCTACTCCTCTTCCCCACGGATACCATTGCTCTGTATCGACTTGGCTCGCGTCTTCATTCGAGGTGGCGTTTTTGAGAGGGTGGGAGAAAGGAAAGTAAAAGAGAACCCCAGTTGTGCAACGGTGGCGGTGGCGGTCCTATTTACGGCCGTGAAAGAAGGGCGAGGAAAATGGGATCGACAGAGCGAAGAGGGGAGGAAGGCTGTTGGGCAGATTTTCTATTTGTTCTCTTTTAATTCTTGTTACCTCTCTCCACATTCATTACCAATTCTTCTACATGCTCTTTCCTTACATCTTTGTCTTCCAGCATCACGCTGACATAGTGACTGCTTCTGATCAAGCCAGCTCACAATTTAAAGAACTGTCAAAATAATGATGAAAGCATTTCGACCTGTTCACAATAAGTCGTGCTCTCTTACGCCACCTCCATTTCTCCCTTCTCTCCCCGATTTTCCCCCAAGGCTTGCTCAACTGTCCGGTCATTCCCTATGCTGTGATACAAAAGATCTGATCCGCACGATGGAGGGATGGCAGGCAGCACAGAAGTCTGTACGAAGTACGAGTACAGTCTGTCGTGTACAAGTACAAGATACAAGGCACTTTGACACAAGGACACGTCGGTTGGCTGTCGGTGGCCGTCGAGTGGAAATACCTTGTCAAAAGCTGAAGGATAGGCGAAATTCGGCAGACAATTGCTAGGAAGTCTGTTTCATCGGCATGGTTGGTTCCATCGACGAGAAGAAGAGGCAAAAGAAAAGAAATACACCTCCATCTTAGAACAACGCTGGTCGCCTTGCCATTGCCATCGCGTATATCGAGTCTGTTGGCGGCCCCCAGCTTGCAGTGCAGAGTTTGCAACCCAAAAAATGGAAAGCTGGGCTGTGTCGAAAACGAATCGCTATCGTCGGAGGGGAACAGCGGCTGTCTGCATGCAACTTGCATGCCTCTGCAGGCCACCACATATTTCTACTGTATGCATAGCCGGGTACGCACCTACTGTTTTTGAATACGAAAGACAGCTGGCAGGCAGCCTGTTGTGTTTTCATATTACACAAAGTATTTCTCTTTCGCTCACCAACTCTCCCACTCGGTTTCTCCTTCTCGCCATCTACTTTTGGAGAGTATATCGACCCAAGTATGAACAGCCGTCGCAACATAAACTCGCCTGCAGTCGCCGTCGACGGCAAAACGAACTACAACCTCGACCACAGGCGCGCGTACATGAAAACGCAGCCCGATCCAATAACGAGCCGCTACAATTACAAAAATAACACCGGCCGAAACGACGAAAAAAAGTCCAAAATCCTCCCGTAAACGTAACCCAGCCACGGCCCGGTCAGAGGGTGGTGTGCTGCGGTTTGCAGTTGGTCTGTTGGTTCTCTGCTGATCCAAGAACGATTTTGGACAGAAATTCACCCAAGACCAAAAGAGGAAGAGAATCAAAAAGAGCTCGTGCACTGCATGTGTGCGCCGTAGTACTTGCAAGTGACGACATGCTAGAGACAGCTCAGTCGCTAGGCAAACAAAATGGCCGTCGCTCACGGCCAAGAGTTTTACTACAAGCAAAATAGAATGACACGAGACAATAAAAGAGGCAATAGTCGCGAGTACTGGTTTACGTTTGAGTATTAGAATGGGAATGACATAAATGACGGATTTGCGTACAAACTGTCTCTCACGTCCTACCTCTGGTTGCCCGTTTTATGACCAAAATGTACAGGAAAAGAAAAACCGAAAACAAAGGTAAGAACAGCTGCCACAAGAGCAACAGTGGCTACATAAACGACCGGCCTACACGCCGAACAAACGCCTTATTCCCACAGAAAATAGAAAGCAAATTGGCTTCTCTCTGATCAATAAAAGTAGTGACAGACTTATGTGCGCTCGTAATAAGGAAAGCACCTGAAATTCAAAAGAAGGTTGCTGCTGAGATCGAATTAAATTTATTGCCTGGGGCTGAACCCGTATTGTGGGCAAGCGCGCTACAATTTGGGCGGCTGAGTGAATCGCCAAAGCGGGGCATTACTATTATTGCCTTTCGTGGCCGTGTAAGTCGACACGTTCCTCCGTGCTCTGCCATCCTCCAGCAGATCGCGAATATTGCATCCAGACAGACAACGCTCGTCAGCGTACATTGTCCTCCCGACCTCTTGTGCAACATGCAGGGATGACGGATTGGCGTCCTGTAGGTCAGAAAAATCGGCGAAATCAGGGAAATCGGCGGGAGGCGTGAACAGGGCGAAAGGGCCAGACAAGGTCTGGGGGCCAAGATGGCACCCTTGCATCCCGTACGACATGCAGGAGGATAAGAGGGGCACAAGAAGAGAGGCAACGACTGTAATACGACGTATTGCTTCTTGCTTCTTGCTTGCTTGTGTCCCATATGCACACACAACTCGCATCTCTTGGAGCGATTCTTGGGCTGTCTCTGTCCAACGGCAGCCCCTCCCCCCCATCGTCGTCGTCGCCCTTTGCTCCTTCCCCCAAGTCGTGTCTCTCCCTGCATCGTTCCTACCCAGAACGGACAGCTCATTGTGTATTGTTTAATGGTTTTTTTTATTTCAGTTATATTTGATTTTTATTTTCGCTTTACGCATTCCCCCCGATCTACGGTCTATTTTGATTCCCCCAAATCTTGACTTTCTCGACACATCCTCCTTTTTGTCGAGTCAACGCACCCCCGAGCCGCATTTTACCTCTCAGCCACTCAGCTGCTCCCTGGGCTTGTAACACAGTCTTCTTTCCTGGTCGGCCGTTTGGGCCCCCTTCCGCTCTACTCTATATTGCCGTTCTATTCCGCAATGGTGATTTGGGGCCATTTCTATTTTCTATTCTCTGCCTCTGCTTGTCTTTTGCCTTTCATGTAATTTCTCCCTCGAAACCACTTGTGTTTGTATGCCGCCTGGTCTCCCTTTGCTGCAACGCTGCAACGCTGCCCATGGTCAAAATAGCTGCGCCGTTCGGGGCCGCAAAACAAAAGAAGCCTCCAAACAGCTCTATTTCTATCCCAGTCTATTTATTTATTACTTGTTATTATTCCCATCTCTGTCTCTTTCTCTGCTCCCCCAACCCTCCCCTGTACATGGCCATCGCGAGTAACATAGGGCCACCAGACCCTTTTATATTGCTTCCCCCGGCTGCGCTCTTCCTCTTCACCCCCTATCGCCCCAATTTGTTTTGTTCTCAAATCTGTCTCGTAAGAAACAGCAATGTAACTTGGCTCGGCTCTTGTTTACTCTAGAACTTGTTCTTTTTCTGGTTTTTTTTTCCCTTCTCTTTCCTCCTATCATCAACCTCACACTCTCTGCACATCCCAGCACCTGTCAGTCCTTAATTTCCCACTCTGTCTCTCTCTGTTGCTCGCTGTCTCTCCCCACACCCTGCTCGTCCTTCTGAGTTTCCTGTCAACCCCCTCACGATGCCGTCGCGGAATAGCTTCAGCATCCGGAAGCTGTTCATGTCACCCCGCCGGCTGTCTCTCAATGCCGACGAGACCACGTCGCCCGACGACCGCTTCAACACCAAGCGCCGCAGCGATGTCAGCGCCAGCAGCGGTCTCAGCAGTGAGAGTCGGAGGAGCACACCCAGTCGGGGGAGCACCGCCAGCGGGGGCAGCTCCGGCAGCAGCACCATCTTCCACCCGGACAGCAGCATCAGCATCACGACGCCGCAAGCCGAGCGCGGCCTCACCGACAATGTCGACCACGAGCTGAGCCAGGAGGAGATTGACCGCATCAAGGCGGTTGTCGCCGCCGCAGCAGCCGCAGCGGCCAGCAGTCTCCGCTTGCGCATGGACGAAGGCAGCGGGGCGGCCCAGACCATTCAGACCATTCAAACCATCAAGACCATTCAGACCTCCATGTTCACCGATCGGATAGGGTTGGGTCAGTACGAGGCAAACGCAGTCGACACGACAAACAACAAGGAGAAGAAGCGGTCAGAAAGCACAGAAAGTGCAGAAAGTGCAGAAAGTGCAGAAATCGGAGAAAGCGCACACAATACAGAAAACACAGACGAGCGACCTCAACTCCCGCGAAAGAAAAACCGAAGAATTCCACAGCCCATTGTGGTGCCGCCACGGCCCACGCCAAGAACGGCGGCGGGCGCCCGGCCGGCACGGCGGTCAATTGACCAGCGGTGGGACAAGAGCGAGCCCGTGACAAACGACAAAGACAACAAAAATTGCAAAACGGACAAGACGGAAAAGGCCGACAAAGGAGACAAAAGCGATCGAAACGACCGAAACGACCGAAACGACCGAAACGACCGAAACGACAAAAAAGAGAGAAAGAGCCAACACCGTCGCCTAGGCAGTCAAGGGAGCCAACGCAGTCAAGGGAGACGAGGCAGTCTTGGGGCCAAAAGCGGCAAGAGCCAACAGCACCTGCACCACTTCAGGAGCCGTTCGCGAGAAGCGGCGACCGGCCACGGTGAACAAAGAAAAACAAGCAGGAGCAATAAAGGGGGAGAACAACAGAAGCAGCACGAGGCAGGCGCAACCCAGCCCACGGCCACAGTGCAGGTGCAGGTGCAGCTGGCCGCCGGAAACAGCCAAGCAAGCCAAACAGAAGGCGACAAACGCGACAGCCGGCCCAAACACAGCCAAACGTTCCAAACCACTCCAAAGAACAAACAGTCGTCCCAAGACAGACAGGACGAGCAGGAAAAACAAAAGGATGCCGCCGCGGATGAGCGCCGCGCTACATGGCAGCATGACCAACATGGCGAGGCAGTGCCGTCCTTGTCCTCCACGTCCTCCACGCCCAAACCGTCGTCGGTTGCTGTTTCGTCACGGTTGCCGCCGTCTTTTCCTCTCGCCTCGATTGTCTCGTCTCTACCTCCTCGTGCACCAAACCTGTTGTCCAAGGCACTCCCGCCCCCTCCACCGCCTCGCGTGTCCTCGTACTTTGCAACTCGGAGTTCGTGGAAGTCCAAGACTGAGAAGTCATCGTCGTCGTCGAGCACGGCGACAACCACACCTCTTGTCACAAAATCAAAATCAAAACCAGAAGTCATCACCCCTCTTCCCAAGACAGCAGACGCACATTTTCATCCCCTCTACCGTGGCCAGAACGGCGAGCCCGACTGCAAAAAGGACAGTGGGATTGCGCTCGACCGCAGCCAGACCAGCCTTGTCGGCAGCAGCAGCGACGCCTACGACACTGTCTCTGATACAGACAAGAATACCAGCATAACCAACAACACCATCGTCGAGGACATCGCCTCTGACTCGGACGCTGGCTCGTGCATTGATCTGCTGCAGGCCCTCGCCATCCAGCCCGAAGAGGCCGACCTCTTGCGTCGCCAAACGGCAGACTCCGCCCCCG
This sequence comes from Sporothrix dimorphospora, assembly GCA_021397985.1. Taxonomy (NCBI): domain Eukaryota; kingdom Fungi; phylum Ascomycota; class Sordariomycetes; order Ophiostomatales; family Ophiostomataceae; genus Sporothrix; species Sporothrix dimorphospora. The sequence continues at coordinate 114,636 of WOUA01000032.1, forward strand.
CCAGCATGATGCACTCGGCGTCCGTGTTGACAGTCGACGGCGAAAATGACGCCGGTCACGCCAACGTCAATGCCGCCGACGGTCCCGCTCTCCGTGATATGTGCACAACACCAACCTTTACGCAGCCGCGGATGGCCCCAACGCCGTCGCCCTCAGCTGTTCCTTCAGCTGTCCCGTCCGAGACCAACACCCCGCGACGCATGATGAGCCCGTCGCCGTCACCACGGCCCTCCTTCATGGACCCGACATCGCGGACGTCTGAAACGTTTAGCGCTCTGTCCACGGCGGCATCACCGCCCTCGCCGAAGAAGCAAACCCGCTTCTTGCCTCTGCGGCTCAACAAGGGCCTGCCCGACGCTGCCTTGCGCATCCAGCGGAAACGCTCCAAAAAGGCAGCCCGCAAGCGAGACCGGGCGGCCTCGAACACAAAGGGCCAGCCATTCTCCGAGGGCAATAGCCAAATAGACGTCGGCAGCACCAATACGATCCGCAACAATAATGGCAGCAACAACGCCAACAACAATGGGAGCAACATCGGTGGTGGCAGCTCCCACTGGACACTCCCCGACAACGTGACTGAGCTGTTCAACGGCCGCCTGTTCAGTCGCTTGGAAGTCACTGAGACGCTACCCTTTGAGAAGCTACAGGCGATCCGTGAGAGCCGCGCCCTGGCCCAGAAACAGTGGGGGGAAGCCGAGGAAAAAAAGAAATCCAAGCAGCTTCAGGATGAGCAGGACCAAAAAGAGAAGCGGGAACTCCAGAGCCAGAAGCAGCAGCAAGATCTAATTGATGTCGAGAGAGCGCTCATCAAGGAGCTGCAACAGCCACAGATACAGGCTCAGATACAGTCCCAGGCTCAGTCGCAGCCGCAAGCATCCAAGCCCGACAGTGTCGGCACGGCTGCCGCTGCCCCACTGGAAACGCTGCTGGAGTGTGAGGAAGAGGAGCTCCAGGTGAGCCCTCTCGGGCCGGAAGACGTGCCCGTCGATGCTGAGGGCAACCCGATCGAGTCAAATGTTTCGATGCCCGTCTCACCCCCGGCCGAACCATACCCACCACCGTCTCTTCCCATGCCACGACACATTGCCTCGCAAATGGTCTGGCCCGGCGGCGAGGACCATGAGGAAGAGGACGAAGACAGTTCTCGAGTTAACAAAACTAAGGACAAGGACAGCAACACCACCAAGACCAAGACCCTATTTCTGAGCGTGGCTCATGACGAACCTGATGGCAGCACCACGCCCATCGAGCCATTCCACATGGAAGACCTGCCCAGCCGCATCGGCGCCGCCGGTGTTCGGGTATCCATTTTGCTTCCCGTTGAGGAAGAAGAGGCCTACTTTGCCTCGTCGGTCGCCCAGCACAAAGAGCGTCGCCGACGCGAAAAGGAAGAGCAAGAACGCGAAGAGGAGGAGGCCAAAAAATCAGAGGAAGACGCGGCCAACCTTATGACAGAACCTCCCAAATCGCCGCTTGACGAGATCGGACCTTTTCCATCGCCGCCGACAAAGAACCCGATGCGGTTCCAGAGTTTTATCAAGAAGACGGCACAGGGCAACAGAGCGACCGGTCCGCCGCCTTTGAAAAAGCCGCCACCGACGCAGCCGATCCCACATGTCACCGTGACCGACGTCGACAGCCAGAGCCGCCGGCGTCGTCCGGTCCCGGCCAAAGCGCGCAAGTCGCTTGGCAAGACGCCCAAGTCGTCCTTTTTCTCGTCGTCTTCCTCGCTCATTCCCCCCTCCGCGTCATCTTCGCTGTCGGCGTCGTCGTCTACGTCGTCCATGGCGGCCGTGGCGGCCGCTGCTTCGGCAATGCCCCATCACCGCGATAACGCCACCTACGTGTACTTGTCTGCCACGCCATTTTCTCTCGTTATGCCCACCTACCGCCACGGACCTATCCGGCTGAACCGTTCCGACCTGCTGGACGCGCAGGCTAACAGCCGCAACTCGTACAACCGCAACCTCCATCACCACCATCACCATCCCAACATTGCCACCGTCGACGATACCCTCGACTGGACCGCCTTCCAGATGGCCATTCTCGGCGGCGCCGGCGACTTTTTTCAGGACAGCATCGACTACGGCCAGATCTCGGCGGCCGAGACCGATGAGGCCGACCGTCTAGCCGACTGGTTCTGGTCGCTGGATATTAAGCCCGAGCGGCTTCTGACGAGCCCCAACGAGGACAAAGAGTGGGTTCGCGCTGTTCCGCCGCCGCCTACGGCAGCAGGACCACCAACGGCGGCAGCAGTTGCAGCAGCACCAGCCACATTGACTCACCACACGCAGCGCACAGCTGGTTCGCAGTGGACATCCATCAGCAGCAGCGCCCACACAGCCGCCAACAGCACGGCCGCGGTTGTAGCCGCTCCCGCTGGTGCCCGCAGCCTCACGCACAGTCGCACCACAACAAGCACGAGCATCGGGACGACGGCTTCGGGCTATAGCAGCGGCGGCGGTGGGAGCAGCAACAGAGACAGCGCCGTGACCACCAATATGGCCAGCAACACGGCCAACCCGGGCCTCACAACGCAGACGGCCAACCTGGCCCTACCGTTCCACATGAGCAGGAACAACAGCACGACCAACAGATCGTACGCCATGAGTCGCGACAACAGCACAGCCACCAACAATGTCGGCGGTTTTGCCAAGGCGATCCCGCCCACCCAGATGGCCGCACAGCCCCGGACCATCCAGAACCTCCACGCCGTCCACACCATCCAGGATGTCCGCGCCAGCTATGCCAGCATCGCCAGCTACGAGAGCATGCCGCAAAGCCCCATGGCTGACCTCATCATAACCCGCGGCGCGGACGGCAAAGAGTACGTCGCGCCGATGGGTTACAACCTGAGCCACGACCTAGGCGACTATTTGCAGTGGGAGAAGGACAACGTATATGCCGTGGCTTTGGAAGAGCCAAGGTAGTTGTTCCTTTCCCTCTCCTTTCTCTTTTTTCTCCTTTCCTTTCTCCATATCTTTTTTTTTTCATTTAATCGCGACTTACAAAATTGGCAATGGTTGGTCCTTGGCCAGCACACTCTCTTATATAGCTTCTTTATGGATTCTATTACAATAACTCGGACGGCTTCATTGTTTCTTTTTATTTCCTTTCTTTTCTTTTTATGTTCAGGATATCATACATCAATCGCGGTAAAGTCATCAAGCAATACAGGCATCACGGTACAGACACAAGACGGGCATGCTTTTTTTTTTTTTCCCCCTTTTATACACACTCTCTCCCATCTACGTATAGCCATATTTCATTCATTTATCCCATAGATACCACTCTTACATAGATACCTGGCTGGCCTGGCCAATGCGGCTCATTTTATCTAGTAATTTTTATCTTGTCTTTTAAACTAATCGTGACATGCTTCGAGCCGCGTTCCGCATAACACAACTGTTTTCGTGCTTGTTTTTATTCGACCACACCCAACACTGAACTAAGGCCGGGCGATCTGCACGCCGTTGCTTATTGGCGATGTCGGAGGCGTTTTGGTGAGGGGAGGCGTCTTGTTTCTTTTGTTCTCTTGCAAGTTTTGGATCTCTTGGTTCTCCGCAATCCACAAAAACGCCCCCAAAAAAAGAAAACCAGAAACGGGGCCGGTCTAAGTTATGCAGTCTTTTTTAAGACTTTTTTAGTTGCAGCACCAGTGATGCCATTTCGTTGCCCGACAGATAAAGAGAGAAATAGGAAGGTCACAGTACGGACTTCTCGCCGAATGAAGAGTCACCGCATCGGAGGGGAACCATGCATCAATCAAAACGGCCGCATCCGCACATCTAACCATCCTTCTTCCTTCTATGTCTTTTCAATTTGGCATTCAATGAACCATCTCAAACAATTTGCCCTTAAGAGTGCCCAAGAAACCCCACCATGAACATTGAACTCAACGACATCCGCTCACCGGAGCCGGCTGCCACCAGCAGGCTCGTCGGCAGCCGCACCGCGCCGACCTTTCGGTCCATCCGTCAAAAGAGCAGCGCCGCGATCCACCGCCTGAGCCATCGCACCGTGCGGCTCGCCGAAACGGCAAGAAATGATGCTCAGGTGGAAGACGTCCCGTCGCCCTCTTCATCACCGGGCCACGTGACCTACGGCGGCCACGCTGTGCCGGCGCCTGATCGCGGCCGGGGCGCCTACCTTGTGCTGGCCGCCTGCTCGCTGGTGCAGGCTCCCATTTGGGGTAAGAAGAAGCTCATTTGAGTCCTTTTTCCACACCTCGCGACTAACAAACTTAGGCTACTCCCTGTCGTTTGGTGTCTTCCGCCAGTACTATGCCACCCACAGTCTCATCGACGCCTCGCCCGGCAGCGTCACCTCCATCGGCACCTCCCAGACCGGCGTCATGTACCTAGCCGTCCCCTTCGTCATGTCCGCATTGACGCGTTTCCCACGCCTGCGGCCCTGGTGCGGACCCTTGGGTCTGCTGATCTCTGTCGCCAGCATCGCCGGCTCGTCTGCACCGGGGGCTAGCGAGAGTTCGTCGGCAGCGGCGCTCATTGCCACGCAGGGTGTGCTGTATGCGCTGGGCTGTGCGCTGCTGTTTGGTGCCGCGTCGCTGTGCCTGGACGACTGGTTCGTCGAGCGCAAGGGCTTCGCGTATGGCGTCATGTGGGCGGCCAAGAGCACTGTGGGCGGTGGCATGCCCCTGCTGGTGGCGGTGCTGCTCGAAAAGTACGGCGTCGAGGCGACGCTGCGGGGCTGGGCCGTGGCGTCGGCCGTCATGGCACTGCCTGTGCTGCTGTTCCTGCGGCCGCGCGTGCCCGAAGGTGTGGCGCCGGACCATGTTAGCAGTGATAACAACGACGACAACAACGAAAACAACGAAAACAACGAAAACAACGACAGCAGCGGCTCCAACAATAGACCCGTACCCAAGACGGCCTCCTCCCTCGTCTTCCTTCGCCGGCCCCTCTTCTGGATGCTCATGGTCGGCAACATTATCCAGTCGCTCGGCTACCAGATGCCCAACACATATTTGTCCGCCTACGCCGTGTCGCTCGGCCTCGAACAGTCCACCGCCCTCTCCACCTATGCGGGTCCGCTCCTGCTCGCCCTCTTTTCCGTTGCGTCTGTGCCAGGCACCATGGTCATGGGCATGCTCGGCGACCGCCTACCCGCCACCACCGTCGTGCTCATATCGTCTGTCGGATCCGCCGTGTCGGTGTTTGCCCTCTGGTACGTCAGCGACCTGACCAGCTTCCACGGCAACCCGCTGGCTATTTTGATCGCATTTGCGCTGGCCTATGGCTTCTTTGCGGGCGGCTTCTCGTCCACCTGGTCTGCCGTGCTGCACGACATGAAAAAGCGCGACGAGACGGCCAATACGGGCCTCGTGTTCGGCATGCTCATGGGCGGGCGTGGGCTGGGCTTTGTGTTGAGCGGGCCTATCAGCGGCGCGCTCTTGGCGGCGGGCACGGGCGGTCCCTCTAAGACGAGCGTCGTGGTCGGCGAATACGCGCCGCTGATCCTGTGCACGGGCATGACGGCGATCCTAGGCGCCTGGGGCTCGCTGTGGTCGCTGGGGCGGCCGTGTCGGCGCCTAGCACGGCGTGTGGCGGTAATTTTCCGTGGGCGGAGAAGTTAGAGGCAAAGTCAACACGGAGTCAACACGGAGGCAACACGTGGATGGCGATACAAAAATCCAAAGGGTACGGCAAGGACACATAGAACGGTTCGTCGGAATTAATGCGATCAGATAAATAACGATAGAACAGATAAAACAGGCATGCCAGCCAAACGAAAACAATGCTTTCAAAAAGAGACACGCCGTATTTTACACCAGGCTGTCGTGAGCTCGTTGCTATGCGAACACCCAAAATGAATAGTCGACGCAGAAAAGCAGAAAAGCAGAAACAACCAAAAAAGAATCCCGAAACAGAAAAGGCAAGCCAAAAAGCTAAAAAGCCAAAAAAGAGACTCGATCATTCACTCCCTTTCCACATTCACACCTCCAAGATCCGCGTAATCGTAACATCAATCTCCTCGCGTGTCATATCCTGGCCTGCCACGCGCTGGCCCGCGAGCACGTCATCCAACCGGTTGAGCTGCTCCACCTTGAGCACGTATGCGTTCCACAGCTCCTCGGCCTCGCGCAGCACGCGCCGGGGGCGCTGCTTGTCGTTGAGCGCCTCCTCCGTCTCACCAGTCTTACGCATCGCCAAAATCTGCATCCACAGGTGCCGGCGCTCGTCGTCGAGCAGCTTCATCACGTACGCCAGCGCGCTGCCCGGGTCCATGGCCGGGTCGGGAAGAATGCCGTTGCGCTGCTGAGAAGCAGACTTGGTGCCGCTCTGGTGGCCCGGTTGGATTGGGCGCGGCACGGCCACGGTGACCTTTTCGTTCTCGCCAATGGGTCCGGCCTTCTGGCAGCAGACGACGCAGTTGACACGGTTGTGCTTGCAGACGGCCGTCGCGGATGTTGACTTGGTCGTCTGGTGCAGAGTGTTGGTGGTTCTTCTCGTCTGGAAGGAGACAGACTTTTGCTGCGTGGACTTGCTGGTCTTGGACAGGGTGGCCTTGGTCTTCGCTGCCGCCTCTGCCGCCGTGGCTACTGCTTGTCTAGCCGCGGTGTGGACCTGCGCCAGCTCGCGCTCTGGTTCCGGGTCGTTCACATCGCCGTTCTCGTCGCCCTCGTCGTTCTCGTCCTGGTCCACATTCTCCGTCTGGAAGTCGAGATCAGGAATGATAAACGCCGACGTCATGTTCTCGTCCATGGAGTGGTCGACGGCAGACTGGCCCGAGTCTGAGGCATCATCACTCTGGGTCAGATCGGCATCGAGCTGACCGCGGGCTTGAGCGAAGCTGGCGTGGTCGGCTTGGTCCTGCTCGTCGCCCTCGGACTGGAAGTCGTCGGCGTCCACATCAAACTCGTGCTCATCGCGATCCTCGTGCTCCAGATCCTGGGTGGTTTCTGCGGGCTGCAGCGTACCGCGGTGCTCCTGGGGCAGACCGCCAGGCCATTGGCCCAAGACCTCCGTCATGCGCATGAGCGTCTCGTCCTTGGACGACCACGACTCGCGCAGCTTCCGGAAGTTCTCGTCCAGCTGGTGCACGCTCTTCTCCTTCTCGCGCAGAAGCACCTGCAGTTTCGTGATCTGGGTCCGCTGGCGATCGACAACGGCGTGTACGGTGGCCTCGCGGTCCTTACACTGCTGCCGCACCGCATGCAGCTTTTCCTTGAGCGCCGTGTTCTTCTGGGCCAGGGCATCCTTGGCCGTTGTGAGCGCATACTTTTCGTCGTTGCACTTGGCGTGGTCGCCGCTGAGCATTCTCTTTTCGGCGTCCATGCGCGCGATGCGCTCCTTGTGCAGCCGCTGCTCCTCGCGGTGGCTGCTAGTAGCAGCGTCGCGCTCGTCCTTGAGCGCCCTGATCACCCGCTCGCGCTCGGCCACCATCTGCTCTAGCTGCTGGATACGCCGCTGCGCCTCCTGGTTGGGACGTTGTGCGGATGCAGCCATCCGTTCCCGGAGGGCCTCGAAATCGGCTGAGAGTCTCTTGGCCTTTTGGGTGGCCGTGTTGGCGCGGTTCACGGCGGCATCGCGCTCGGCTGCCAGGTGTGTCGAAATCTGTGCTTTCTCTTGGTACTGGGTGTGGATGACATCAAGGTCCGTTTCGAGCTCTAGGATTTTGTTTTGCAATACTGCAGCTGTCAGTACACGCGAAAGGGCAAAAAAAAAAAAGGTGCACAAGGTGACTCACATTGGTTCTCCTCTTGGCTTTCTCTGAGGGGGTGGTCCAGGTCCGCCGCAAAGTCATTTTCTGACGACTTGTGGGACAGGCTGTAGAAACGGTCGAGCAGGGACTTGTACTTGATCTCGCCCTGGATGATCTCGTTCTGGAGCATCTCGTCATGCTCCTGCAAGTGCTTCACCTCTTCGCGGATGGTCTCAATATCCACAAAGATCTCCTTCTCGTCTTCCGGCACCGGGCCCGCCGGCAGCTGGTACTTGTGCTGCGCGTCAACAGACTTGCTATAAAAGTAATTGCCAGGAGTGAACCGCAGGGTGCCCGTGACGAGGTTGTGCAGGAGAGGGAACGACTTGGACGGAACAATAAACGACTGGTTAGTAACCCCGTCGTTGCTGTCTGTCCGAGCCAGGACCGCGGCATGGGCCACGGGGGCAGGCGGTGCCGAACTGGTTCTGTTTGGTGCCTGAGCCGGAGCAGTTGTAGCGACTGTCCGGATGCCTAGGTCGATATCCTCGCGCGAGCCGGCAGACGTCTCGGGTGACGACAGCTCGTCTAGGAGCGGCGAGTGCTCAAAGACAATGGCAGACTGCTGCTTTCTTTTGCTGCTCGTCTCCTTGATCGTTCCTGTCGTGACGGACTTCCTCAGCGCCGGTGCGGGTGCAGGTGCAACAGCACGAGAAACGGAGCCATGACGAAGAGGAGAGGGCTTCGGCTTCTGGGCCGCCGCAGTCATGACAATCGACGTCTGGGACTCGTTCTGCACAGTGGCCTGCAGCACGGGGCGGTTTCGCCGAGGCGACGCGTCGGTCAGGTGACCGTTCTTTGGCTTGTACTGGGCCGCGGCAGGGTTCGAGGATGGGACGGCGGCGCGGTTCTCCTTGTCAAAGTGCGCCAGGTTGTCGATAACACCAAAGTTTGTTGTGGATTCCGCGTCTAGGTTGTCGTTTTGCGTGCCAGCGTCCGCGTCCTCGAAAATGCCCGTGTCCGTCACGTCCTCGGGCCGCCACTCCTTGAAGGTGCGGAACAGCGCCGACGTGTTGACGACGCCACTAAGGATGTCGGTCGCTGTCCGCTTCTCCTCACCGCCGTTGCTGCCAAAACGGCCTGTGGATTTGCGCACGCGGTGGTTGCCGCGCTGGTAGTGAACGGAGGCACGCGTCGACTCCGCGTCGGGGCCAGCCGAGAAAGTTGAGGAGGGCGTGGAGTCGGATGTGAGGTCGCCGTGGTGATTGTTGTGGTTGTTATTGTTGCCGAGGTGGATGGAGCTGGTCGTGACGGTGCCGTGTGAGCCCGTGGACGAGGGCGGTTCGCGGAACTGCGGCGGCATCTGGGCGCGCGCATGCTTGGCGGCGAACATAATGTCGTCGTGCCGCGCGCGGCTGGTGCGCTGGCTGAACGCCATGAGGTCCTTGAGACTGTCGAGCGTCGTCGACCGGTCCGAGTCGTAGTGCAGGAGGCCCGGCGCGTTGTTCGCCGGCTCTTGGTGCTGGTGCTGGTGGCGTGGTCTGTGGTGCGTGTCCTGCGCGACGGGAGCCCGGCCGGCGCGATTGGCCGTCAGAACGCTCCGGTAATCCATCGCGGGATGTGCCGTGTGTCGTATGTCGTTTTTGGGAAGTCGGGAGGAGTCAATCGTTGAGGCTGAAGAGAAAAGTCAAAACACGCTGGTTGACGCGACTTTTTGGGTGAAGAAATAAAAGTAAACAAAGCGGCCGTATGTGCAAGTCGTAAAGCAATAAAATGGGAGAAGAAAACAATGTTGGCTCAGATGCAATGCTAAGACGCGTCCGCAGAACTCTAGAAAAGCAAGATGCAGTCCGGGAGGGTGTCGTGGTCCTCGTCGCGATGAGGCCGTTTCTTTGCGTGAGACAGACGTGTCGTGCTGCAAGAACCGGGAAAAGGATGTCGAGACAAAACAAAACAGCAGGAGAGCTCCTGGTGGCCAGTGTGTTTATTGTGGGGCGTGGGGCAGCCACATCGCTGGCCCAAAAAGGCAAGAACAAAACAACAGGCGAACGAGGCTGCTCTCAATTCAGCCGCCCAAGAAGATGCGAGGCTGGAATTCAGAGTTCCCTGGAAGCATTCATAGATCTGACATCTGCGTGGATTTTTACAGACGGAATTAAATGCATCGCCAGAATCGGCAGTGGCCGACGGTGTAAGAGGTGAGCGCCGGGGACTGCCACAGACCGTCGAGCGTTTGTTTTGATGGCTAGCCAATCAGAGTGGAGGAACAATACGGCGAGAGGCCAGGCGCTAGTCTGTCGTATTGTCGTATTATGTAATCCGCCATGACGCATTTCGACAACCCGCCAAAGACGTGGTCCGAAGCGATCAGCCCTGTCGTCTGCATGGCAGCTGTGAGCAGTTTCATGATATTTTAGCACGAAGTCTGTTGCTCGTTGCTCGTCCAATCCGAGGCGCATGGCCAGGGCTGGCCCCATCTCGAGTGCCGGTTCCCCCATCTCGACAGGCGTGTCTTCGCAATGAAGTCATACGTGTAACTAAACGGCGCCGAGAATACCCCGGGAAGGAAGGCACAGCACAAAGATCATCCAGTACGTTGACATGTAAGATGTGGACTAGCCAGGCATCGTCAAGACACATTATCTGCCCTGCAAGCTTACAAGCACGAAACAACACACCGCTCGTGTGGGAGGCTGAGTCCAGGCACCAGCAAAAGAAGAGTCCGGCCATTGTCCTTCGTTTTCGGACAAGCTGACGAGCGGGAAAGATCCCGAAAGATGAATCTGCCGCATGGAACAAAAAAGCTTGTTCGTCGGCTCATAGTGTGAAGGTGGTGAAGACGAAGGAACAATACGACGTGTGAGTTCAGTGGCTGGGTGTTAGCGGCCTTCGGTTTTGAATTGAATTTTCGCACTGCACTTCTGCACTCTCGCTCATGTTCACGAGTGCGAATGCGAGTCCGTGGCCAATGGGCAGTCGTTGCTGTCTTGCGGACCCACTTGGGCCTGCCGCTTTGTGCCAACAAATGCAGGCTTCTAGCAGTCTTCCACAGGCAAAAAGGTGTGGTTGCTCAGTGCTTATCTTCGCTAGTGTCCAGCACAGCCAGAGAAGTTACAGTTCCCCCGGACCCAGACGATCTATTATTCGACCAATCCGCAGCAGACAGCCCAACTTACAAGGTTCGCGCATTCGCTCGCAAAGTGGCCAACCGTATCTTCCCACCTCTGTGGGACGCATTCTTACACAGCCTACGTGCGGAGCGGGAGCGAGGGGCGCTTTGCTTCTGCTTGTTCCCCTTCGCCCTATGAACGGCTACCCTGGCGCCTGACTAGCACTCCGAGAGCTTCGAGTATTCGAATGCGAGCGCATATGACGGGGTTGCGTCAATCACTTTCGGCTTGCGGCCTTGCCGTAGCTCGTAGGGGATGCCTGCGGTATGAATTTTGTGCCCGGCGGGAGAGAAAGGTGTGCTCCCTCCTGGTGATGGGGGAGGGTCTACATGGGGCCGTTGTCATGGATCTGTAGGCGAAAGACGAGATATATAACCAGAGGTCCCTGACCATCTTTGAAGCCGATGATCTTTGCATCTCACATCCTCATCTCATCATCTCGTCATCTCAACACCACTCTATCACTTTCACCATCTCACCATCTTCTTCACTACCAGCCATCCAATAGCCTCTTCTGCGACATCTCTTGTCCGCACACTTGAAGCATCTCGCTATTGCATCCCCTTCTCCCTCACATCAACCACCCCTACCTTTCTTCAAAATGGGTATCCTCCGCGACCTTGTGTACAGCGCCATTGACAGCAAATCGGGCTCCAACATGAACAACCAAAACAGCTACAACAACAATGGCATCAACAACGGCCCTGGCCCCTACAACGCCGGCTACGCCAGCCCTGCCCCCTACTACGACCGCCGCGATCGCCGCCGTGACCGCAGCCGCAGCCGCAGCCGCGACCGCCGCAACCGGCCCACGATCCGTAGCACCCTTGCCGACCGCTTCCTTGGCGCCGATCCCCTTGTGGCCCTCAACTCGGGCCCCTCGCCGATGCAGCGGCAGCAGCAGCAGCAGCAGCAGATGATGATGATGCAGCAGCAGCAGCAACAGCAACAGATGTTCAACAACAACATGCAATACCAACAGGGCCCGCCGCAGCAGTATAACCCGCAGTACAACCAGCAGTATGGCTCGCCCCAGGGCCAGCAGATGTACTCGCGCGACATGCTGCCCCAGAACAACAGCCGCGACATGGACCAGCCCCGGGATATGCCCCGTGGCGGTTTCTTCGACGACGGGTTCGACGGAAACGCCCCGCCGCCGTACGTGCCCGGCAACCAGGACCAGCGGAGACGGTCGGAGAAGGATCAGGAGTAATTAGATTGTTTCCATCTAAGACTGCATCTGATTTTCTCTGTTTATTCTCCTTTGTTTTACATCATTTGCATAGGTAGCGGGTTTCGGGGCTTTTATAGATATTTGATTTTCTTCTTAATCTAGTTTTTTCTTGAAATTTACTTCAATACTTTCTCTCTCTTTTTTTCTCTCTCGCCGTCATAATCTTCTTTTATTTTTTATTATTATTTTTCTTTCGTGTTCAAAAACTAAAATTTACTCAGCTAAACTCACCATTATTAACATCAAAATAAAACAAAGAATAATTGTCAAATAACTATCGCAAAATGAAAACAAAAACGACCGAAAGATCGTGACCGAGACCATGGCTTTACCGCGGATTTTTGCTGTTTCCTCCACTCGTGTGATTTCAGCGTCCTAATATACATTCGTTGACACCAATGTTTGTCTCCTTTTTTTCTGGTGGGCTCTTTATGCCTATCGACTCAAGCGATGGACGTCCCCAGCCCGTGGAGCTGTGATCGTCCTGCCTATACCCTCCTAATACCCCTTTCCACCTACTCTGTTCCCTCTATTTACCGCTCACCCGCCAGGCGACGCGCCTGCACCTCGCCCAGCGCCTTGGTTCCGCTCAGCACAGCCACCGCACTCACGACGCCCGCCACTGGCAGCATCTGGAATAGGTTCCACGTCGTGAAGTACAGGAAAAATACGCCCTCCATGGCCAGAATCGAGCCGAAGAAGGCCGCGTGCGAGACGGGGGCCGCCGCCAGCGCCTTGCCCAGGTGGCCTAGGTTGGCGCCCAGCAGCAGCCACGCACCGAAAAGCACGGGAACCGTCGCGGCCACCGCCAGCACAAACACCAGGCTAATAATCTTGGGCGGCGAGCGCGGGTCCTCGCGGAAGATGTGGTGGATCTCGCCCTTCTTTGTGTAGCGCTCGGGCGCCGGTGACGACGGCGCCGGCATGTTGGGGTCGTGCTGGAGCTCGAGCTCAAAGAGGCCGCCCGTGGCGGCGGGCGACACGTAGGCCTGGGCGGAGCCAAAGGAGCCGATGACGAGGCTGGCGCGCACGGGGTTACTCGAGGCGAGCAGCTGCACAGGGATGTCCTTGTGGCTGATCTGGACGGAGCCCTTGCCGCTCTCCTTGACGGTCAGCGGGAAGGGTGCCTCGAGACCCGAGGCGACGTCCTGCAGCAGCAGGAACGCCTGGTGCGGCCGCTTCTCCTTGCCGTTGTCCTTGGTGGTCAGGGTGATCTTGGCGACGTCGTTGCTGCCGAGGACGAGGGCTTTGCCGAGCGAGGTCTTGGCATTGAGTCTGGCGAACTGTGTTAGCAAACAGGAGCAATTGAAATAGGGGAAGACGACAAGTCGGCAGGATAGGGGCAGAAGGGGACACCTACTTCTCCGTCACCTTGTTGCTGTTGGGGCCTTTGGACGTTATTGTGATGCTGCCATCGTCGAAGCTCCAGGCCGATGCCGTCCGCGCCACGCCAGCGGCGACAAGCAGCAGTGATGAGACCGACAACCGCATGTTGATGGGTATTCGTGAAGTTGGAGGTGAGGGGCCGTAAGCCAAGGTTGATGTCGGGTTTGGATGGGATCGAGGCTCGCGATGGTCGAGATCGATCGAGGCTTCAGGTGTTGTTGTCGAGAAATGGAGTCCGTCGGCGAATTCGCTGTTGGTGCAATTGAAAGTCGAAAAGGGAAAATAGAGAGAGAGAGTAGAAGAAACCGGCGCCTAGCAGAAGGAATGGCAGCTGTCGTCAATGGCAAATAGCTGGAAGCAAAAAGGGAAGCAAGAAGACACCCCTCTGTGTTAGAAAGAGAACACCGTGCCGTTTGGGGACGCTGTAGACTGGCATTCGGAGCTTGGTGCTGCGCGGCGCCTTTGGCGTGCGACAGCTTTAGCAGTTACGTGTCTCTCTTGTGGAGCTCCGCCTGGTCCGTGCCCCTGAAACCGCACGTGCTATATCACGTGTAAAATGCTACACGTGTATTTTAAGTGGCGCAGAAGACTCTTTGGACGACAATTGTGAAATGCAAGTAATATGTGAATAGCAATTCATAGTCGTTTCTTTGATCCGGTTCACCCGGCCCTAGTATAGTGGTCTCTTAATGAGGCGTGCTGTGGTGGTTTCGAAGACGCATATGTTTCGCAGGCTACGCTCAGGCGTGCTTGATATGTATAAGAAAAAAAGACACACATAAAAACGAAAACGAAAACCACAAGGGCAATCAAACAAAGAGAGCCCAAGTCTGCCGTATTTTTTTTTGATACAAAACCCTGAAATAAACGCCACGAAAAATAGCCCCTACAGTCTTTCATTGTCATAACTCGGTCCTGGCAGACTCCCGCGCCGCGTGCCGTGCCTGGAGCTGGGGTAGCATGCCGTCTAGCTCCATCCACTCGGCTGTAAACGCCGTCACAATCTTGGCCCAGTCGTCGACGGTTGGGATGTCGAGGTTCCCGGCGGTATCGGCCATGGTATGCCACACGGGCGGGAACGGGGTCGGGATGATGTGCAAGATATCCACTCCGCGGGCCATAAATGGCATGTGGTCGTCCTCAACGAAACCTCTGGAAAACTGCGTGGGTTTCTTGCCGGACTCTTGAAGAAACCCCGCGCCCGCTTTGGACGTCAGGACCTGCAGCTTGCGCATCCGCTTCTCGATCGACGCCATGCGTTGGTACGCCCAGTGCGTGGTCTGGAAGTAGGACGGTATCGTGGGGTACGGTGCGCCGAGAAGATCGAGCAGCACAAAGAGGCTGATGGAGCTGAGGGGATTGGAAAAGGTCGAGAGCGCTTCGTAGCGTGTTTCCTCCCAAGACTCGGCAAGGGCTCTGCGAAAAAAAAGTTAGTTTATATGTCACAGAGAGGGAGGTGGAAGCGAAAACGACACGAACGTACCTCGAGCCGTAGAGCGAGTCGGTGGCGCTCCACTTCACCCACGCCTCCTCGCCATCCAGCAGCATGATCTGTACGCCGCGCTCCTCCTCGAGGCCGCTGCCCGCATCGCCCGACGCCTTCATGGCCTCCCACTTTTGCGTCATCGCCTGATCGACGCTGCGCGCCACGTGCATCAGCATCGCGCAGGGCGCCGCGCTATCAATGGCGCCGATGAAGCCCGTGGGCTGGAACAGCGTGTCGTAGTGCGCCGCCAGCGTCAGCCGCGCCACGTCGCCGGGCGCGGCCCACGGCGGGTCGCGCCGGAAGATGAGGTTGGCAAAGGGGATCTGCTCATCGCCCGTAGCCGGCGTCGTGGCCGTCGAGTTGTGCCACTCAATCTCCCACTGCGGCAGCTGCTCTTGGAAGAAGCGCACAAAGTGCTGCTGCACGGCCCGGGAGCCAGGCGTGCCCGGCACGCGCGGGATCAGGATGGGCGCCAGCAGCTTGCCATTGTGAATGTCAAAATCGGCGCCTGCCGTCGGGATGCGCAAGAGACTCTCGTCCGATAGCGGGCTGTAGGCGCGGGCGCCGGTCATCGACGCCGCGAGGACGAGCAGGTGGAATAGGAGGGGTGGGAAAAGGAAAGACAAAGGAAATGAAGAGGAACCCGTAACCCAAGAAGGCCGCTGCCGCAACATGATGTGTTGCAGCCGGGGAACGACGCAGCTCTGGGTGAGAAGGAGGGGAAAGGGGATTTGTCTCTGGACAGCCGGCTCCCGGAGCACGCGCGCACCCTCACAGCGTCAGCTGCAGCTCCTGCAGTGCGTCGTCTGCTTGCGATCGGCACTCCGACGTCGTGCTGTAGCGGAGGCTGCAGCCGTCAACAGCCTGTCGGTGGTTCGTCCCGTGAGACTTTTTTTGTTCGTTCGTTTGTATTCACGCTCTCTTTTCCTGTGCCCTTGTTGCCGCCTGTCGAGATTGTCGTCGCGGAGAGGCTCCAATTCTTAGGAAAGAGGAAGGATGCACAAGGAAAAGAGAATGCGTGTTGTCTGCTTTCAGACGTCGTCGGCAAAAGGACAAAACGAAGGATGCGGCCAGATTGGCTGTCTGGAACCAAGATTGGAAACTGGCAGCGAATAGCACCAAATGCGGCAAGGCCTAGCCCCTCATCCCATGCTCGTTCTCTCACCCATGCTTCAGTGCAGGGTCCTCGCTATCCGCAACAGTCTTAGCGTCTGGGGAAGGCTCCGAAGGCGCTGTCCAACGCTGTTCGGCGGCTGTTTTTAGCCTGTGGCCCAAAGCGCCCCCAAAAGCCACTTACATAGTCGTTCCTGGCACAGTGTGCCTGAGCAATGGAGCTCCATCGTCCTTTCCTTTGATCCATTTGTTCGCTCTTTCCATTGCATCGTTCCCTGGGCTTCTTCCTATTTTATGAGTTTCGTGTTGATAGGTGCGCGGCCGTAATGTAATCTATTCCGGGCACTTTTTGCCGGGACGGACACCGAGTTTGTGTCAACTCGCTAGTTCCACCACCGTCACCCTCCGCCAATACGAGAAACGAAAGCTCGACCCCCACCGCGTACCGCAAACACAATGGCTGCGCCTGGAATTGTGCAATGTGACCCTTGACAAGGCGGCATAAGAGCGCCCTGTTAGCACTCTGCCTCGTCAATCCGGGCCGTCCGAAATGCAGCTGTCTTTTCCTCCGACATGAGGCTGCAATTGACCTCTGTTGCACGAAGAAGACATGGCAGAATCGCAACCTGTGTCATTTTGGCGGACTCGCCCGTCTGCCCAAGATGCCCTCTTTTTGGCCGCCGGCGTGGCTTCGTGGATCTTCCTCGTCGTTCTATCGGTGAGGCTGCGGCAGCTTCGTCTTGCTTCAGTCAAAGTTAACACTTCTCGTCTCGCCTTTTACAAAATTGTGAGTGTCTTTTCCATGTACTCAAGACACGGTCGGATCGCTGTCGTAATTCACCATGCTCACAACCCTCTAGGGTGCCTCTTTTTTTTACATCGTCGGATGTCTACTCCCAGCCTCCGTCTTGGCGAGCAGTGAAGCTTCTGGCTCCTTTGCAGCCCGATGGGGGATGTATGGTGGTTTGGTCTCGTCCCTTGGAATCGCCATCCTCTCATTTCAAGAGCACCGCCGAAACCTTCGGCCGTCCGATACGATTGTGCTGTATCTCGTTGCAACACTTGCCATAGACTTGGTGTCTCTGGCTGTTCCGTTGCGCTTTGGCTGGTCGACAATTTTCTACCGGGCCACATGCCTTGAAGCGGCTGTCAAGCTCGTTCTCCTTGGCCTCGAAAGCTGTAGCAAGTCTGGCATCTTGCGCGATGAGTTCCACGACTTGCCTCCCGAGGAGCTGGCTGGCATTCTCAGCCTGACGTATTTCTGGTGGCTTCACGACTTGCTGTTGTTAGGCTACCACAAGGTTCTTTCACCGGACGACCTGCCCCGGATCGATACCAAGCTAGACTCGGACACGTTGAGACAGAAAATATTGGCATCCTGGCAAAA
This sequence comes from Sporothrix dimorphospora, assembly GCA_021397985.1. Lineage (NCBI taxonomy): Eukaryota > Fungi > Ascomycota > Sordariomycetes > Ophiostomatales > Ophiostomataceae > Sporothrix > Sporothrix dimorphospora. The sequence goes on from WOUA01000032.1 coordinate 132,077, forward strand.
ACGAGGTATGACTCCTTAGCATTCATTACATGGGCAACCTGCCAATCCATTTCTGACCTTGCTTGCGTTACATACTAGAAACCCCCGAGAAGCCGACGACCCTTCCTCGAGTACTATTCAAGTGCTTCTCGGTGCCAATTGTTCTCGTCGCGATTCCGCGGCTATTTCTCATTTTATTTCAATTTTCACAGCCTCTCCTGATCAGCCGAGCCATTTCTTTTGTTGAAGGGCTTGCCCTGGAACAGAAAATCGACGACAATGCCTCTGCTGCAGGATCTTGGATTGTCGTGACGGCTGTCTTTGTCTATTTTGGTCTCACGACATCCACAGCCATCTATCGACACAAACTCAATCGGATCGAAATCATGTTCAGGGGGGCCCTAGTCGGCCTTGTCCACCAAAAGGCTCTGACAGGACGCAGCCATGCGTACGATGACGGAAAAGCCTTGACCCTTATCAGTACGGATGCAGTTGAGCTCGAGGGCACTGCTGAGATGCTCCACGAGATGTGGGCATTCTGTCTGGAAGCGGCCATCGGCTTTTCCATGCTCGCCATGGAGATTGGGTGGCTGTGGCCTTTGCCAGTGTGCACTGTTTTCGGTAAGCATTTGCCATGATACGTTATGTTTTGATTTGTACTCTGAAGCTCATCTTGTCGCTAGTGTTCTCCCAGACAAGCCGCTATGCGGTGAGGCCCATGAAGGCAAGGCAAACAGCTTGGAACGAGGCGACTCAGAAACGGTTGTCTATGACAAGTTCGATCATTGGTGCCATCAAAAGCGTTAAGATTCTTGGGGTGCAAACTGCCGTTGAAGATGTGATCTTACAGCTTCGTGAGAACGAGCTCATAGCAGCTAAGGGTGTGCGCTGGGTTAATGTACTTTACAACTCAAGTGGTAAGCTCTAACCAGTGCCCAATGACCATCCATCGCCTCACATGGACTTACTTTTTGATAACATAAATACAGCAAATGCTTTGGGACTATTCTCCCCCGTCCTGACCGTTGCCCTTTATGCGATCATCTCTTCGGCGAGCGGAAAAGAGTTTGACACGAGAACGGCGTTCACCACGACGGCGATTCTGTCAATGATCACGCACCCAATCAACATGGTCATGACCATCTTGCCCCGGATTGCGGCGTCCATGTCGAGCTTCGAGCGGATCCAGGCGTACCTACTAAGGCCAAGTGTCTCTGATAAGAGAGTGTCCGTCAAGCTCGAAGATACTCCTCGTTCGTCTTCTGCTGTTGTGCTTATTGATGTCACCATTTCCGACCAGCAAAGCTCGAAACCCATCCTCCAATCTTTGAATTTCAATATTGACACGGGATCAGTTGCCATCATCACTGGGCCCGTGGGAATTGGCAAGACACTGCTAATGCACACCATACTAGGAGAAGCTGGCTTTCAAAAGGGTACGGTTGCTGTCTCTTCAAAGAAAATAGCATTCTGTTCGCAGACAGCATGGCTCCCAAACAAAACAATCCGGGAATGCATTCTAGGACTCGACAGCGATGCACATGTGGACCAGACGCGCTATGACAGAGTGTTGAAGGCATGCTGCCTGCATGAGGACTTGGAAGAGCTTCCTGACGGAGACGAGACGGTCGTTGGCACGGGCGGTCAAAATCTTTCTGGAGGTCAACGACAGCGGGCGGTAGGTATCACATCTACTGTTGCAATTTGGCAGTTGTTGCTCAGGTATTTTCTAACCTCCTCGGTAACAGGCCATTGCTCGAGCAATTTATTCACGCCACGATATTTTCGTTTTTGACGATAGCTTCAGTGCTTTAGACGGCAAGACACAGGGTGCCGTGATTGGCAATCTACTTGGACCCAACGGTCTTCTACGCAACAACGGCACAACCGTTTTTTGGGTGGCCAACAATAGTACGTTCACACGCCCTCCTACCCAAGCTTTTCTCTCTAGTTATCCCAGAAACTGACATATGATCAAGGCTCCTACTTCCACTTTGGAGACAAAATTGTTTTACTCGCGGATGGCACTGTGAAATACCAAGGCACCTGGGACAACTTTCAGCATAACGACCAAAATATTCTTCAACGGATATTCACGGAAACGGTCACGTCTAATGCAGATGCCAATGAGCTCACGGAATGCGACACAACACAAACGAAGATATCACCGCTCCGGAAAGCTAGCCCGAAAGAACCTACGGCTGCTCCGGACTACCAACGAAAGGATGGTGACCTCTCTCGCTACAAGTACTACATCCTGTCTGCAGGCATTGGCAACGTGCTTCTACTCGTTCTCATGACGGCGACGTTTGCCTTTTTTTCCACGATGACGGCCCTTTACTTAAAGTGGTGGACAGAATCGAAACCTGAAAATACCGTGCTGTACGCTGCCGGATACGTCTCAATGATGGTGATCGCCTGGATGGCCACCAGCCTCTTAAAATGGTAAGGCACCCGCAATACATGGTTGGTGTGTTTTTGCTGTGCTACTGTATGTGAGACTAACAGGGTTGCTTAGGGCTGATGTCATTCTCGTTGCTGGCCGATCTGGCGAAATCCTGCACCGTCGCCTTCTACAGTCTATCTGCAAGTATGTACTACCAGCCATAACTGTGGTCGCACCATTCATATTCAGCGACTGACTGTTATTTAGTGCCCCTCTCTTCTTTTTCTCTATCACAGACCTTGGGACTGTCCTAAATAGGTGAGTCCACCAATCGAGCGTTTCGCTGGTTGTACTGTGTTAACCACACCACTTTGTGCAGGTTCACCCAAGACATCCAGCTTGTTGACAAGAAGATATCGCTGGCAATGAGTAGTTTTCTGGCCCGTACGTATATTTGCTATGTGTTGTATGGCTAGAAAACGAGAAAACCGTGTATGCTAACGCTGTGTCAGAGGTCTTCAAACTTCTGATGCAAGCCATTGTCCTTCTCATCTCGCAGCCCCTTCTGGGACTGTCGTTGCCGGTTTGTGTTGCAATCGTATACGTTGTACAAAAACGATATCTTCGCACATCAAGACAGCTACGGCGTATGGAGCTCGAGTCCCAATCCGCTGTCTACTTCAACATCCTAGAGACGGTCAGTGGCGTACAGACCATCCGTGCATTCGGCTGGCAAGAAGCCATGGCCCATGAGAATGCTGTGTCGCTCGACGATTCCCAGCGGCCCGTCTACCTCACGCGTTCTCTCCGGCGCTGGCTGAATGTGGTGCTGGACGCGCTTGTTGCCTGCATTGCCGCTGGCACAGTCTGGCTGGCTGTGGCGGGGGCGCTCGCGGCAAGCTCGCGTTCACAGCCTCTCACGAAGTTCAGTCCATCAGGAGGACAGGTCGGTGTTGCCTTGAACATCATTCTGGTGACCAACACGACGCTTCTGCGCCTCATCCAGATGTGGACGAATCTAGAGGTGTCGCTGGGAGCCGTTGCACGTCTCCGGGAGGCAACACATGAGACGCCCCAGGAAGAACCTTTGCAAGAAAAGGGCAAGGAGCTGGACAGCAGCGTGGTAGATGCTGGCGATGATGCAAATGGGAGTCTACCCCTGAATTGGCCGAGCTCTGGGAAGATTGAGCTCACAAACGTGACGGCATCGTATAAGTATGTGTCCCGTCTTTTGGGCCCCGTTTTTGGTTTTCTACTAACAGCTCTTATAGCCTGGACACACCCGTGCTTAACGAGGTGAATCTGAGCATCAAGCCTGGCCAAGTTGCCGTGATTTGCGGCAGAACCGGAAGGCAAGTAACTAAAGGGCTAATCCTGTTTTGCTTCATGTTTGCTTCGGCTGACAATTCTCCAGTGGCAAGAGCTCTCTGCTCATGTCGCTGCTGCGGCTCTTGACTGTGCGCACGACCGGGAAAATCACGATTGACGGCATCGATCTGGCCGGCCTTCGTCTCGACGACATCCGCGAGAGGGCTTTTGTGACCGTGTCACAGGATCCCTTCCTCCTCCCTGGCGCGAGTCTCCGCTTCCACTTGGACCCGACGGAGACACTGCCGAACACGGCGCTAGCTGAGGCATTGAAGAAGACGGGCCTACTCAGCTTGTTTGCCGGCAGTAGCTATGACGAGAGCGAGGATGCCGCGACCGCCACGCTGTGGGACCGGGCGCTATCGTCATTCCCTGTGTTGTCGGCCGGTCAAGCACAGCTCCTATCTCTAACACGGGCTCTGCTCCAACTGAAGACACGGTCCTCTGCGTCATCTGCGTCGTACTCGGACCACGACAATGGCAAGCGCATGCCCATCATCCTGCTGGACGAGATCACAGCGTCGCTTGACGCGGAGACGGAGTCGGCCGTGTACGATGTGGTGGAAGAAGTCTTCATCAATGGCCGGGACGGCGCCGGTCACACGGTGCTGATCGTGACGCACCGCCCGGCGGCGCTAACAAGACGACTCCGGCCGGGTCAGGACGTCACGGTATGGATGGGCAATGGTAAGGTGGAGAGGTTGGATCCGGTCGAGCTTTAGGGAGGTGGAGGGCCCGGCGTCTCCAAAAGCCACGGCATAACGGTCATGCAGCAGCGTGCATATTTCTGCATAATGCACGACAGCAGCAGCCACAACGGGTCCCGCCATAAGATATCTCTCAGACCAAGCTTTGGGAGACAAGACAAGAGGGCAACGACAATGGCGACGAAAGACCGAGAGTATCTTTATGAGCGACAGATAGTAAGCAGCGGGCCAAGAAGCCACAAGACCACAGGCCAAGCCAATAGCCCTCGAGAGCGAGGAATGTCCCCATTTTGGACTTGGGTACGGAGTAAGATACACGGAGGTGCAACCAAACGGGAGTCAGAAGAGAGGAAAAGACGAAAAACAGACGAGCCTGGCCAAAGGGAAAAGACAAAAAAGAGGAGCCGGAAACAAGCGGAAAATATCAGAAGCTTGGCCTTGTGATGAGATGGACAGTGGGTATGCGTGAGAAGGCAGAAGGAAGCTGGGAAGATGATGGGACGATAGCAAAATTAAGATGAGATTGACCAGACATGGCCCTGCATGCCAAAATGGCAGAAGAACCAGTACCCCTGCTGCAGCGGTAGGATTGGCATCGGGAAAGACAGGGGGAGCTGTGCAAGAAGAATGTGCCACTATGATTAGTGGCCCAAGTAGGTTTAGACTTATTTTGTTTCTTTGCTGGTCGCTGTGTGGAGAACAGGGGCTCGAGAGGGGCAGGAGCTTGACGCGGTTCCTTCCTGGTCTTAGGCCTGGGCCAGAAAAGCCATGTTTTGAGCGCTTTTATTTTTAGCTTAATTTTACGGCGAGCCTGGCTCTTTCCTTATTTTGTCGTCTGTTGTTGTTTTGTGTGTGCTGTATTCTACGCAGGAGGAACAGGGAAAGCTCTGGGGAAGGAGCTGCCCTCGACAGCAACCGAACCCTGTAATCGTGTGCCGCCCTTTCTCGTCTCGAGGCTTCGGCTACCGATGTTTTTGTGCTCCCTTTCGAGATTTCGAGTCATCCTGGCCATTTATTCTCGCTTCTCCTCTTGTTCTCAGCCATTCGATGTCTTGGGCGGCGGTTGTGGCATCTCACGGCATCTTGACCTCGGCGCCTCTGTTCTGGCTTTTCTCTCTCTCCTCCCTCCTCCTTGGGTGCTGTTGTTCCTCATTTACGACATTGATAATTGCTAGCCTTTTTCTCATCTTTGCTTTCTCCCTCCCTTTTCCCGTCCCCCGTATCAAGGCATGGCTTGCATATGCATGTCCGACGGTTGCAGGCAAGACAAGGCCGACAAAGACAACGGTGCATGAATACGATGCACACGACATGCACAAAACAAGACAAAAAGACAGACAACAGGCAACAAAGGAGGGTGGTATTTTCATGATCAATCGCTTCGCTTGCAGGAGGTGGATCACATCTGCAAATCGCATCGTATCGGGATTTCGTATCTTGACATCCCACCGGCCCCATTCCCCTTTTCCCCCCAACGTCCGCCACGCATCGCACCAGCCCAGACGACACCACAGACTGCCGCAGATCGTCGACGGCCAAAAAAAGAAAACCATGCGACGCCGTATCTGCACATCGTCACTGAACGGACTGAATGGACGGATAGACTGGACAGAGCATACGAGCCCCGGTCTAATATCCACTCAGGTAAACGGTCTTTTTTGGCTTTTGGACCCAGAGTACGAGAAAAACACGCGAATAGCTCCCCCATAGCTCGTCCGTAGCTCTTCGTCTTCCCCATCTTCGTGGCGAGCTATTTTTTGGTGTCGTTCCCCTCCTGCCATTACGAGCCCACCCACAGAATAGAAGGGAACTCGTGAGAAGAAAAGAAAAGGAAAAACTTGTCTCATACGACGGACGGAGTAGACGGACCCAAACAAGGAAGACGGCAGACAGAAGAAAAGGAAACAGTGCTCCGGCGAATGGCACGTCTGGAAAGATACAAGTCAAATACAGCGTAGCAATGCCCTCTTTCCGTGTTCCGTGATCCGTGCTCAAGGACAACAACGGATAAGGTGGAAGGACAAGGGTGGCAAACGCGCTGTGAGGAGGAGACGAGTACGACGTAAAAGATGTGAGGAGACGAGAAGACGGACGATAGTGCCTGACAGAGGAAGAGCTCGAGCCTTTTGCCGGGGCTGGAAGGCTTTGCAACTCCTCTTTTCCTGTCTCCTCCTCCTCCTCTCGTGGCTCTCGTCCCCTTCTCGTCTCCTCTTGGCGAATTGGATACTCCTCGTTTCCCTTGTCTCTCATTTCCACTCTTTTGCGACCACCTCGCATACTCACGCTTCTTTCTCCATTTTCTAATAATTTCTTCCCCTTTCCCTTGTCTTGCTCTTTCTCTTCTTCTTTTTCTTTCCCCTTCTCTTTTCTGACCTCATTCGTTATTTTTTGTTCGCATCGTCACTCGCTTCCGATTCGAACTCGTTCAGTCGTTTTTGTTCTCATTGTTTATTTTTCGTCTTCACCACATTCGCTACCTGCCTCTTTTTTCTTCTCGACTCTCGCTTTTCTCTCTCTATTTCTACTCGCAATTTAATATCAATTTAATATCCCATAATTCAACCAGCCGGTTATCTCGACAATTTTTTCAGAACAGCGAAAGGAATCACCTCTCCAGCCCGTCTCTTCTTAATAAACACGCGCCGCGTTTCTCGTTGCTAGATCGCCCACGTTTTCTTTCTCGCCTCTTACGACATCCTCTCTTCGACCTGTCCGTTGGCGATCCTCTCCCGATCCGAACCCAGCAAAACACCACCACCACACAACCTGACTGTAAGTTGACGACATGTGCCAAACGGACTAATCGCTCATGTGTTCTTGGTTTTCTATCCTCTCGTGTTTTATCTTTGCCAGCGGACTTTCGTTTCTTCTTCGGTTGTCGCCCCACTGGAATGGGTCTCACTGTCTGGGGCGGCACTGTTATCATCTGGTTGTCTGCCTGTCTGCTCCCTCTCTGTTTTCTTTGTTTGGCATCCTGGGCCACGCCAAAAAGCCAATTGCCCGGCACACGACGGTGTATTACAGGAGGGGCAGACGGCCGTGTAAAGGCGTTCCGGATTAAGAGTGTCTTGGTGGAAAGGAAGCTCATGCGGAACCAAGCATAACAAATCAACAACAACAATGGGCGACACAAGGATGGAGTCGCAGGATGAGGGCTGGCCTGGCCCCGACAACAGAGGAACGGCCAAGCACACATGCATTGCATTGCGCAACAGGAGGAAATATAAGGGAGGGGAAAGACAACAAAAGAAAGATATTTTGTCCTGGGCCCCGTCTATCGGAAAGCAAAACCAGTGTTTTCTTTTCTCCTTCTCTTTTCTCACCAGCACTGTCTTTTTTCTGACGCTCTTTCTTCGTCTTCTATCTTTCTGGTTTTTCCACCGGTCTATCTTGACACACGCTGACTCTCTTCCAAAGACTACAACAATGCCTTCTCTTAAACTCACCGTCCTGGCCGTTGCTGCCGTCCTCGTCTCCGCCGTCCGCGCCGACTACTACATCTCGCCCGACTCGGTCTCGCTGTCCCTGCGCCAGTACTGGTGCTCCTCCGAGATCAGCACGTGTCCCATCATCTGCGCCCAGACCAAGCCCTTCAGCACCCTGACCAATACCTGCGATCCCGTAAGTTTTCTGCCCTCGCTTTATGTCCTCGCTTCGCTCGCTTTTCTTCCCGCTCCGCTCGCCGTCCTTCTTCGCTCGCTAACAGTATAGACCACCCTCACCTACGGCTGCGTCTGTGGCGACGGCCTCCAGCCCAACGTCTCCGAGTACTCTCTCACCCTCCCCTACTTCGTCTGCGAGGAGTGGGGCAACCAGTGCGTCACCGCCTGCGGCTCCGACAACACCTGTGCCAGCAACTGCCGTCAGAACCACCCGTGCGGCGCCCAGGACCCCAAGCGTGTCAACTCTTCCGCTTCGGCTTCGGACGGCGCGTCCGCCACCGCCTCCAACACCGCCACTGCGTCTGACACCATCTACACCGGCCTCGGCACCGGCAGTGGCAGCAGCAGCGGCTCGTCGTCGTCCGACTCCACCAAGACCAACGCCGCCGGCCGCTCCATCGAGGTCACGCGGGCTCTTATGGGCGCGGGCCTCACGCTGGGCGGTCTAGCGGCCGGCTTTGCGCTGGCTCTGTAGGGGACTGTTATGTGAACGAGGTGGAAGGAGCGGGGAGGGGGGGGGGGATGTTTTCTCATATTCTCATCTCGACATTTTCTTGTTCGTAAGAAGACGGAGTCTTTTTTCCTGGCTGTGCTCTCTCTAGCAAGATGGAGCAGCAGCTCACATTAATCTAATGCATCCTTTTTTCTTTGGTTGTCTCTGGGGTTTTGCCTTTTTGTCTCGGTCGTTTTTCTTTTGTGTATAAGTTCGACGCCTATTTGGATCTCTTCGTTTGTCTGTCACTCCTTTTCCGGTCTCTCCTTGTCACTTACCACCATATAGTCGACTCATCAAACATTTTCCGTTTTCTCAAGCACGCGCAACGAGATGCTCCCCATCGGTGGAAGAGTGCCTATGTAAAAACGCTAAACGGCATAGCTGTGTGTTTCACTGCTTCAGCCCAAGGCTCCTTTTTGTGCGTCAATGGGCGTTGCCGGGGCCTTGGTTCGGGGGATGTGCCAGCCAATGGCGGCCATCCACAAGGCCACCCTCAAAGTTCCCTGTGTGGGACGACCGACAGCGGCATTGCCGACGAGGGTGACGCGCGCGGTAGCTGTAATATGTAAGGCAAGGTCGAGCCGAGCTTTGTCGTGTTGTAAATAGAAGTCGTCTCTCGAGACAGAGAGATGGAAAATGAAAAAAGAGAAGGGCAAAGAAACGGTCAAAATGAAAAGATATCACCAAAAGAAGGATGAGCTTCAAGACAAAAAAAAAGGATGAAAGAAGGGAACAAAGGGCTTCACGTCTACAGGGATAGAAAAACGTCGTAGGATTGGCTGTTCGGACAGAGCATGACGTTGTCTGGCTCAAAGCTGTGCTGTCCAACTGGACATCGAAATGGCTTTCACGTGTCAAAACCAGACTGGCTTTCAAAAATACCCTCTCTCCCCTGATTTTGCGTGGTGCTTTTTGGCAATGGGCGCTGCAACCACGAACGGGCCGCGACTTCCCTCTTGCTTCTAGTCGGAAAGACGGTAATTTGCAGGGCAAGAGCGGAGGATAGTGCAAGGAAGACACACTGTAAAATGAAGGTTGGCCACTGGACGAACGCGCAATTTAGGTAGGGTCTTCTGGGTCTTCAAGGTTTTTACCAGGAAAACTGGACATTGAGATCCAAGATAGAAAGAGCGACCAACAGCACGAGCAAAAAGCAAACAGACACTGTGTGGTTCTTGGCACGCACCGGGTTGAGTGAGCTGTCTGTGTGGCCAAAAGCGGGGCACACGCACGCTGTTACGCAAGGCTAAAATGAAAGCTTCTGGCAAGAGCGTGTAGCGTGTGAAAGAAAAAAAATAAGAGAGGAAAGACCCCTTTTCTCGCCTTTGCCCTTTTGCCCTTTCACCCTTTCACCCTTTTCTATCTATTCTACTTGCCCGTCGTACTTTCCTTCTTTGTTCAACATCCAGAAGGAACAAAGCATCGCCTACCGTTTGCACCTGCCTCACCCCGACCTCCTTGCTTCCACGGCCTGTCTCGTGCATCGCGCCTGCACTCCCCTTTCTTTCTGTTCTTACTGAACCTCCTTCTCATCTCGCCGGCTCCTCAACCAAGACCCGCGCCCCACCTCAACCCCAACGGCCGCTGCAGCTTGATACCAGAACACTGCAGCAAAGCAGCAAAAACAGGACCTGGCAAGCACGCGTCTCCAGTTCTGCTCCCCCCCTCTCCGACCCGGCAGTGGACAAGACACGCTTGACGCAACGGATACAGCGCTTAGCCCGGTATCCTCCAGCGTCCCGCCCCCCGTCCTTGCCTCGCCAGTCGTGACCAACTCCTCTTTCCTCTTTTCCCTCTTTGTCGGCTTCTCGTCTCCTTCTTGCCTTCTCCGGGTTCTTTACTCCTCTCTTTCTTCTTCTTTCCTCCTCTCTCTCTCTCTCTCCTCACGATCGCCATCCTCCGACCTGCGACCTCAACCTCACATATTGCCCATCATGGCTCCCAATACCAGTATGTCTTGTTTCCCAAGGAATTTTTCAGAGGGCATCCCCGAGGCCCTGGGTTTCACATACACAACAGAACATTGACAGCTAATTGCAGCGCAATTTCTTCCCTTTCCCGTCACCACTCGTTTAGGAAAAAAGTCTGTTGTTGACAGCATCTCCGACGATGCGCTCGTCCACCTGAAAACCTACAAATACTCGAGCGTCGACAAGTCGCCATTGTCGCACTACATCCTTAACCCTTACGTACGTCATCGCGCGCCGAGCTTGGGCTGGAGAGCTGGAAGGAATCGGCATCAGCTTCGGGGTGGACATGTGACCATGTACATGGTCCAGACGAGATGACAAGAGGCAAAGACTACCATGCTAACACTCGCGCCTCACACAACAGTGGAATGCCTCCGTTAAGCTCCTCCCCATGTGGCTGGCCCCCAACATGGTCACCTTGATCGGCTTCTTGTTCATCCTCGCCAACGTCGGCCTGCTCGTCATCTTCATGCCCGACCTGGTCGGCCCCGGCCCGTCGTGGCTCTACTACAGCTTCGGCATCGGCCTGTTCATGTACCAGACCATGGACAATCTCGACGGCAAGCAGGCCCGCCGCACCGGCACCTCCAGCGGCCTCGGCGAGCTCTTCGACCACGGGATCGACTCGCTCAACTGCACACTCGCCAGCCTGCTCGAGACCGCCGCCATGGGCCTGGGCACCTCCAAGTCCGGCGTCTTCACCGCCCTCTGCCCCTGCCTGCCCATGTTCTTCTCCACCTGGGAGACCTACCACTCCCACACTTTGTATTTGGGCTACATCAACGGGCCCACCGAGGGCCTGCTCATCGCCTCGGCCATCATGATCTTGTCGGGCGTCTACGGCCCGGGCATCTGGACCGACAGCCTCGTCAGCCTCTTTGGCGGCGAGGAGCGCGCCACCCATCTGCTCGGCACCCACATCGTCAACCTCATCGGCGACTACTCCTTCCGCGACGGCTGGGTCGCCAGCATCACCATTTCCTTGTTGACGGGCCACATCCCCTTTTGCATCCTGCATGTCGTGAACGCGCGCCGCGCGCGCGGTCTGCCCGTCGCGCCTGTGTTTCTGGAGTGGACGCCCATGATTGTCTACACGCTCTCCATTGGCGCCTGGGTGTACTCGCCCCACTCGTCCCTGCGCAGCGACAACCACCTTGTGCTCTTCTGCGTCACCATGGCCTTTGTTTTTGGCCGCATGACCACCAAGATGATCCTCGCACACCTGACACGCCAGCCCTTCCCCTACTGGACTGTCATGCTCACGCCCCTCGTCGGCGGCGCCCTCCTCGCCAACCTGCCCGTGCTGGGCGGGATGCTCGGCCTCGGCGATGCATGGGGCGCCGTCAGCCCTTCGACGGAGCTGGCCTACCTGTGGGCCTACTTCTTTTTCGCGGCGGCCGTCTACTTCCGCTGGGCGTACCTGGTGATCAACAGCATCTGCAATTTCCTGGGGATCAACGCGCTGACAATCCCGGCCGAGAAGCAGCTGGAGAACAAGCAGCGCCTAGAGGCCGAGAAGGCCGCCGCCGCGTCGCCCTACACAAACGGCGCGGCCGGCAACGGCAAGAAGCTGCAAAAGGTCCAATAATAGGGGTTACACCCCCAGACACACATTCATCTTCTCTTCTCTTGTCCCTACTTTAATAACCTTTTCTTCTCTGTTTCTTCCATTTCCTACCTCTTCTCGGCCCTCCTGGTAGACCCAGAGTGGTTGTGTGCAATTGCATGGTCGGCGGTCTCTTCTTTTTTTTGTCTTCTCTTTTTGGGCAGCGTGGGCAAGCATCTTTTACCGTTTTTTTTTCTTTCTTCGAGCTTCGAGCTTCGAGCTTCCATTTTTGGTCTATTGGCGTTCAACAACGGCATTCTTTCTTCTCTATAAAAAAGACTACGGGTTTCTTTCTTCTTTCATTTTACCCTCTTTCCGTTTTTTGTATTTTCTCTCTTGTCCCGTTTACATTAAGCTTGTATTTTCTCATAGCTTTTTTTTTGTACGTCACATAGCACGTCAGAAAAAAACCACACCAGCAACTGATTTCCTCAGGAGGTTGTAATAAAAAGTTCTTTGCAGCGTAAAAAAGGACGTGGCTTGTTGTACTCAACGTACAAGGCTGCGCCTTTTTTCATATTTTTATCTATCACCATCTTTTCCCTTATGCCAGGTAACCTCTGCTATTCACTATAGTTGGCTAATCACGAGTTGGCTTGCATGGTATTAGAGTGTATATTAACCAAAAGAAATTAATCAAGTATGAATAACAGTCAAAAAGAAAAGATAAACGCCATGAGCTGTGGGTGTATGTATATGCTTTGTTTGCTCATTGCTCCGGTTCATGAAAATTAATGTAAAAGTGAAAGTAAAAAGGGAATAAAAGTAAGGCTCAAATGATGTACATGAATTGAAGGGTAAAATAAGAAGAAAAGAATGCCAGACGAGGCTTGCCGCCCTCACGAAAAGAGGAACTCTTGCAGGACAGGCGAGCCCGCAAACTCGGGATTCAGCAGGATGCAGTTTAGGAAATATTGCAGGCCCAACCGCCGCTGCTCCAAAAAGGTCGGGCGGAACTTGCCCAGCACGCTCTTGGGCGGCAGCGGCGGCAGCGCGCCACCGCCGCGGGCCTGCGGGAAACTCGCGACCAGGCGGCGGCGCAGCGTGTCAAACTCGGAGTAGCGCTTGTACACGCAGAACGAGTGGCCTGTGGAGGTCGGGGACTGCGGTGCATTGCCCCCACCACCACCACCACCACCACCACCGGCGGCACCCTCCAGGGTCTGCACACGAATCGTCCAGACGACAAAGGCGCCGAGACGCGGGTGGGCGGCGTTGTGGGAGGACGAGAAGCCCGAGAAGAAACCGCCGCTGCCACTACTACTATTCGTGTGGCCCGCACCGATAACAACATGGTCGGTAATGTCGACGCGGCGCGCCCAGCAGCGGTTGTAGTTGGTGTTCTTGGGAGTGTTGCTGCTGGTGCGCGTGGCAGTGAGGGGGCTGCTGCTGCCGCCGTGGCTCGTGTTGCTGCTGCCTGCACTGCCGGGCGGTGGTCCGGGACTCAGGAGCGCGGAGGTGGTGGGCGAGGACAGGGCCGATGAAGACGTTGGGGCGCCACTGTCAGTGGAGGCGCCGTTATATTGCCATCCGCTGTCGTTTCCGTAGCCGTCGTCGTCTGCCGCTTCGTTGTCCTGAAGGGTAATGAGATTGACGTTCAGGTCGAGCGTCGACGAGGATGTGTCGCGCTGGTGGTGGCCTTGGTAGTAGGCCTGGCCGTTTCCGGTGCCTCTGCTTCCGATATTGGTAGAAGATGTATGTGTGGTGCCCGTGGAAGGTCGATGTGTCGCGGAGACTGCCGACGATGTCGTGCCCTGGCTGCGGGAGGACGAGTCGAGCCGCCGTAAGAAGGGGGCGCTGAAAAAGGAGGTGGCCGCGTTCGTCCGGCCGGTGGCGGCGGCAGCTGTTGCTGGCCGCCCGGCGTCTACGTTGGTGTTGTCGTTTCGATTGTTACGGCCCTGGGATCCATCACGGCTGTGTGTCCAATATGGCGGTGGTGGTGCGGGTGGTGATGACACAGGGGATGGCGGTTGTGGCTGGGCAAAGGCCTCCGGCTCCTGCGCGGCTTCGGGTGCCGGTTCAGATGCCTGCTCGGGCGCCTGCTCTGGTATATGTGTAGGTGGCGAAAGAGAGTCGGATGGGGTCCCAGAGGTCGGTTCGGACGCTGCCTCAGCGATCGGCTCGGGGTAGCCTACATCGGAGTTGCCTTGTGGCTGCGGCACACTGTCTGCAGCCGGTAGAGGAGTCGGGAACGCCTGCACGGAGATGCCTAATGGATCGGGGCCATGGCTCTGCACGGCCCCGTGGTCCTCGGCCTCGTCCGGCTCGCGGTAGGGTGGGAATGGTGCCGGTCGGTCGTCGTCCTCGTCGTCTTCGTCGCCCTCGTCATGGTGCGCGTCTAGTTGTGGATCGTCTATTGTGCTTGTGTGCTGCACCGTGTTGTGGCCATTGGGCAATGTGCTGGTATCAGTTGTTGCTTTCGCTCCCTCTGTCGCCGAGTTTTGCAACAGTTGTATTGCCGTCTCGTCGAGCGACTGCTCTGGCGCTGGTTGCGCCGCGTTGGCCGCCGACGTCGACGAAGCCATTTGCGCTCAAGCCATAGACCGTGGGCGCGTGTCGATTGTGGCGGTTTGTGAGGAATGTAAGGAATATAAGTAAAGAAAGTATTGTCTAGAGCGAATCGTGAAAACGCCAAAAATGCGAGAGTGCGAAAAAGAACAAAGGCGTGGGGACGTGGTGACAAGTGGTTACGCCATTTGGCCGTTTTTGTTGGTCGCGGGCTTTGGAGGGCAAAGGGGCCGAGCGAGGAGAAGGAGCGATGGCGGCGAGTCCGCTGTACGTCAGGAGGCCGCTCTTTTCGCGGGTGGAGCCCTGTATTGATTGCCCAATATTGGGGGCAGCCGTGCGGCAGGGCTACGTAATCCCTGTTTCTCTGGTGCCGAATTTGGGGGGAATTGTTGGGGGAAGGCACGCGCGCTAGCACTTTGGAATCCGCGAAGATCAGACGGTCGAGTCTGGGCCGGCAGTCGCCGTGGGCTGTGCCGCACATGACGAGCCAGGCTGTCGTGATGTGAGATTTTTTTGATTTCTTTCGCCTGATGTTTTGTTATGGAATACTAGCGCACGATACATAGTGTGGCCAGCGTCGTCTTCGTAGGTTTTTACTCAAGTTGGCATTAAGCAGTAGAATTTTACTTTCTTCTTTTCCTATAAAAGAAAGAAAGAAAAAAGAAAAAAAAAGGAGAGAAACAATGTGTTGCATACAGTTTGATGAATCCCAGACAAGCTTTTTATATCCGTTACTTTTTGAAATAAAAACAGCAAAATAGAATCAAATTATTATTTAAAAAAGGCCCTTATACTTCGGGTGACATGTAAGCAGTATTTTCGTATTTTAACCATATTGAAAGAAAACAAATAATACTTGGTTTTATCACCGTAAAAATGAAATAGGAAATTGTGTTGGTATGAAGAAAAGAAGGATGCCATGCTCTTCTCAATGTGCCATGCAACGTACCTTGTCAAATTTACAATCCGGTTCTTTCACATTATTGCTGTCGATACAAAGCTATATTTTCCAGTAGCTGTCAGTCGATGCCCGATAGGGTCGAAAATGTGCGTGCCGTGACAGATCGAGACGACGAGACGGCAATGGAGGATGATGGTGAGACCGAAGAGACGGAGGAGCCAGAGGAGACAGAGGAGACGGACGATGGTGGATACGAGGGCCTTCAGTTGGAGGCAGACACGCCGACCCAGATCAGCGAGGCCGTTGTGAGGACGACCGAGGACCGCATCGTGACGGAGGTGGTATATACTTTGAGCGAGCGAAATTAATAAAAATATGAAAATCAAAATAAAGAGATAAAAAACAAGGTAATAGAAGAAGCGAAAAGAAGGTGAAAATACAGAAGGAGGTAAAAGAAGGACAAGAGAAAAACAGAAGATCGAGAGAGATGCGAGGGGCGAACTGCCTGTTAAAATGAAAAGCCGACGCCACAGAATAAGCTTGCAAGTTTGATATAACTAAATACCTAGATGTGTATTAGACCTGACTGTACAACATACCGAGTACGAAGTAAACATACAGGACATCAACGCCTCCGCAAACTATTATCAACACGGCAAACGGGTTACCCCCAAAACGAAATGCGGACAAGGCTGCTGTGGCTTGCAGTGGAACAAGTTGGGTGGTCTGGACCGTTTTCACCTTGTAAAATGTGCGAGACAAAATAAATAATAAGATACGCATCCTGCGTTTGATATTCTTTGCTATGAATGACGATAAAAGAAAAATGTGTGACGATAATGATCGATGTGAGTAAAGCAAAAGGAAAAGAAACCTTGAAATTCCCAAAACCCAAATGCCAAATATCCCAGATATGCAATTATATTATAGTGCGGTCCCATGCCCAGACAAAAGAAAGAGATGATAGTTGGAGAAGTATCAGGAGAAAGAGAAAGGCGATTAAAAGAACGAGACATCGTCGAAAAAGAGGTAGAGAGGCGCTTAGCACTGCGCGCCCAGGTAGAAGTCGGTGAATTGCAGCTGCGCAGTCACCGCCGACGTCGTCACCTTGCACTGGAACGTCGCCTCCTTGCAGTCCGCCGTATACGCAAAGTTGACCGTCTTATACGTCTGCGAGACGTCGTCGGCGCACAGCACCGCGCTGTACTTGGTCACGCCGTTCATCGTGCACGTCAGCGTCGCCATGCTCCGCCCGCTAGCCCCCAGCGCCGGCAGACGGTAGTGGAAGTAGCCTGTGTACGCCGTGCCCTTGACCACAGTCACCTCCTGGTGGAAGGCAATGCCCTCGGCCGCACCCAGCGTCACGAGATCGAGCTCGAGGCACGCCGCGTACGCAGCGCCCGACGTGCTGGTGCCGCAGTTGGCGCCGAGCGAGCAGGTGGGGCTACCGGAGATGACGTTGGAGGGCCAGTACGAGAGGCCGAGCGAGAGGTCACTGTCGACAAACAGGTTGGCGGTGCTGCAGGACGGCTGGCCGGGGTTGGTGGTGAGGCCGCCGCTGGACGACGGGAGAGCGGCCGAGGAGGAGGAGGAGGCGGAAGACGAAGAAGGAGCGGCAAGCGCAGACGAAGAAGCGGCCGAAGAAGAGGGAGCGGCAGACGCAGAGGCGGCAGCCGACGAAGAAGAGAGAGCGGTCGACGAGGGAAGAGCGACGACGACGGACGAAGACGAAGAAGGAAGGACGACGACGACCGACGAAAACGAGGAAGGAACAACCGAAGACGAGGCGGGCGTGCCGACGATATTCGAGAAGGACGGGGCGGCAGACGAAGACGACGACGGCGGCGCAGACGAAGAGACGGCAGCCACCGACGACGACGCCGAGGACGGCTTAACGGGGCGGCACGGGCCGGCGAGGGTGGGGCCAGCCCACAGCAGAGCCGACAGAGCGAAGATGGAGGACTTCATGGTGAGGGTGGATGAGAGATAAAACGAGAGTATGTAAATAAAGAGACAAGTCGGTGGGCTCGAAAAGACTGGCGAGCTTTAGATCGTTGGATACGATGTGATGTGTATGGGTATATGTGACGAGATATGCGTTCTTTCTTTCAAAGAATGACTGTTGATGCGAGAGCGAGTGGACGTTGCGATATGCAAGAACGAGTGAGGATAAACTGAAAAGGAAAGTTAAAAAAGAAAGAAATGTCAACGAAAAGGAAAGAACGAGAGTGGCTCCGAAGTGGTCTGCTGGTGTGCTGATGTCTCTTCTCTCTTCTCTCTAATATCTCAACGACGGGGGAGGCATCACAATATATACAAAGGATAGGAGATGGGAGGAAATAGAGAAGAGCCTCTCCCGACAAGAACGACCAGGAAACTAAAAACGGCCAGACCAGGGTCAATGATCCCAAAAATAAACTCTTGGCCGAAGAAACAGAGAAAAAAAGAACGAAACGAAACGAAACAAACAAAGCGAACAACTCAAAAACCCAAAGACACAGCAAAAGGGGAAGTACACAGACCAAGCAAACACGAACAAAAGCGACCTCTGTAAGTGAAAATATGGGGCGTTCTCCTCTTTCTCTCTGTCTCCTCTTTTTGTCGTCTCCGTCAGTGTCCCCTTCAATTTCATATTTTGGGTCGTTCACTCCACCTTCTTTCCCTTGTCTACCTCCGCGATGCTCGCGTTTCTCTTTCATTTTCCTTTTTCTCTCACCACTTGGCCGCGTTCCGCTTGGCCCGTTTATAAAAATGACTGTCCTGGCGTCCTGTCGTTTAGAAACTGGACGTTCTGCACCGTCGTCTATCGACCTATCGTCTGTCGACGGTCGCCTGTTTGGAAGCCATCGTATCCTCGCCTGGCAGCCAATCGTTCTGAGTTGCCGTCTGACATGACTCTCATAGACGCTTCTTCTTCTCTCCCGCGCGTCTACGGAGTACTTTACAAGCCTGACAGAGAGACAATTCAAGCGTGGCGCTGTGTGGGCAACCGCTCGTCGGTACGCGCCGACCAGTATTAGAGGACGTGGGCCAGCGTCTACGAAGTATGAATGGGGCGACCGGGCGACAAACAGCCTGCTTCTATTCTTAGGAGTTTGGGTGCTGATTGTTTGGGGAAAGCTTTTTGGCGGCTCTTGGCAGGGGCAGCTTTCCCTAATAAACCCCTGAACGAAGGTCGTGGGGATCCACTGCAGCAAGGCCACGGACCAGGCCATCCAATTTGGGCACGGCTGGGACGGCCAATTGGTGAAGAGTGGTGCAGGCCCTCCCGATCAGGCCTGGCCTCGTCGTGGGCAAGATTTGGCTTGTTACAGGTTCTTGACTTTTGGGGAGAGGTTTGCCTCTGTTCGGATACGAGCTCCATCTTGAAAGCACGCCCATCCGCCCACCTGCACCCACACACCTGCTGCTTTCGACAGAGTGCCGGACCACTCTTGACGACGTACGGCGAACGACGTACCTTTGCTGGTGTTGTAGATGTACTGCCGTACTCCCGTAATTTCTCTCCGTATTTTGTTCTCCATGTTCTCCATTTTTTTCTGTTGAGTTTTGTTTGATATAACGCCGAACATGCTGCGCCTCGGTGGCCGTCTTCATTTATGCTTTTTTTTGTCCCTTTGTGCTTTCGTTCTCTATTTCTTCCATCTCTTCTTTTCGGTCGACTCATTGCTGGCCTGGGCCTGTTGTTTAGGCCGGCTGAGCTACAAGTCCAAAGTTTCTTTGTCAGTTTCTCTAAGAGCTGGTTCGCGCGCGCGTGTTTTCGGCGAATCTGTACAGGCGACTAAGGAGAAGAGAAGAAGAAAGAGAGCTGAACGAAGAGAAAAAGTAAAAAAACGACAAGCTGTACAAACGCCGAAAGAACCGATATTGGAGAGTGGTAGCTCTGTGGCAAGTAAAATGATTGTTTGATATGTTCAAAATGACCATGCTCCGAGCATGAATTCAGACCATCAAACCGGGTATAATGCGTCTAAAGCGTCTATGGAAAAAAGGAAAGATGATATAACGGAGCTAGAAAAACCAGAAGATAATGTGCAAATATGGACACAAACGCTGCAAACATAAACACAAACACAAACATGTGGCGGTCTCAGATCCTCGTATCGCTCGTCGCGGCGTCAACACTGCCAGCACTATGGCCATGGCCGGCCTCTTCGTCCCCGTGCGCTGCTGGCCGAATGTGTAGCTTCTGCAAGAGGCGGCCAGTGGTCGTAGTGGTTGCCGCCGTCCCTTCTTCCTCTGCGTGCTCATGACCATCCTGGTCATGGTCATGGCTGTGGATGTGTGGGTTCAGCTTCCCCAACAGCTTCTTGCCCCGCTGCCGCGTCCGCATGTACGCTTCCAGGCCGACCAGCACCACATACGCCTTGGAAACGGCCACTTGCCGCATGTCCGCGCCCTCCTCGCGCAGCGCCTGCACAAAGGCCCGGAAGTTGGCCACGGGCGGGCGGTAGTGCCCACTGAGGGGTGACAGCGCGACCAGTCGGCCGTTGCGGATCTTGATGAGCCCGGCCGCCGAGATGCGCGCACCCTGCAAGAAGGACGAGTGCTGGAAGGTGCCCGAGTCCTTGAGGCCGACGTATAAGCGGAAGCTGGTGTCGGCCACGAAAATCCAGGTATTCTTCTGGACGGACTTCCGCATCAGCGCGTCAAACACGGTCGCGGCCGAGAAGTGGTGGCTCTTTTTGGCCACGGCACCCTTGCCACTGCCGCTGCTGGAGGGCCGCTCACCAATGGCCTCGTCGTTGTCAGGAATATTGTACTTGGCGGCCCGAGCGGCTTCCAGCTCGCTTTCGGAAACATCAGAGTCGGAGTCGGAGTCGTAGTCGGATTCCGAGCCCGAGTCGAAGTGGCGATGATGGGGGTGGGGGTGACCGTGCTGGTGGTGCTCGTGATGGTCACCCTCACCTAGGGCTGAGGGCAGCACCGGCTTAAACGCCGGCGTTGGGTCGTCGACTGGCACAATGCCGTGGATGCTGTCCTTCCACTTCACCGTCGTGTCAATGCGCGCGCCGTTCTTGGCCCAGCACAAACGGCCCTCTTTGTCGATTTTGACCTGGTAGTACTGCCGCTCCTCGCGCGACAGGTAGCGCACCTGCTCGCGGTCGAGGCGCGCGCGTGGGCAGGCCGCCGTGTCCAGCAGCCGGCCCTCGCCGTAGTCGAGCCAGTAGAAGAAGTTCTCCTTGGTCTCAGACCGCTTCCACTCCTCGTGGTACACGCGCAGGTTGGCGCCGTAGCGGTGCTTGGTGTCGATCATCTCCAGGAAGTACTGGAGGCCCATCATGAGTGCGTCCTTGCGGCGCCGGACGCGCACGGCTGTGGCCTGCTGGCGCTCCCGCTGTTGGCTCTTCGCGCCAGAACCCTCTTCAAAGTCGTCGTCCGAATCGTCGTCGCCGTCGTCATTGTCGTCCACCTCATCGTCCGAATCCACGTCCCCGTTCGCATACTTGAGGATGCCCGTGGCCTTCTTCCAGTTGCGCAGGGCGTTGGACCCGCTCTTTTGAATATGGTCGCCGGTGAGTGTGCTGTTTGTCTCCGTGCCGTTCCTGGTCTCGGCGCCGCCAAAGGACTGTCTCACGGTAGACTGGTCTGTGGCGACTTCCAGCTCGGAACGCGCCCGCGGTCGTGTCAGTTCGCGATACCGCGCCTCGCGGATGGCGTGCACCCAGCGCGTGTTGGCGTTGATGCCGAGGCCCTTCATCTCGCGCCGTGCGCGGTAGCCGCGGTAGTGCCGCTGGATCACGACGGCCGCCCGAGACTGCGCCACGAACACGTCCAGGCCCCGGAAGAAGCCGACGTGCTCCGGGGCCTGGTCATCCCGTTTGCTTTTCTTGTCCTTCTTGTCCTTCTTGTCCTTCTTGTCCTTCTTGTCCTTCTTGTCCTTTTTGTCCTTTTTGTCCTCTTTGTTCTCTTTTTTCGAGTGCGAAGACGTCGGCCGCTGGCGCGAGTGGTTGCTGCTAACAGGCGCAACAGCAGCCGCCGCCCGGTCGCAGGCCTCCAGGCTCCGCCGTTGGCTCTGCCGCTGCTCGCGCGACCGGCGACGCAAGTCCGTCTCGCGGTGCTTTTGGACCTCGGCGATGCGCTCGAGCTCGCTCTGCGACGGCACGACGAGGCGGTCGAGGTACTCCTTGTGCGTCGCCTGGGACTGAATCGACGACCGGTCGTTGCTGTCAATGGACGTCTGGGATGCCGTGGGCCGGTGGTGGCCGGAGCGTTGAGAGCCGTGCTGTTCGCAATTTGACGGGCGCTCCTTAGTTTCAGAGGTCGTGAGGGTGGTCGTTTGGGTGATCCCTGGGGTGACGGTTGTGGTGGGGGTGGATGTTGTGTTCGTCGTCATGGTGGTCGAGGGTCCGTCAAATGACGTAACTTGCTGGGAAGGAGCCGTGGCGGACGCACCTGCCGAGTTGCTCATTGTTGCACAGCGTGCGCTCAAAGAATGTGCAATTGAGGAAGGTGCGAGTGAGAAAAAAAAATGTGAAGGAAGAGAAAGAAAACCGAAAGAAAGAAAGAAAGAAATAAAGAAAAGAAAGAAAGAAAGGGAAACACAAAGGTAAGATGCGTAGTCAGAACGCAAAATGATGCAAATAAACCCGTCGACGGTCGAATCCGAAGTACGGCGAATTGGCTACGGAGTCGGACAGCGCCAAGGTTCCGTGTCTTGTGGGCTTCCTCGTCTTGTGAAAGTGTAGGGCAGGAATTGGAGATTGGCCTAGCTTGTTGGGGATGGTGTGGCGATTGTATGTTGTCGTACTTCTTTTTCGATTTCTTGGCTGCCTCTTTTGCTTCTGTCTGTTGGATTTTGTTTTTGCCTCTGCGAGTGGTGGTCTCCGGACACAAAGGACGCGTCGCCATATATAATACAGGCGACAAGTACTCCGTACGGCGTGTGACGAACTAGTTTGCTGGCCGTCCAAGTCGACTTCCTCTGTGCCCTTTGCGCCGGGAAGGATCGACCGATGGGCTGGTTGCCCTGGTTGGCAATACCACCCTTCCGGCTCCCTACGGAGTAATACAGGTACAGCCTTTCTGGGCCCATCTGACGAGGCTGGAGGCTTCTGGTGGCTTTCGCTCGCTGCGCTCCTGTGGCTGCTCTGGGAACACGCACGTCTAGTCCGTAGGCCTAGGATTATTGGACCTCTTCGTGAATGCGATGAATGAGACGTCAAAGAAAGCCGCTGCCTGGTGCTGTTGCTGCGGCTGGTTGCAAGCTGATAGTGTGGTTTGGCGCGCTGGCGGTGCTATATTTAGTAGAGTTATGGGGGCATGGTGGGGAGGATGTTCCGTAAGGCGTTGCAGCTGTGGCGGAGGAGCAGGCAGCAAAATATTTTACCAAAATCGCTTAGATGACTAAACATTGGCCCAAGCGTCGAGGCCGTACAGTGCGAGAACGCATGCACAGTTTTCACACGGCTACAACTACGCTGTGTTTGCGAGACAGCACAGTGCATATTCACATGGCACACTGGAAGACTGCCAGCACCAGCGGCAATCGATTCAAAACAATCGTGCATTTCCGACAGACTCTTGCAATTGCAATCTGCACTTGTCGGAATGCTCTGTGAGGCGTTTGTTGGCTGCATCTCATTTCCACACTCGCTTTCGCTGCAGCGCGTTTTGGCAGGGATTTGCTGTTTGAGGAGACGGCGGCGCTGCGTTTCCCCTCCTGCAGCCCCTATTCTCTCAGCCTCTCCTATTTGCAGTGTTACAAAGGCGGGACAGACAAGCACAAAGAGGGAAAGAGCGGAACTTTAGCCTCACCTGAAGAGCCTACAATTGGTGAAAAAGGCCACCTGGAAAACCAAGAAAAAAGGGGAATTGGAGGTGGGGGAAATCAGAAATTGCATGGGGGAATGGGGGAAAGAGCGAAGGACTGCCCCCGGACGCCAGGGCAAAAATAACAGGTAAAAAACCACCACACAACTAGAAATCGAAGGAAGGAACGCAGAAAAAATTGAACCACAAAGAAAGAGCGACGGGAGACCAAAACCTTCGCCCATCAGAACCACAACGCGAACGAAATCCATCGACAGACGCCTCGCTCAATCGCCCCCGTCGCGCTCTCCTCCCTCCCCTTCCCTACGGCCACGATGCCCGGTTCGCCATGCTTGAAACATTGACGATTTTGCCAATGGCTCCGGGCACGCGGTCGCGGCGAGCCGACGTGCTGCACCGCGCGACGCCAGTGCTGTTGCCTAAGCCAAAACAGCGGCAGACCACGCTGGACCAGCACCTGCACAGCGTAGGCGCCCGCCCTGGAAACGCCGCAACGCGTCCCCCACCACCACTACAACAGCCACTACAGCAACCACAACAAAGGGCGCCACGGCAAGCGCAGCAGCAGCAGCAGCAAAAACAGCAGCAGCAACAACAGCGGCAACGACAACAATCGCAACCGCAATCGCAATTACCATCGCAATTATCGCAACCACAACAACAGCAGCTCTCGTTTGCCATTGCGGCCCCGACGCGCAGCATCCAGAACATCCTCAACCATGCGAACTCGATGGGCTCGATGAGCGCGGCGCGCCCGAAACGCAAGATCGCCGCCGATGCCGATTCGAAGGCGAATGCGAAACCCGACACGAATGGCTACGCCAGCGGCAGTGGCAGTGGCAGTGGCAGCAGTAACAATAGCAATACCAATGGCAGGGCAAACGCCGGTGCCGATGCAGACGCAAGTGACAACGCCCTCGACTCGGCCCTGCGGAAGCGGCCACGGTTGGCCGTCGAGATTGTCGACTACGCGAAGTCGCCAGGCCTCGCAAGCCCCCCTGGGCGACTGGCGCCGTTACCCCCGCCGAGGGCAAGCGCGGCGACCAAAACAAAAACAAACACTACAAACACCGCTGGCAGCCTTGCTGCTGCAATACCAATAGCACCCACACCCACCACAGCCACCACCACCTCCACCACGTCCGCCAACACGTCCACTCCGCACTCCTCGACATCCACCACCGCCTCCACTCATACCTCGACGCGCCCCATCGCCGCGCGACATCACACCCTCCCCGCGACCCACCGAACACCAGCCCTCGACCGTGCAACACGAGACAAGGCGGCCGCCTCGACGTCCACAACCACCCATCCTCATCACAACAACGCTGTCCCACCAGCCGCCCCATCACCAATCCCTCTTCCCTCCGACGCGGCCCGCACACACCGTCCATCTGGGCGGGCGCTGTCCAAGACCACCTCCCAGCTGGCGACGAAACCGCCAAAGGAGAAGGCCGCCAATGGCTTTAAGCAGGAACTAAAGGCTCTGCAGGTGTCGACTGCCGAGGCCGAGGCTGTGGCTGCCACGCGTGGGCCCCGTGAGGGTGGCCGCAAGCTGCGCTCGCAGGAGGCCACACGCTTCAAGAGTGACTTGTCGGCGTACTTCCCAGACTATGACGAGGTCATTGGGAACGAGCCAAAGGAAGAGCGTATGTAGCCAGACAGACCATCCTCTCTCCCTCCCTCTGCGATATAGACACTAACCTCTGCTCTTTGCGTTTAGACATCCTGAACATTGATACCCCGATTATCTTTGTCGAGTCCACCGCTGCCCACCCTGCCCACCCTGCCACAAACCTCTCGACGTCGACGATCTCGACACCTCTCGCCGCGTCTCTTCGTAGTAGCGATCGTGCTGGGTCGGTACGCGTCAAAGGCTATGGCGATAAGCTGTTCTACGACGTATTTGACTCGCACGTCCTCGACTTTACCTTCCTTGGAAATCAGCACAAGAGCAAGGGCGCGGTTGACCCTCTGCCCGACGCGTACTTTGAGGTGCATCATAAACGCGCCGAGCGTCTCGAGCGTTCCATCCGCAACACAGAAAAGGGACGTGCCCAACACGAGAAGGACCAGATTATCCGCCTCCTCGATGACCTTCAAGGCCCTGACTGGCTGCGCACCATGGGCGTCAGTGGCATCACGGAGAGCAAGAAGAAGACGTTTGAGCCTGCACGTGAGCACTTTATCCGTGGCTGCCGAGCCATTCTCGAGAAGTTCCGGCTGTGGAGTCTGGAAGAGAAGCGCCGAAAGCTCGAAAAGGACCGCGCCCATGCCCAAGAAGTGAAAGCACGGGAAGCCGCCGCTGAAACCGCCGCTGCTCATCCATCACGGGGTAAGGGCAAGGCAAAGGCCGACAGCACCGCACCAAAGTCTAGAAAGCGCCGGGACGTCGGCGGCAACACCACAGGCAAGCGGGCGACTCGAAAGAGCCTCGACGACAGTGACGTCGTTGACGAACAGGATGACGAAGTGGACGATGACGATGGCGACGACGTCGCCGAGGATGACGAGGAAGGCGATGCTGTCGACGAAAACGAGGATGACGTCGACGACGACAGCCAACCAGACTCGAGTGACTTCGACGCGGTGATCGCTCAACAGCTTCGCGAAGAAGCCTTGGCTCGGTCCCGGCTGGCATCCAAGGCAGCAGCCTCGACAAACAAGCGCCGGAAGCCCAATCGTGCCGCGAAGCAGGATACACCCCCACCGCCACCATCACCACACGCGCTCCCGCTTTCGCCATCGCTGCCCCAGGAAGAAGTTACGTCGTTCTTCCGGAAGCGATACCAGCGGGACGCTGCCCTTAGCCGCGGCCGCCGGAAGGGCCGTACTGTTATGGCCTGGGGCCAACCGGTGCCCGAGCCGCCAGAGACCGAGTTTAACCTGCCCGGCGAGATTCTCAGCCGACCCGGTGTGGCAGGACGTGGTCGGCGAGGTGGCGCACGCGGCGGCGCACGGGGAGGTACACGCGGCGGTGCGCGAGGCGGTGCGCGTGGTGTTGCACGCAACTAATGAACAAGCGAGCTTCTCTGAGGGCTATACGTTGTCCTGGTATCGTTCATGAACCAGCACCTGATCTTTTGCATTTTGGTGTTTTCTTGCGTCTTTGGTGGCCATCTTGTCTTGCGCCCCTGGTAGCTCACAGCTGCTTGTCTGTATAACGGAACTTGTTCCTGGTGTTTTGGAGGTCTGGGGAAGGCGTGTCGAGGTAGCGGATTGTCGACATTGTTTTCTGTATGTATGTTTAGTATCTGTATATTTAGGCGCATTTGGAATGGATTGGTAGCACATCGTGTGCTTATTGGGTCTATCACTTGACTTGTACTTTTGCTGTTCTTATGGTTGATGTTTTTGTCTGTGAAGTTCGTGTTATGTGTTGTGTGAAGTGGTGAGAGTTGCGATGAGGTCAATAGAGGAGTAGCTATTGTGTAATGTGAGAGGAAGAGCTCAATAGTGTGAGGTAAAACGACGCAAGGCCTTGCCCCGCATCAAACGCGTAGCGACACGTATCGAAGCGCTCTCCAGGCGGTAGCTCCTTCCCTCATGCGCCTGCTAGGCCCCCTGTTTCTCCGCACCATAGAGCGCTGACAGCGAATCCGATTCGAAAATGTGCAGGCGCAGCCGACGCAACTGCCCCGTCAGCCAGTGGCCAACAGAAAAAATACTCCGTTCAGCACTAGAACGCCACCCAGAAGGAAGGAAGGTGCTGGTTGGTCCGTGCGCTCCTTCTTGCATTGGTCGGCGCCGCTGCACTGCACCTTCCTGACTACGCTTTTTTTGTATGGGCAAGACATTTTGCCTAGCATCGCCAAACCTCCTCCCGTCGCCTTCCTCCTCTTCCCACCTCCCTCTCTCCCCCATCCATCGCAACGACAACAGCAGAGCTGTCCACCAGCAGACACCGGACAGCGCGGTAGCTAATCATCTTCTATCTACACACCGCCGAACACGACGCACAACCACGGCCTTTGCGATTGTCTCTGGGTAGCGCGCCGTCTCGCTCGCGCATGCTCTCGAGCTTCCTCGCTTTTCGCGACGACAACCTCCCCTCGCTCCTCGAGTTAACGACAGTTCGCCTCGCTACCTCCTCTCACCGCAACGATAACTCTCACCTCACGTTTCCGACGTGGTGAGCGCGTGCCGTGCAACGTGCTTGAACCGACTGACGAAGCGTGCACGCCCGGTTTGTACGCGCACACGACGCTAATATCTTCATTGACTTGACCGCTGACGACAAGACGCCAGCACGATCCTCCTTTTTACATCGTTATTCGCATCTCTTTCTTTCACCCTCTCTTCGGTCATTGAGCTTCGCGACTGCTCGGTCCCTCACGTTCACCCACCGCCCTTGCCAGCCAGGTCTCTTTCTCCTGCTGCCTTCCATGTCATGACATCGTGAAGAACAGGTCGCCCTCGTCGACCAGCATTCCGCCTGGAGTCGCTGAAGTCTCTTTTTTCACTTCTTTAACAATCTTTCTTGTCGCTGCACTCTCCACCAGCGCACCTCTCGACTCCTTCTGTCGGCCCTCTCGACACTGACCCGGTCGCCCACCATTCTCTCACTCGCGCATCTCGACTCTTCCCACAACGATGCCGGGAATCCTCCAGACCGACGGCAGCAATGGCGTCGCGCCAGGCTCCGATCCTCTTCTCGACCCCACGTCCGACGACAGCTTACCGCCCGTCGAGGAGTTTGTCGTTGTCAATCAGGAGGTCTCCATCGACATCAACTTCCGCGAGCAGAGCGTCCAGGGTGAGAACCGAATCACAATATACCTCACAAATCCCGACGACCCGCCAGATGAAGTCGCTCTCGATGCCCGTCAGTGCGAAATCGACACGACACAGATCCGCGTGAACGGCAAGTCCGTCCGCGCCACCTACCGAGACCCCTACGAGTCGCTCGACCTACCGCCATCATGGGACCTCACGCCGTCTAACTTCCCCGTCCTCAAGAACCGTATGCGGAATCTCCTGCCAAAGCGACGACGCGACTTGCCTGTCGAAAAGCGCGAGCAGGTCGGCTGCAACCCAGCAGACCGGTCGTTGCGCGTCGCCCTGCGCCCAGAACCCCCAAAACCAGCCAATGCCGTTCCAGGGGCTGCTGTATCCGATGCCAACGCGCCTCAACAACCAGGCAAGCTTAAGGTCCGCCTGTCGACTGTTGGGCTCCATGGGGCCTCTGACAACACTGAATCACCTGCGAATGGTGGCGACCCATCAGGCTCCAAGACAAACTCTGACCAGCCGACTGACGGCCTCTTTGAGATTGTGATTCCCTTCAAAACGACACACATTCGCGATGGCCTGCACTTCGTGGGCGTCGAAGATAGCGACACACGCTTCCCGCATGTGTATACACGACACTCTCCCGAGCCAGGCATTGCCGCCTGCATCTTTCCCTGCATCGACGACCCCGGCTCGCGCTGTTTCTGGAAGATCCACATCAAGACCCCGCGCACGCTCGGCGATGCTCTGATGCAGCAGCTTGCATCAAATCAGTCGATGAACGACGTAGCAGCTGCAGCTGCTGATGCTGCTGCGAGCAACGACAAATCTGTCGCGGGCAACGGCAACCAGGGAAAGCAGCAAGCACCGTCACACAACGGACAAGGTGCAAATAGTGGTCACCGCCAGCTCCAGCTCACAGAAGAGGACAAGCTGCTCGACATGACAGTAGTCTGCTCCGGAAACCTCGTCGGCGAGAAAGTTGACGAGGCTGACGAGACGAAGAAGGTCATGACGTTCGAGATTACCGATCACGGTGCAGCTGCTAACCACATTGGATTCGCGGTCGGTCCTTTTGAACATGTGGATCTCTACACTGGTTTTCGTACCGACGAGGATGACGAGAAGCTGGGCGCAAGTGCTTTGAAGATTCACGGCTACTGTCTCCCCGGACGGCAGGTCGAGGTCCAGAACACTTGTGTCTCACTTACCACCGCGGCTGATGAGTTCGCCATGACCTACGGTCGGTACCCGTACGACAGCTTTAAGCTCTGCTTCGTCGACGACATGGTCTCCGATACTACGCCACTACTTTCCTTTTCCTTGTGTAGCACGCGCCTCCTCTTTCCGGATACCATCGTGGAACGGGACTTTGACGTGACAAGGAAACTGGTGCACTCACTAGCATACCAGTACTTTGGGTCCTACATCGTCCCGAACCGGCGCACCGAGATGTGGCTCACGGTCGGCATCGCCTACTACATGACCGACCTGTTTCTTTGCAAGCTGTGTGGCAACAACGATTACCGGTTCCGGATAAAAGCCATGTCCGACCGGTTAGCCGAAGAAGACAGGGACCGGCCTTCTCTCCACGATCTCGGCACCTACACCTATCTGGGCGACTTTGAGATGGACTTTATGGCCCTCAAGGCACCCCTCGTCCTCTTCATCTTGGACAAACGTCTGACAAAGGCCGCGGGCTCGGCGAGCGCGAGCCTTGCACGTGTGATCTCAAAGATCATCAGCAAGGCGAACACGTCTGGTTGGGGTGATAATAACAACGAAATCATCTCGTCCGAGTCCTTCCGCCGCGTCTGCGAAAAGACAAGCCAATACCAACTCGAGGCCTTTTGGAACCAGTGGGTATTAGGCTCTGGCTGCCCCTGGCTGACAATTAAGCAACGGTTTAACCGCAAGCGACTATGCGTTGAGATTGGCATCCACCAGACACAAGAGACCGCCGCTGCAAAGCCACGACCCATGCACCACGCGGAGTTTTGGAGGGAGCTGGTCGAGAAGCGGCACGGCACGTACGCACGAAAAGTGCAGCGCCTGTTCACCGGCCCGATGACCATCCGCATCCACGAAGCCAACGGAACGCCGTACGAGCACATTGTGGAGATCCGCGACGATGCGGCGCTCACAGGCGGCGCGAAATTCGACATTCCGTACAACACAAAGTATAAGCGGCTTAAGAGAAATCGCCGGAATCGAGAACGGGCCGCCGCCCTTGCTGCTAACAACAACGAGAACAATGGAAACAATGCAGAAAACAACGACGAGCTGATTGTTTTCTCGCTAGGCGACAAGCTAGACACGCGGGACGAAATGGCCGCCTGGGGGCTTATCGACTGGACCGAGCAAGACGAGAAGAGCATGGACCAAGAATCGTACGAATGGATCCGCATCGACTCGGACTTTGAATGGATCTCCAAAATTCACACAAACATGCCTGCCTGGATGTACCTCTCGCAATTGCAGCAGGACCGCGATATTGTGGCGCAACAGGACACGCTTTTGTACTTGTCAAGGATCCGAGAGCATGCCATGTCAGCCACCATCCTGACGCGCACGCTCTACGATGACCGCTACTTCCACGGCCTCCGCACGATGGCGGCCGAGAACCTCACGCGCCAGGTCTGGAAGTCGTCGGACACGCCGGGCGGTAACGGTAACGACGACGACCGCGAGAACGGCAATGGTGCAGACCACCCGAACGGTAGTGGTGGTGACTCGATCGAGTACCGTGGTTTGGAGCAGCTGATGCACGTCTTCCGCCGCTTTCACTGCTACGACGACGCCACGGCCAAGCCCAACGACTTTACCGACATGCGGCGGTACTGGGTGCAGTGTGCGATCATCGACGCCATTTCCAAAGTGCACTTTGAAGACAAGCGCCCCCGCGAAGCGCAGCGCTTCCTCCTCGACATCCTCCGGTTCAACAACAATGCGCCAAATTTGTTTTCGGACCACCTGTATGTTGCCAGGGTCATCGTCGCTCTTGCAACAAGCTTCTGCTCGACGTCTTCCAATGCCACGCAGACCAGCACCAACAACAAGAAAGCCTCTGGCAAGCAGCGGGACCGCGGAAAAATGGACATGGTCTTGACCTTTGACGATGCCATGAGCGACGATGGTTCCTCCGATGACTTCAACCTTGGTGCGGACATTGACCGCATGGAGGTGGATACGGAAGACCAGCAGCTGCTGGAGTCGGCCCTGGCTGAGATTGAACGGTACCGCCGTATGGACGAGTGGACGAGCTCATACCAGAACGCGTGGACGACCGCCGCGCTTGAGGCCAAGCGGAAGCTCATGAAGACGGGCGTCATCCCTGTGGACGCCCTCGAGTTTGTGCGCTACCTGCAGGATGGCACAATCGACACGGTACAGCTCAAGGCATGCGAGGCGCTCATCGACCTTGGCTTGATGCTGCGGCCGGTCATCCTGAAGCTGCTCCTGTCCACGATGACAACGCACACCTCGCCTTATGTGCGTGACCAACTGTTCAAGCTGTTCTGCAAGGGGCTTGCGTCGGTCGCCTTCGGCGAGAACTCCGGCTCATCGTCGGGCGCCAGTGGCGATGACAAGAAGCAGGGTCAGGAAGCCATTGCGAATGGCACAAACGGGACGAATGGAGACACGAAGGTCGCGGGGCGCGTGAAAAACGAGGATGACGACGAGGACGACGATGACACAGGCGGCCTGATTATCGAGCAAGGCGACACCATCACTAAGAAGCATCAGGAGGAGCACGCTCGGCGCGAGAACATCGACGCCGCGGTAGCCGCGTTGCGCGAAGCCGTGAAGGGAAACCAGGAGCTCCTGGCGGCGATGTGGGATGCTGTGCTCTCGCCGGTAACGGGCTGCACCGAGAAGCGGAACCTGTTGGACCTTCTCGAAGTCATGTTCGACGGCGACCTGTCACTTCTCTTGACCGTTAAGCACCCGACTATGTGGACGGCGACCCATAGGGCGACGCCTGGCGGTGTTATCGACTTCAAGAAGGTTCCGCGACCCCTCAAAGCAACGCCTCCACCTGCGTCGGTCGCCGCCATGCAGCCCATCCTCGGGGTCGACCCGGCCTTGGCCTCGGCATCGGTCACCTTACCGCCGCTGAATGCTCCGGCCCCAGTCACGACCGTACCTGGAAGTGCTACAACCGGCGCCTCAACAAGCATTTCTGCCGCCCCCGGTCAACGTACTGCCCTTCCTGGCGCTCCCGCCAAGAAGCCGACGATGCCTAAAATTAAGCTTCAGACAAGTCGCATTTCGATCGGCGGCACAGGCTCTCCGGCCCCGTCGCCGGCTATTAGCGCTGGCGGCGGCGGCACGCCGATTGTCATTAAGAAGCCATCCGCGATCGCTCCCTCGCCCGCTGTTACGCCCGCTGCACCGGCAGCAGCGTCTGTTCTGCCTTCGTTGACCAAACAAGAGAGTACGGTGGACTCTATCGCCGTACAACCTGCCCAACGAAAGAGCTCAGTTGCTGCAACGCCTACCGCTGTTGCCATGGCCAAAGCCAAGTCGCCTACCCCCGCCAACGATTACTTTGGCAACTTCACGTCGAGGATGGGTAAGACGCCGCAGCCAGCAGCCTCCCCAGCCGTGTCTGCTGCCTCGTCAGCCAACAACAAGCGCAAGCGGCAGGACGGCCAAGCCGGTATCGACAGTGATGTAGCGCACCGGCCCCGTAAGCTGGTTAAGATCGCCGTGCCTGTCAGCTATCAGCACAAACTCAGCCCGCGCGCCAGCCTCTGGCTCGAGACGTACCGGACGCCATCTCCAGGCACGGGTGCCGACGGCGACTCGATCCGGGCGGCCGGCACACCGCTTGGTGGCTTTACATCGCCCAAGAAGGCTTTGACGCCGCACTCGACCTCGTCCAAATCGTCAGTGCCTCGTGGTTCAGCAACACCCGGCCCCGGTCAGTCTCACAAGCCACTTCCATCCAAGGCACGCGGGCCGACACCGGCGCCGGCCTCCAAGGCCGGCTCCCCAGTGAAGCGCGAATCCGCGACGCCCGATGCAGCAGCCAAACCGGCACGAAAGCCACTGCCGGGCACGATGGTTACAGCGGCACCCGCTGTCCAGGCACCACCCCCACCCCCACCTCCTCCACCGGCAGCGGCACCGGCCACACCCGCCGCACCAGCATCGAAGCCTATCTTTATTAAATTCAAGAGCAAGTCTTCGAATGCATAAGGTGCCGTCGAGCTCCTCGTACACTGTTCTTAGCCCCCCTTACCCTTCCTCTCACTCTCACTCTCGCTCACCCACATCATTCTTTTCTTCTTTCCCTTTTGTGTTGTTTTGTACCAATAGAAAAGACGGGCGTGGTTTACACTTATTTTCCTTTCCTTTGTCAATCATTTACCAGGGGCCTAAACATTGCTTTTCAGTTACTGGAGCGGGAGGTGTTTCTTTTCACGTTTTTGTTTTCTTTTTTTCTGTCCCATACAAAAATGGTTTGTCTGAAAAATGCATTAGCTACTGGCTGCGGTATTTCTTTTTCTTGTGTATAGAGACTAGCATTTTTATCTTTTAGGTTTATTCTTTCTTTTTGGAGCAATACAAGAAGGGGTGTATCTCCTTTTTTCCAACGTGCCATTGCTGTCTATCACGTTCTCGTACCGCAACTTATGACAAGGATTTGTAGGCCAGCGGTGTTTTTCGGTTTTTTTCTTCTTTGGTTCTACTTTCTTTGTTCTTTCATAAAAGTCATCTAATAGCCCAAGATGTATATATACTATTCGTCGTTTCCCCCGTACGCTGGTTAGCAGTGTTAGTATCGTTCAAAAACCTTCACTTGAAGCATTCATTCCAACGATACAGTGCAAAGAAAATGGCGTCAGCTGGATATTCTCGTTCCCCCAAAAATAATACTAAACAAAATGTAGCACACGCCGCCCCTTGAACCCGATAGCCATGGTGTAGCATGTCCTATGTTCTTTCTTTCCAATATTGATTAGAAGCAAAGAACAGAACCACCCAAAATCGTACGCCAAATATGCGTCCAAATCACCGCCTCAAAACATGCCATAAAAGCTCAAATAAGTTCAACTACCTAATGAGCCTTCCTATCGCCGCACGCGGCCGGCAGCACCGCCTCCTACGCCGATGCGCTCGTCCCGACTGCGCGTCGAGCGGCCATCAGACGGTGTCGTATTCGCTGCAGCCTGCTGTTGCTGCTGTGTACGCCGCGACGCACCGCCGCGTTCGCCCGCATGGGGATGCCGCATCACCGGCGGCGGACCCATGGGCGCCGACGAGCCGGGGTGGTAGGTCGGGTGGTTTTGGTGCACGAGGTGCTGCGTGGCGGTGGTGCTGGGGTTGGCTTGCCGTAGGTTGTTGTTGTTGCTGCCGGGCGGGAACGGGTGCGCGCTGGGGTGGTGGACCGGCGGCGGGCCATGCTGCTCGCCGCCAGGCCCGCCAACAATGGGTGGCGTCATCATCTGAGCGGCAGAGGGTCCTTGCTGTTGTGGTGTTCGTACCGGTGGTGCTGCGCGTCGTGCTGCCGGACCGGTCACTCCTCCTCCAGGACCTCCTCGCCGAGATGGTACTGCCGACGCTGCGCCAGGCCCGGCTCGAGGTCGTGCTCTAGATGGTGCTGGCGGTGGCTGTTGGTACTCAACGTCCATCTGGCCGTCGTCGTCCGAGTCGTCTACCAACAACTCATTGGCCATCGTGTTGAGTGCATCGTCGTCTTCTCCCTCGCCTTCGCCGTCATTGCCATCGTCGTCGTCGTCGTCGTCTCCCTCAAGCCCTGCAACGTCTGAATGGCCGTCATCCTCGTCCTCCTCGTCCTCTTCTTCATCGTCCTCCTCCTCCTCGTTGAAGCCTCCTGGGAACGGCCCTTGCTCGTGATGGCGCTGGCCTTCTTGCTGTGTCCATCGCCAGGCGGCCCGACTCGCCGCGGCGGACGACATGGCCGCAGCCGACATGTGGTGGCGCTGCCGCTGATAGTGGTAGGCCTCGGACGACATGGGCGGCGGTGACGGAGACGACGAGAAGGGAGGCAAGCTCATATTTGGTGGCTGTGGCACGCCACTGTCGTGGTGCGGTGCCGACGCCGATGATGCTCCAGGTGCCGCGTCCTCGTACAGGCCACCCAGTCCCATTGGGTGCTGCTGCTGCTGCTGGGCATTGTTCCGGGCGCCATGTCTTTGCTGCTGTATTTGTTGCTGCTGTTGGAGGATCTGAATCTGTTGCTGCTGCCGCCGTTGCCGGTCTAGCTGCTGCAGCTCCTGCTGCTTCTTGATACGATCCTCATACGCTGCAACGTCCTCCGCAGTGACGCCGAGCACGGTCGGAGGTCGGCGTAACATGGTCGTTCTTTGAAGGGTGGTTTGTATTAATGATTAGGAATATTATAAAGGGTATAAAATGAAATGTAATGCAAAGGATAAGAATGTCTGTCGTGTGCCGTTTGGTGATGTTCTAGATGGGGTTGTCTTATGAAGCAAAAACGTCAATACGCGGTGCGCGGTCTGGGGTCGCGAAAGTAAATAGTAATAGTGGGGGGTGTTTGCCCGCTCCAAAAGTACCTGAGCACAGGGCGGCATTCGCTGTAGCTTAGCGTCAATGGGAGGAAGCTTGGGCGGCGCTTGCCCAGTTCGTTTAGCGGTTTGGCGGGGGCATACAGCAGCGGCGGCGGCGGCGGGAAAATCTTTGTTGCGATCCACCTTTGGGGAGCTTTGCGCCGCCTTGCCTGCCCCGTTGAACGTGAACGGACGGGGCTCGATCGACCTTTGCGACCGCGCCTCTTGTTCCTGATCGAGGCTGTTCGCGACATCTCCGTTCTCTCTTCTTCTCAGCTACCGAACCCAAGAAAGGTCGCCCAATTGTATCAGAGACACTCAACCCTCTCTTGTCATACGCGCCCACCCACCTGCCCACCCACCTGCCCACCATGGCTGACGTCGACATGGAAATCGACGACGCCGCGCCGCCGGCGTCGGGCCTCGACGGCAACGACAACAACGGCGACTCGGCTGCCGCTGGTGGCCCGCGCACTGCCGACATGCAGACCCATGCCAAGGCCACCGCCGTCCGCTCCATTGAGGGCTGGATCATCATCGTCACCAACGTCCACGAAGAGGCCGACGAGGAGGCGTTGCAAGACATGTTTTCCGAATTTGGCGAGATCAAGAACATGCACCTCAACCTCGACCGGCGCAGCGGTTACGTGAAGGTACCTCCTCCCCCGTGCCTCTATATTTTTATTTTAACCCACCCCTAACCATCTAGGGCTACTGTTTGATCGAATACCCGACGCTCAAGGAGGCGCGCGCCGCCATTGACGGCGCACACCAGACGAAGCTGCTCGACCAGACCGTCCAGGTGGACTTTGCCTTTGTGCGCCCGCCGCCCGCCAAGGTGCGCAACGAGCGCGACCGCGGTGGTCGCAACGATCGGGGAGGTGATCGGGGAGGCGACCGAAACGACCGGGGACGAGACCGCAACGATCGAAACGACCGCAACGACCGGGACGGCGAGCGCGACGGCGCGCGTGATCGGAGTCCGAGTGAGGAGCACAGACGCGGCCCGCCCGGTGGCCGGACACGCCACAGCCGGAGTAGGAGTCCAGGGGCCGAAGGTGAAGCGTGAAGAAGAGAGGGGGGCCTGAGAACACATAATGAGAAAAAACTGGCGTTTTGATTTATTTGATTTTTTTATATACAAAATAACCGGCGGGGCCACCTCTCGGAATGGAAATGACATTTTATTTGCATCAGTGACTGGAAAGTAGAAAGCAGGTGGGCATTGATCATAATGGCATATGTTAGTTATGGCCGGAGACTGCAAGAGAGAAGATTACGAGCAGAAAAACAGAGAGATTATATTTTCTTTTAAACAAACCGAAACAAAACAAAAACGCTATCTAATGACTGTTCTGTTTGGGCTCGTCCAATGCCTCGCTAGAGAGGTCGGCGGCCGCAGGTAGTTCCTCCATGCAATTTTCCAAAACGTACGAAGTAACCAATATGCGAGTAAATAAAAGGCAGAAACATGTGAAAATGAGGAATACAATGCTGGACTAAGTACAACGCTGAAAGAAAAGAAAAGAAAAGAAACAAAAGAGAAGCCTGGCCAGCCCACCAGTCAAATGCTTATTGGGGACGCTGGTTTTCGGCACCATAAGTTCCTGGCGGTGCTTGCTGCATGGGTTGCATCTGCTGCATATGTGGCACCTGCTGTATAGGCTGCACGGGCAGCATAGGTTGCAGTGGCTCGACTTGCTGCATAGGCTGCGCCGGCGGTAGGGACAGTGACGGCTTACGGCGGCCGATGCTGAGTAGCCGCTTGATTCCAGTGGGCGCTGTGGCCACCTTGCCGCCAGCCACACCAGCAGCAGCCAGCGGGTCACCCTCGTACGTGTACCACAGCCGCGGCACCACCAGCCGATACGGCACCGTGATGCCCGACGGGTCCTTGGGGTTGACCTCGACGTTGAGGCGGATGTCCAGGCCGCCCTCCAGGTTGACCTCGAACTTGTCGGCCTTCTTCATCTGCCGGGCCGTCAAGCCCGTCGGCGTCCGGTAGAACGGCCGCGTCGGCGGTCCCATGCTGTCGTCGGCAGCATCCGATATGGTCCCCAGCGTGCCGCCCGAGGCTTGCGGACCCCGCTGTTGTTGTTGTTGTTGTTGTTGTTGCTTTTGTTGTTGCGGCGGCAGCTGCTGCTGGGGTGCATAGCCTGCAGCGGCCATATCCGGTGCCGTCTGTCTGCGTCCTGGGCCGGCCGGGCGCCGCTTGACCGAAAAGTAGCTCTCGTCACCGTTTTCGTACTCGTCGTACTCGTGGCCGCCAAGGGCCGACGGCGAGCCTGCCCCACCGCGGATACGAGGCTGCTGCGGCATGCCATTACCCCCTGGTACACCCGGCACATCCTCCTCGCTGCTGATCGTGCTCTGGTCGTCGTCTGGGTAGCGTCCCGGACGCACACCGTTTCCGCGCCCACCTGCACGGGGTGCTTGATCATATCCGCGGCCCTGGCCCTGGCCGTGGTTGTGCCCTTGGCCATTTGCGTAGCCGAGAGGGACCTTAGCCGGAATGGGCGGCGCACCGGATTGTTGTTGCTGCTGCTGCTGCTGCTGTGGGGGGTATGGCTGCTGCTGGTAGGTCTGCTGGTACGCCTGCTCGTATTGCTGCTGCGGCAGAGCCTCCTCGCTGTCAGGGCCCCAGCTGCCATTGATGCCACCATCGTCTGGTACTCTCTGGCGACGGCTGCTCAGACGGCGGAACAGGTTCGAAGGGTTCAGGTCGCGGGATAGAGAGAACGACCGGCGCACACCGTTGTCTGGCACAACCGGTCGCTGCACGGAGTCCACGGACCGCCGACCGCGGCTGAGTCGCCGCAGAATGCTGCCGCCTCCACCGGATAGTGGAGGGCGAGACTGGTCGCCATCACTGCCGTTGTATGGGTTGCGGCGGAACGATGCAGTCCGCGTAAAGAAGTTCCCACGGCTTGCTGTCGGCGTACTGGTAGACGTAAAGTTGAGGTCCGAGTGCTGCGGTGTCGGTGACGGACTATCGCCTGGCGCATAAGGCTGAATCGAGCACCAGTTGCGGTGTGGCAGCAGAGTCTTGTTATTTCTCGGCTTGCCATCCACGCCGTGCGCGAAGAGCGGGATCATGTCCTCGTCTGTTTCCTTGTCAAAGTGGTGGATCTTGTTGCGCTTGTTGAGGATGTCGGCCATGATGTCCGGCGGCGGCGTGTTGGCAATGGCGGACGAGATGACGTTGGGCATGTATCTAAAGTCCTTGTGTTTGGCTAAGCCTTGTTTCGAGTTTGAATAGAACTGCCCAATGGCAGCTAGATGAACATCACCGCTGAATATTTTGTTAGCATTTTTATACGTCCTCCACACATATAGAAAGGGGGTGAAGAAAAGAAACTCACCTCAAGATGGTAATGCGCACCGACCGGTCCGCAGCCAGGTCTTGCAGATCCTCCATGACAACTTTGCGCTCGTCCTTGTGGTTCTTGGCCGTCCAGTGATCGTCCAGGTCGTCGAGGATCTCCACGCCGCCGTCAAAGTGGTTGAGGAAGTTGCCGAAGATGCCCGTCTTGCCGAGCAGCTTGACCGGCTCCATCAGTCGAGACGTCAAGATGTTCTCCAGCCAGACGAGGCGTGGGTAGGCGATCGGGATACCCAGCTGGACAAGCAGGTGCTCCGTCTGGCCCTTTTCGATCTCTTTGTAGCACCGATCGATGATGCGCTTCCACGTGTCTTCACGAAGCACCTCCTCGCGCGTGCGCTCCGTGCGGCAGTCGACGGCGAGGAGCGCCACTTTGGCGCCGAGATGCATAAATGTGCTGCGGCTGACCTCGTTGATGTACGGGCCGGGGGACTGGCCCAGGATCCAGCTCGGCTCCGACTCCTCCGTCTCGCCAATCACGCTCTGGTGCTGGAAAAGCATGTAGTACTTGAACGCCACGTTGCCAAGACCGGCGAACACGGGCGAGGTCATAAAGTGGTGCGGATAGGAGCCGAATCCGTCAATGATATCGTGGTCGTCGTACATGTTGACCATGGGGATCTGCGAGTTGGCCAGCGAGAACAGGCCCTGTGAGAACCACATGGCATAGCGGTTTAGGTAGAACTCTTCCATCTCGTCCTGCATCTCGGGCGTGAAGGGCATGTTGCCCTTGGTGATGGGGTTGCGGATGGTGAGCCAGTCCTGGAAGATCTTGGTCTGGTTCATAACAGCATCGTTGTAGAGCTGGTCGCCGCCGCCGATCATGACGTGGAACGGCTGTGTTTGGTGGTTGTTGAGCACGTCGCGCCACAAGGGGTCTGGACCGCTGAAGTCGTCGGGGTTGACACTGAGACTAAAGCCGTTGCACGAGTAAAACATGATGTGCATCGACTGGCCCTTGGCCGGCACCCAGAAGCCGGTGGACGGCCCGCGGTTGATGCGGTAAGCTATCCGTTGCTGCTTGTCTTGCAGTTCGACCTCGATGTTGAACCGCCAGAACGTAACGCCGCGCTCAAAATGCAGCCGGAAACCGCGCACGTCCTTGAACTTGCCCGCTTTCTCACCGTCAAAATCGGTCTTCTTCAGGCGAGCAGCAAAGGAGCCAGGCGAGTCGACTGCCTGGCCGGCAGGCCCTACGCCATCCACGGGGCTCTTTGTCTTTTCGAATAAGCCCTCATCGGTCTCGTCACGCGACAGGTCCTTGGCTTGCTCGAGATGCTCGACTGGACGGACGTACAGAGTCTCACCGTTGCGGCCAAGCTTGGGGTGTCCAACAAGAGGATCCACGTACTCGGGAGGTAAGGCTCCTTGCACCTCGCTTGGTGGTGGCGGTAGCAAATCAAGGGGTTGCGAAAACAAGCGCAGCGTCGGTGCAATTTCATAGGAGGAGTCGGTGTCTCGTGTGACGATCATGACACTGCCGCGCCAGAACTCGCGTTCTGCCACTGTGTTGCCATTTCCGTTGCGCGCGCCCCGAGAGGGAGAGCGCTCCTTTCGCATGCCGCAGTACCGCAACAGCGGTCCGCAGACAAGGTGCAGGGGCGGCTTGAAGCGTGACGGGCCGTTGGCCTCGTCGTATTCCCCGTCAAACGCCTCGCCCTTCCTAGGACGGGGCGGTGCTGCCGAGGTACTGCCACGCCTCTTGCTCTTCTCCCACCAGGCCTTGTCATGTTCGCCCGACGGCGAGGTTTTGTCGGACATGTCCAGGAGACCGCCCGCGAGTGTGCCGACGGTCCCCTGTTTCCACTCGTCAAGGTAGTTGGGAGGGTTGTAGGTGCCCTGGCCAGGCTGCAAGTTGTTACGTGCACGATAGACCATGTTGGAAAAGCGGTGGTGGTGGGGGTCGTCAAAGCGCCGGTCTCCGCGGGTGGGTAGGCCTGGCTCTGGTTCGTTGTCGATCACGTCGTCTCCGAATCTCGCCGTTCGCCTCGGCGGTGCGTCAGCTGCAGATGCTGTTGCTGCGCCCACAGCGCCAACGACACCACCGACAGCTGCCGCCCCTGCAAGGTTGTCGTTTGCATTGTTGTCGGCGACATTATATGACCCATCGAAGCTTCCATTCGCCGCTTGCAGGGCAGCCCGGTTAGGATAGCCGCCGGCCGGCGCTTTCCGTTGGCTGGGCGATTTCACCAGTTTTGCCGGCTGCTGCGGAGGAAACTGATACGCTTGAGCTTGAGGTGACGATTGTGCCTCTTGCTGGGCACGACCTCGCGCATAGGCGGCGTCGATGTCGGTAGGCATGGTTCTCGGGATGGCATCGGCAGGGACACCGGCCGTAGGGAGGAGCCCATTGCGCGGCCGGGCGGCCGCCGGAAACGCATCGGCTGGCTGGTCGTACCGCAGGTCGCTTGGCGGCTCCTTCTGTAGCTTGCCAGAACGTGCACTATTTTGTCTTTGTGGGATTGTGTTTGCGCCGGCAGCTTGGGAGGGAAGCGTGGGCGATTGCTCATCCGCCTGGGGCAGTCGGACATTGTTGTGCGCGGCCCGTTCGCGGAAACTGAGATTGCGCTGCGGGATGCCAGATCCGGGCGCCGCACTGCGCGTCTGCTGTGGGAGGTTGCGAGGCTTTTCCGAGTCGGGAGGCGGCGGTGGTCGTTCATCGGAATATTGGGTTAGGATCGGCCTCTGCGCGGCAATTGGTAGGTAGCTCTCCTCGACGGGGCTCATTTCTGGCTGCAGAAGCGGCCGAGGGTCTCCATCAATGGCCGGTGGCGCACGGTCCCGGAAACGAACTTGCTGTTGCTGCGGGGGTGGTTGCTGCACCTGTTGCTGTTGCTGTTGTTGTTGTGGGCGCGCGGGTTGTTGCGATCGCGGCTGTGCTCTCGCCTGCTGGACATATTGCTGGGGATACTGCTGCCTTTGTTGTTGCTGCGGTTGTTGTTGGCGAGGCTGCTGCTGTTGTTGCTGTTGCTGGTCTGGGCCGCGCCCGGCTTCAGCACGTCGGCGCTCTTTCTCCCGGGCAGCCTGCTCGGCTGCAACAACTCGCGCGCGCTTCTCTTCTTTCTTGATGCTGTCGAGCGTTAGCTCAAGCTTCTGCAGGGGCGAGCGGACTTCGTCGAACTTTTTCTGTGGGCGGTCCGCCGGACTGCCACCGGCAGACACGCGGCGCCGTGGCGGCGCACCAGCGTCCTGTGCTGCTCCTGCAGCAGCAGATACGGAACTGAGGCCGAGGCCAGTCGCCGCCGGCGAACGTTGTGGTGTTGCGACTAGCTGCGGCCTGGCGCCACCGCTAACAGACGGGCGACGGCGCGTTCCTGGGCTCGCGTTGGGATCGACTGGAATGCGGGAGCGGCCGTCGCCAACCGGTCGAGCAGTCGCTGCAACCTGGGGTGGGGCTGATGCGCCTGGCGCAGACATGTAATACTGCTCGGGTCCGTCGACGTCCATCGGGTCGACGGAGAGAGACACTTCTGGTCGCTGCATGCCCCGGGGTGTATGGGGCGAGCTGGAGGACATCGGGGGGTAGGCGTAGTTTGCGCCGGCGTAGCCAGGTGGTCGATAACTCAGAGGCGGACCCCGAGGCACGTCGGGTGCAGCTGGGGGCGGATCTGCGCCTTCGTCCAGGCTGTCGAGCGGTTCCTGGCTGCCACGGGTGTCGCTGTAGCCAGCGTCGTCGCTCTGGTTGCTCTGGTGGCTCTGGGTGCGGCTATGGTGCCGCCTGTTGCTTCGGTCGGTGCGGTCAAAGCTGCGGTCGACGCTGTCTTGCGACACTTGTCGCTGGTGTCGCTGTGTCGGGCGGTTGAGGCTGGCGGCGGCGGCAGCGGCGGCGGCGCCGTTGTAGGGGAACGAGGGAGGGCGCGGGGCGAGGCCTTGGTCGGGGAAGTGGGAGCTGGTGGGCGACACAAATGGGCTCATGGTCGACTCGGTCGGCGCATCGGTATTTGTAGTCTGGATGGACGCGCGGTTCGGCTTGGGCTGCAGCTGGGCCGCTGTGTCCAATGACGGGCGACGGCCCTGGCTTTGGCCTTGGCCAGCAGCTGTCAGGCCTGAACCAGCGGCTGCATTGGGTCCCTTCGCGTCCCGGGCCTCTCTCGGGTCTGGCAGGTCGCCCCAATAAGGCGCAGAAGATGCCATGTCTTGGGTCTCTGGTCAGGTGGTCGAGGAAAGAGACGCAGAGAAAGGAATGCGGAGCAATCAGAGCAATGCGAAGCGAAACAGACAGCTGCAAGGGAGGATGCAGCGCTGTGGGAGGGTGGACACGCCGGCAGTCGGCTGTGTTGGGCCGCGGGTCCAGAGGGGGAGAGAGGGAGGCGTCGATTTCGTTTTGGTTGTGTCGGGGGATTTATGTCGGGTCGAGTTGGAGTGTTTTCATTTATTTTCCTGCGGCAGGTGAAGCTATAGGGCGGCTATTATTAAGGAAGATCACGAAGAGGCGGCGTCGTGAGATAACGCACACTGCCATAACTAGCCAATGTTGCGCAGACACATGCAGAAAAAGAAAGGGGCAGGAACGCAAAGGGAAATCGAGGGAAGGTGCGGAGGTGCGAAGGTGCGAAGGTGACGGGAGGTAGAAATTGGGAAGGCGTGTTGGGATGAAAGGAGAGCGAGAGGCAGGAGCGAGAAAGCCTGACAGCAATAACAGAAAAAAACAAAACTTGAAGAGCTGGCAACAGGAGCATTGGAAAATCGGGAGGTTGAAGATGGCCAGGGGGTGTTTTCTTTCCCTCTTTCCCTCCAGAGCGGCTTCTGGGTTTCCACAGTAGCGCCTTCCCAGCTTGCGCTTGGTGCACCCTGGTCGCTGAGGCGGGAGCTACTTTTTCTTGGTGGAGCCGTGGGGAGGCTGGCAAGAGCGACCGGTTACAGTCGAGGGTGGTTCTGAAGAGCTCTGTCCGAGGCACACCGGCGAGGGCTGCACGCCCCCGTTCTTTCCTGTTTCCCTGCTTGCTGTGTCTCTCTTCGCGCAAACAGAGCGAGACAAGACACACTACGGGACGGAGCACCGAGTAGAACAACATGCCTTGCCGATACGAGAAAATGCTCGGACGGACGTGCTCCCCTGCTGAAAGTCTGTCCTACGAGCGCATTTCGTGTTTGCTTTGTTGGATCGTGTGCGTTGGCTGGCTGGCTAGCTGGGCCTTGGGAGCCAACGGTGTGGCCGGGACCAGCCGCAAGTTGCGTGACTGCCCTGGACTAGCAACGGGCGCGCTGTCTCGGGCAGCAAACAGGTGCTAGAAGCACGCGCCGGTTAAGCCTTAATACAGCACATGTCGTCTCACTAACAAGTGAATATACGTATGTCGTACTCCGTTTGTAAGATATCTTTCGTATTACAGCGTCTGCTTTATTTGGCGTCAACAGACAACAGACCGCCAGTTTGCAAACATGAGCGGTTCCCCGACCTGGTGAGACCCTTTCTCCAACACACAAGACGAATAAGACTATGACTACATCCTGCCCCGTTCTTGAGCATGTGCTGTGCCAGGTGTCGCTGCTGACGACCTTTGACGCCGGCGGACTCGACTTCTCTCTCGGATCCCGATTGGTGCCCAAGCTTGTTTAAAGAAATTCCGGCTGGCAGACGCCC
Organism: Sporothrix dimorphospora; assembly: GCA_021397985.1. Classification (NCBI taxonomy): domain Eukaryota; kingdom Fungi; phylum Ascomycota; class Sordariomycetes; order Ophiostomatales; family Ophiostomataceae; genus Sporothrix; species Sporothrix dimorphospora. The sequence continues at coordinate 176,671 of WOUA01000032.1, forward strand.
ACCGCCTCTCTTTCCTCGACTGAAGTACCGGATGCCGTGCATGCATCCTTGCATGCCCTTCCTCGTCTCTTTTTAGAATCCCCTCTCCGTATTTTACACCCTAGCCAGGACGCCTCGACGAGATCAGCCATGACGGACAGCTGTGGCGTCGAGATGCGCAAACGACGTATGTCCCAGTCTGTCCTCCACAGACGCACATGGCAGTCGCATCGCTAGCAGTGAGACATTGCATGTGGGTTTCTCGATCGCGAACTGGCACGATTCCCAGGGAAAACGCAGGGGAAAACTGCCCACGAGCATTCCAGTCGCCTCACCCTTGCATCTTATACCCAATGGCTGGTGTTGGAGATCGCGAGACTCCATGATTGCCGTCTCTACGACGTACTCGTAGGAAACTCGTCTTTAATTACCAATTGTTTCTATCTGGTGATCTTACTCGGGTCTTGCTATATTTATCCTAGCTCTTATGACAACGCCAAGAGTCCAAGAACCAGGACTCCGTACCAAGAGACAGCTGCTGCCGTACGGTGGTTGTTGGCAAGAGCATCCTTTTGCTCTGCGACCTAGGATACGAAACGTGGACGGCCACCCACGGAGTATTGTATCTCCAGTTGTATGTTGTACTCCGTGTCTCCATTCGTATCTCACAGCCGCTGGCACCCAAGATTTGTGTCCCGGCTTCTTGGCCAGGCTTTGCAGCGCTGGCGACTTTTGCGACAAATCGTATTGGATGACTAAGCTTGCAGGCCGCGTACGTCACTCGCACGAGCAAAGGCAGCCAAATATCACAACCCACCCAGCAATCTACGGGGTAATTGGGACCTGCACGTGCCTACCTGCCGCTGGCTTGCGACGCCTGCCACCAACTCTGACACGCCGCAGCAGCCCCTGGGTGGTCGCTTCCCTTTCTGGTCCTATTGCCATCTGCACCTGCCCTGCAACGCTCCAACCGCACTCCGTATTACTACAAACATACAGGGCTCTTGCCTCTCTCGCTGCCGCGCCGCACCACGCCAAACCCCATACAGCCACCCCCAACAGGCAACTCCAAACCGCATGCAGCAAGGCCACCTCACCAGAACACAACCTCCGAACCTCGTCAACGAAAAAGGGAAACGGGCTCGAGCACGAACACGGATGACAGACACGATACACATACGTCGTACTCCATCCATACGACCTCCCCTGGACACGCAGCGACAAAGGGGCTTCTCGGCGAGCCAAGGACCGCTTCGAAACAAGAGCACCAAAGCACCAAAACAGCACCAAAAGCGCCAAAACATCCAGACAGGGCCGCAGCCGTTTTGAGTTTCCTTTGTTCTACTTTTGCTTTTGCCTCGCCTCTGCCTCACCCGCGCTCTCTCCTTCTGCATTCCTCCTCACATCATCTTGGTCTTCTTGGCTTCTTGATTGGGCCTTTTGCCGTCTTGCTGCATATCTCTACTTTACGACTCCGTACCATCTTTCTATCTTTCTGTCTTTCTGTCTTTTTGTTTCTTCCATCTTCTCCCCTTCTTTTTGCCCCATCCTTCTTTTTGCATCGTTTCCAAATCTCCTTTTATCACTCCCGCCGGCTATTTTATTGCCTTCCTCCCTTTGCGGTCTTCCAGGCGTCGGTCCTCCATCCCTTGCCGCACAAAGCAGTCCGCCCAGCTGGCCTCCAAGGCCGCTACGAAGAGTTTTTCTCCCTTTTTGCTCCCCAAGCCGTCGTCTCTGCTGGTGCCAGCTCGCGTCGGTCCCAATGAGGCTGGATCTCGGGTCTTAATACAGTGTTCTTCTTCTTCGCACCAACTTCGACTTCTCGCCCATCTTCATTTCAACCTTCCTTCCTTCCGATTGCCGTTCGCCGCTTTCTTCTCCCTCCTCGAACAGGCATCATAGAATCTCGTGCCCGCGTGATCCGACCGGCCTTTCTCTTCCCTCCTCCTCCTCCTCTGCACACCATGAAGCTGTCCGCTGCGCTCCTGGGCCTTGCCGGCCTGGCCTCGGCGGCTTCGTCGATTCGGTCCGTCCACCGCAACCACGACACGAACGACTACTACGTCCTCCACCTCGACCCCGAAACCTCCCCAGACCAGGTCGCGCTGCACCTCGGCCTCACGCACGAAGGCCAGCTCGGCGAGCTCGAGGACCACCACGTCTTTTCTAATGACAAGACGCAACACGATGTTGTCAAGCGCGAGCTCACCGAGAGAAAACGGCGGAAGCGGGACCTTCCCGAGTTGGCGGACCGCAACGCCCTGGACGGCATCCTCTTTGCCGAAAAGCAGGTCCTGCGCAAACCGTGGGAAAAGCGCGTGGTCCCGCCACGGGCCCCGTCACTCCCGCAGCTTCAGACGAAGGCCAACCTGGCCAACCCCGCGATGGTGGCCAAGTTAACAAAGGTGGCCGACACGCTGGGCATTAAGGACCCCATCTTCAAGGAGCAGTGGCATCTTATCAACACCTTGTATCCGGGCCACGACGTCAACGTCACCGACATCTGGCTGCAGGGCATCACCGGCCAGAATACCACCGTCGCCATTGTCGACGACGGCCTCGACATGTACAGCGACGACCTGAAGCCCAACTACTACGCTGCGGGCTCCTACGACTTCAACGACAAGAACCCGGAGCCCCGCCCCCGTCTCTCCGATGATAGGCACGGCACGCGCTGTGCGGGCGAGATCTCGGCCGCGAAGAACGACGTGTGTGGCGTGGGCGTCGCCTACGACTCCAAGATTGCCGGGCTACGTATCTTATCAAAGGCCATATCGGATGCCGACGAGGCCGTCGCCCTCAACTACGATTTCCAAAACAACCTCATCTACTCCTGCTCCTGGGGCCCGCCGGACGACGGCCGCAGCATGGACGCGCCGGGTATCATCATCCGCCGCGCCATGCTCAACGCCGTCCAGAAGGGCCGCAATGGCCTCGGCTCCATCTACGTGTTTGCTAGTGGTAACGGTGCGGATAAGGAGGATAACTGTAACTTTGATGGTTACACCAACAGCATCTACAGCATCACCGTCGGCGCCATTGACTACCAGGGCCAGCACCCCTACTACTCCGAAAAGTGCTCCGCCAGCCTGGTTGTTACCTACTCCAGCGGCGGTGGCGAAGCCATCCACACCACCGATGTCGGGCCGAACGCGTGCTACAACGGACACGGCGGCACGTCGGCCGCGGCCCCGCTGGCGGCCGGTATTTTCGCGCTCGCCCTGCAGGTCCGGCCCGACCTCACTTGGCGCGACATGCAGTACCTCGTTATGCTCACGGCTGTACCCGTCAACACCGAGGACGAGGGCTGGCAGAAGACCTCCATTGGCCGTTACTACAGCCACACGTTTGCCTACGGCAAGGTCGACTCGTACGGGCTCGTCGAGATGGCCAAGACATGGAAGAACGTGAAGCCGCAGGCTCGGTTCTACAGCCCGTGGGTTCACGTGCACCAGGCGATCCCGCAGGGCGACGTTGGTCTCGCTGTGTCCATTGACATCACTGAGGATATGCTCGACGAGGCCAACTTTGAGCGCATCGAACACGTCACCGTCACCATGAACGTCGAGCACACGTGCCGTGGCGACATTAGCGTCGATCTGGTCAGCCCCGACAACATTGTGAGCCACCTGTCCGCCACTCGCAAGAACGACAAGACCAACGCCGGCTACGAGGACTGGACGTTCATGAGCGTTGTGCACTGGTATGTTTCCCTCCCACCGTTCGTCGCCTTTGTTTTTTCCTCTTTGAGCAATGCATGCTAACCATGTAGGGGTGAATTTGGTGTCGGGAAATGGACGCTCATCGTCAAAGACACGGTCGTCAACGAGCACACGGGCAACCTGACCGACTTCCACCTCAAGCTGTGGGGCGAGTGCATCGACGCCTCCAAGGCAACCCTGCTCCCCATGCCAAAGGACACGGACGACGACGACCATGATATTACCAGTACCACTACGCTGCAGGCGTCCACCACCACGCTCCCTCCTAGCGGGCCTCCCACGGACTCGTCGGTAGCCACCAAACCCGCCGACCACCCCGACCGGCCTGTGAAGCCCACGTCGAAACCCACGACAAGCACGGCTGTGGCCGCCACGAGCTCAACGGCCCAGGGCGCTTCGCCGGCCAAGCCCACAAACGGCGGCAGTGGCGGCTCCGAGACCGAGCACGAGACGTCCCCCAGCGCCACCAGCAGTCACACATCCTGGCTGCCCGCCTTCATGGCCAACATGTCGACGAAGAAGCAGATCTGGATCTACGGCGCGCTGGGCTCCATTGTCGCCTTTTGCCTGGGTCTGGGCGTGTACTTGTACCTGGCCCGCCGCAAGCGGCTCCGGAACGACTCTCGCGATAACTACGAATTCGAGCTGCTCGACGAGGAAGAGGGCGAGGCCCTGAACGGCGCCGGCGGCGGCGGCCTCGGAGGCCACAGCGAGAAGGGATTGGGTGGCCGCAAGGGACGCCGCAAGGCCACGCGCGGACGGGAGCTGTACGACGCGTTTGCCGATGGTTCCGAGGACGAAGACGAGGACGACATGGAGGGCGAGAGCAGCGGCTCGGGCAGCCACGGCGTCCGTCGCTTCAGCCTTAGCCTGGACGAAGACGACGACGACAGCTACGATGATGTCGATGCGGAGCGCCGGCGGGCGTACCACGACCGGTCCAGCGAGCACCTGCCCGCTGCCACAACCACAACTACAACAACGTCCCAAACCACTACGACACCCGGGACGCGGCGACAGATCGCCGACGAGGAGGAGCCGCAGCACCATGTTATTGGGGACGACTCGGATGATTCCGATGAGGAGGACGATGCTGCAACAAGGCCCGGCAACAACACAAGGCTTTTGTAAAGACAAAGTAGAAGACAATAGAGAGAGAGAGGAGCGTGCATGCTTGGATGTATATTTTTCCCCCCAAGCTTTTCCATAGAGTGTATAATAAAGTATCCGGTACATTTGGACATAGCTACGGAAGTGTACAGACTACAGTTTTCTTGAAACGTGCTGTGAACCTGATGTTTTCTATTGTATAGATTTTTTCCCCATTTTACTCATCACGACGTTTTTATTGTCTATTTTATATGTTTCATTATATTTCGTACCATTTTTTTAACTATAGAATTTTATACGTTAGGCATTATGCTCGTTTCATTGTTATAGCTACAAGGATTTCATCTCGAAGTCATTTGCAAAAGTGAAGATTTCATATTTCTAAAATAGTACAAAGGAATCCGTAAACGCCAAGTACCAATATTACACTCAATGTCGAGGTAGAGTGATAAAAGCAGCGAGCAACATAAAAATTGTAATCAAAGCAGTGCCAAAGAAATGGGAAATCAGAAAGCCGCATGTAGAAAAATAAAAAGAATAAAGGGGTAAAATAAACAACAACAACAAAAAACAACCTAGACCGCCAGCACACCGTCCTTTTCCATCTCCCGCACGTATGCCTCCCACACGCCCGCCACGGCGTCGTAGTACGCAATGTGCGCGTCGGCCAGGCCCCCTAGCTGCTTCTTGAACTCGACGCGCTTGATGCGCTCAAAGTCGGCGACCTCCTTGACGACCTCCTCGTCAAACAACTCGCTCGTCTTCTTCGCCCGCTCCACCTCGGACGTTAGCTCATCCACCCGCAGTTCCAGCTTGCGCTGCCGCTCGCGCCGGCTCTGCTCGTGGTCGACACCGCGCACATCCTCCAGCTTGCTGCGCAGGAACCCGCTGGCGCCGGCAAGCGCACCACCACCGCTGCCCGTGACGTACGAGGCGACGCCGCCGCCTGATGACGCGGAGCCGCCGCCACCGGCAGAGTGGGACGAACCAGCACCACCGCCCGCGCCACTGCCGTTGCCACCCTCGCCAAGACCACCGCTTGTACCTCCACTGTTGCTGTCCCTCCGTGCAGCGGACCCGCCGCCGCCGCCCGCGGACAGGCCGCTGTGGTAGTACCCGCCCGACGTCATGGCCAGGTGGTCGCGGTCGGCAGTGCTCTTGTTGAGATACTCGGTCAGCTGCTCGAAGTCGAGCTGCTTCTGCTCGCGCGCCTTGAGCAGGTTCTTGAGCGACCCGCTGTAGGCGACCATGTCGCGCAAGCTGCTGAGGTAGTCCTGGTCGGTGATATCACGGAGGCCGCGCAGCCCCGTGGCGGTGTCCTCGACCGACGCCGCAAAAGCGCGCACGGCGTCTTCGACGCCCGGCTCGAGCGTGATGAGCTTCTGGAACTGTTCGGCCAGGTCCTTGAGGTCAGCCTCAAGGTCGATCTCGCGGCGTACGACGCGCGCCACGACCTTTTCGACGTGGTTGAGGTCCTCGTCGAGGCGGTCGCTCTTCTCGCGGACCTCGACGAAGCGGCGGTCCAGGCGGTGCACCTTGGTGAAGACGTTGATGAAGCTGTCGGCAAAGGCGTCAAACATGCTGCTGGTGACGCCCTGCTCGCTACCCGACCCCCCTGCGCCGCCCGAGCTCCCTCCGCCAGATCCGCCATAACCCCCACCTGCGCCGTACCCGCTGCCGTCCGAGGATGTCACGCGCACGGAGTGGCTGCGCATGGTGGCATTCCACTCGCCGGACTCGAGGAAGCTGTGTAGGAGCGGCGCGCGACGCAGGACTGGGTGCAGTGACAAGCGGAACAGGAAGCGCTGCAGTGAATAGGCGCGGCGATTGGTGAACTCGGGACCGAAGCGGTCGCCTGTGACGCGGACCATGCGCTGCTTGTCAGGGATGGGCGGCACGGCGCATGCTGGGAAGTCCTTGGAGAGGGAGTTGTAGAGGTACAGGAAGTCGGTGAACCGACGACGAACCGAGACCGTCGGCTTCTGGAAGGTGGGGAAGGTAGACTGGAGAGAGAGAGAGAGAGAGTTAGACGTGTGGCAAGGAGAGTGGGCGAGGGTTATATAGCGGTGACAGAAGAAAACATACTGTTGTTGTGACGAGATACGAGGTAAATGGGTTGCTGCCGCCCTCGTTCTCGGTCAGCGGCGAGAAGACGCGGCACTGCAGGATCTCAGGCCCGAGCACATTGACATCGTGGCCTTCGTAGTCGATGTCGCTTGCGCCACCACCACTGCTGGCACCGGCACCGGTCGTCTGCTTTTGCTTTTGCTTTTGCTTCTGCTTCTGTCGCGACTCGCCGCCGGGCGACAGCGGCTGCTCAAAGTCGTCGTCGGCCATCCTTGGTCTGTTTCCGCTGCTGCCGCCGTTCTTACTTGCTGTGGTGGATTGTGGGTTGCTGTTGTCGTTGGCGCTGGCGCCTTCGTCGTCGGTACGCTGATCGCTGTTCCAGGAGATGTTGGAGAAGTTATCCTGGTCGATCACGGCCATAGCGCCGGGGAGGTTTAGGAGGAGGGGAGGGTGTAGATGCTGAGAAAAGGAAGAGGGAACGAGACAAAGGGACAGTGCGATGCTCGAGCGTGAGAAAGTAAAGGTAGGAGCTCAGTTGGTTTGGGTGGCGGTTTCGGCTAGCTGTTGTAGAAGGTAGAGGGGTAAGACAGGGCAATGGTCAATGGTCGTCAGGGCGAGAAGGCGGGATAGGGGGGTTTGCCAAAACAGAGGAAAGGTGCGAAATGCGCTCGTGAGGTTCAGTCGCAATTCGTAATGTTTGCGTGACGAGAAAAAAAAAAAAGAAGGGACGGAAGTCGAGGCCTTAATTGCAGCCTGTAGGGAAAGTCATCAGAAGGCCAGAAACGAGGAAGGGGCAACCGGGGCGAACCCTCAAGGCTAGGCAAGCAGCAAGCGGGCTCAGCGGGAAAGAGCGACCAAGAAGATGCTCAGGCGAAAGAAGCACGAGGCAGGCAGAGCACAGAAGCTGACGTAGTGGCGGGGGTGTTTCTGAAATGCCGTGGCTGGTGAAAACGGGGCTTGTGCGTGCTAGCAAATTGGGGGAAGTAGGCAAGTGAATGCGCTATTACTGGTAATTACAGCGCAAGTGCGCCTCAGCGGATTGGCGTTTGGAATACTCCGTATTGGCACCGGATTTTGTTTGGCCAGTTATTAAGACGACTGTCTCAGTTCGATAACGACGTCAAGATCAATAAAGGTCAACTCAGCACCAATGCTAGGCTACGAGATGAGCAGTAGAAAATAAGCTTTGAATAAAGTACAAGGTAAAGTGGAATTCTATGTGCGTGTTGGCCCTCTTTGTTGCCGAAGGAGCAATGGCGATTCTTCTAAAGTTTGGGCCATCCTCTGCTGGTTTGCCCACCCGTGTCCCGGTAAGATACCTTTGATCCGATTTATTGTGTGTTTTTTTTTGTCTTTTTTTGTCCGATTTTTTTGTTTGGTACTTGTACAGAGAAGGTGTATCCAGTGTATGTAAACCGATGTTGGCCCCCGTCCTCCCGTTTTCGCCCCAGCGTGATCCAATATAGCAAGGGGCTGTAAGAAATGTAGCCATGTCGATAAGGAAATAAGGAAATGTAATGTCAGATGGTGATAAATGGGGATACATGAAGAAAAGGAAAATAAAATGCATTGTGTGCGTATCAGTTGGTGTAGTTTAAAAGCCGAGAGTGGATGCGAATGAGTGTTATGCCGTTAAAGAGATAAAAGAAGGAAAGAAATGGGAACAAAGAAGGGGAATGCGAGTCTACTCGCTCTTCTTTGCACCCTTGGTGGCCGCGTCCGCCGCCGGAGGCGCCTGCGCCTGGCGGGTGGCGTCGGCCTGGTCCTGCTCGGCGTCGACAGCCTCGCCGGTCTGGGCCTTGTCAATGTTCGCATTGGCCTCGGCGTGCAGCTGGCGCTCCTCCTTCTCGTCAATGTCGTCGACGTCGCGGGGCGTGGCAAAGCCCGTCTCCTGGTTCTCCTGGTTCTGCTCGGCCTCGTCCACGATCAGCTCCTCCTGCTCCTTGAGCACCTCGAGACGCTGCTTGTTTGTGGCGGCGCCCTCGGCGTTGTGGACCTCGAGCTCGATCTCGTGGAACAGCTCCTCTGGGATGGACGACAGCACGCCCGTGAGGGCCTCGATCTGCGTGTCGGCGGCGCTGACGCTGCTGCTGCTGCCGGCGGACGACGAGGTCGTCAAGGATGACGTCTGGCCGTACATGTAGGCGTTGCTCAGCACGAGCAGCGTGGAGGGGACGCCCTCCTTGAGGCGCAGGTCGAGCCAGGTCTGCAGGTCTTCGCGCAGGCGGGCGGGCGAGACGCCATACGATTTGATGCCGCGGCTGGCGCAGGCAGTCTGCAGCTCGCCGACGGTCAGGCTGTCGACGCCCTCATAGCTGATGGCGCGGTCGTCGCGCTTGATCTGGCGCATGCGGTGGCGGATCTGGTAACGCAGCATCATGTCGGTGCCAAAGGTGTTGAGGTTCAGGTAGCGGCACATGGAGACCAGCTGGGGCCGCGACAGGTTGTCGAGGGTGACGTCGTCCTTGAAGATCTTGCACACCTTGATGACGTCCTCGGCCGTGGGCTTCTCGCCGGTGGCGCGCACCTTGCGGAAGAAGTTGGTGAACTCGACCCGCTGCGTCGTCGACGCCTGGATGGGCAGGCCGGTCTCCTTGAGGGTCAGGCGCAGGAAATCGCTGACTTCTCTGCGCGTGGCGCGCAGGAAGGTCGCCTTCTTGTCGCGCGTCGTCTTGCCCTCGTAGGTGCTGGGCAGCAGGTTGGGGAAGAGGCGCAGGGCGACGGGCAGCAGCAGCTCGGCAAAGGGCACAATGACAAAGACGGAGAAGGGCACGAGGCGGCCTAGGTCCTGGACGGTGCGCTGCAGCTGGCGGTTCTCGCGGCGGGTGAGCTCGTAGCCGGCGGCCATCTTGATGGCCAGGCGCGTGCTGATCTTGACCTCGGTGGCCAGCAGCTTGGTGCCGTCCCAGTAGTGCTGTGCCTCCTTCTTGATCTTCTGACCAAGCGTCAGCTTCTTCTCCTCCTTCTTGCCGTCTTTGGCCTCGACCTCGAGGCCGGTCGCATCGGCGGCCGAAGCGGCCGCGACGGCTGCGGGTGTCGAGGCGCCTGATGACGACGGCGCAGCCGTGGTGGATGTGGCGTCCTTGGACGAGGTCTGGACAGCGCTTGTCGGCGCGCTGTTGCCGTCGGCGGTCTTGGACTGCGAAGTGTTGGAGGCCTTGGCGGCGGCCGTCTGGCCCTCCTTGGGCAGAGGGATCTTAGCCTTTTCCGAATCGAAGCCAGGCGGCGGGCCGGACGGTGGGCCGCCGGAGGATGTGTGGGTCTCGGTGGAAAAGGTGCGCATGGGCACGCAGAGCGCAAATGCGACGTTGTTGCGTGCGCCGAGGTTGCGCGAGTTGTGCATCAGATGCATTGAGGCGGCGCGCATGGCGGTCCGGGGCATGTTGCGGCCTGGAAGGAAGGAGAGTGTATGTTAGTTGGGGGTCGTAAGGGGGTGCAGAAAAAAGGGCAAAAGGTACATGCGCAACAGGGAGCAATGCGACATACCTCGACCCAGGAACGGGTTGTTCGCGGCCGTGGCCCGGCGGGCGGCATTGATGGAGACGCTCATGATGGAGCAACGGTTGATCGAAGGAGTTGAGCCGGCGATGGGCAAAGATGCTGCACGGCAACGGCAACGGTCGATGTATCTTAGCTATTTTGGTGTATAAAATGCGCAAGGGGGGCCGTGACCAGGACGACGGCGGATGGCGACGGAGAACGGGACGTTGGCGATATCCGAAAACAATGAATACCACGCAGTGTTCGGCAAGGTGTGCAGAACGTGGTGATGGCGGACGTGCGAGAGGATGGACTGCTGTTCGGGCGGTGGTTGTCGAGGAACAGAAACGATGCAGTGGCAGAAGGGCAGAGACGGAGGGACAGAGTGAAAAACGGCTTGCGGCAGGAGGCCAAAAAAGGCCCAGAGAGGCAAAGGCCCAGATGGCTCCGTCCGGGTAATAAGCCCCAGGGCGCCCGTCATGCTGGCTGCAGCGGACCAATCGGCGCAACTGTCTTGGGTGCTGAGTCGCTGTTTTTGCTTGTGGCCCGGTCACGTGCAGACCCACACTGCTGGGCTCTGGTCTTCTTCGAGTTTCTGTTTCTGTTCCTGTTCCAGAAACTGGGCAAAAGCGGGGCCCATAGTGACCTACGGAGTAGAGCCGCTAACAAGGCATGCGTCTACGCACGCAATTTGCGTGCATACGAGTATCGATTTAGTAGGCTCGGGGCTGGTCCAGGCCTGGCCAGGTCTCGGTGTTAGCAGCCTGTCTGTCTCCGACGGGCGTTGGCCCAGAGGTATTACGGACTACTTGCGCTGGCTTACGGAGGAAAGGCGCTGACGGATGACGCCGTCGTTGGCGTTGGCGGTTGCCCAGCAGAGATGATCCGCGTCCCAACAAAACGGAAGGCACGCACGTAATGAAAGAAAACGTTGGACAAAAAGGAAATAACGTAACAAATAAAAGAGGAAAGAGACACGGATGGGAACGAGAGACGGATGATGGACACAATACAATTGTCCGTCGCCATTCAGTTTCAGCTCGTAAAGCATATCACCTCCTTTTGTTAAGAACTCAAAAACTCAAAAGGTGCAAAGGTGTTGCCGGAACCGCCGGCTGCTGTTTACAAGTCGGAGTTCGACGTAGACCTGTCGTCATTGCTGCGTGTCTCCGTCTACTACGGGCATTCGACGTCCGAATCCCGTGGCTAGGCAACTACTGCATTCTTTCGGATGCCCTGTGCTAGCGCTGCAGCCCCTGTACCATGGCGCGGGCATTTGCTGCACTGTCCCAGGTGTGCCTGCCAATGGGACCAAGACCAGATGTCTTTTGCGAAGCCCTCGATTATATGAAGCATATCGACACTTTTGAGCATCGTCCTACGCGCTCTTGCTGCTTTCATCGTCCCCGCTCCTGCCCATTTGAGAGTCCCCATCCTGCTGGGCCTCTCTATATAAAATCCACCGCCGAATACGGCCGACATCGACGGGCAAACGGTCTAATACACCGGGCAATTGGCTTAGGTGGTATAGCGCCCGCTTAGCATAAGAAAACTCGCTATGCCAAACCTGCGGGAGGTCCAGGGTTCGAGTCCCTGATTGTCCATACCTTTTTGCCGTGCAGCGCACTGCTCCAACACGAGAATTGCTCCTGCCGTTGCGGCGACTACGGCGGGGGTCCCGTGGTGTTAGCCCGGGTGCTCCTTGTTCTGGAGAGACCACATTCATTTTTGACGTTTTCGCGATTCTCAGCGTATAATACGGTGCACTTCTTTTTGTGCAAAAAGAATAGAGTGTCATTTTTATGTTCTCCTGCTTCATTATTCGTTTTCTTTGTTGTGCCATATATAATTAATTTTTTACTCCACGTTTGCTGCGTTGACTGATGTATCTGCCCCTCGTTCTCGCGTCCTTAGACCGAGGCACAAGTGCCACACTTTACACGATCGCTCCTACCCACTCGGAACTGTGACATTAACCTCCTGCTCCGACAACCGGTCGTATATAGAAGAACCGTATCTCCTCCCCTCTGGCTCTTCTCAACGACTGCAACTCAACTTCACTCAATCTGCGTCGTACCGTCACAAACATGGCACACACCACAAACCCGATGGCGGACCTGCCGCCGCCGCCGCCCGTGTCCCGGCGCACGATCCCCATGGCCGGCCTGCTGGTCGACTTTTACGGGCTCGACGAGCTGCCGGCGGACACCGAGTCGGTGTCGGTGCTGTGGCTGCACCACCCGCGGCTGCTGTCGCGCGAGGACATGGCGGACATTGGCGCGCGGTGCGTGCAGGCGGTGGCGGACGAGAGCGTGAAACAGGGCAAGAAGCACCGGCTGGTGGCGGCGGCGTTTGACCAGCGCAACCACGGGTCACGGCTGGTGTCGCCGCGGGCGAACACGGCGTGGCGGGAGGGCAACACGACGCACGCGCAGGACATGTTTGGGATGATTGCGGGGACGGTGTCGGACACGCACCTGCTGATCGACCTGGTGGGTGGGTACCACCACCACGACGGGCACGACAGCCGGGGGCAGGCCAAGGAGGAGAAGACGAAGGACAAAAAGGCAGAGGGCGAGAGGGACGCCGCGTATGCGAGCGGCATTTTGCCTGGCCACGTGGCGGTGACGCAGCACCTCGTGCTGGGCGTGTCACTAGGCGGGCACAGCGGGTGGCAGCTGCTGTTTGGCGACGACCGGGTGACGGCAGGCGTGCTGATCATTGGGTGCCCAGACTACACTGGTGCGTACATAAGGTGGCATTGTTTATTCTCCTGAGCATCTACTAACCATCTCAGATCTCATGGTCGAACGCGCTCGACTTTCTAAGCTGGCCACATACAAGGCCGCAGCCGAAGGCGGCCCGCCGTTCTTGGGCAGCCGCGACTTCCCTGCGGCGCTTGTGGGATCTCTGCTGAAGCGTGACCCCAAGAGTATCGTGTTCGGCACCGACACAGCCGTATGGCCTTCGACGGCCGACGGCGAAAAAGCCGTGCACGACACCCTGTACAAGCACGTGGCCGGCAAGCGGTTCCTGGTGTGCTCGGGTGGCGCGGACAAGCTGGTGCCGTACAAGAACGGCGAGCCGTTCATGGACGTGTTCAAGAAGGCGGCAACGACATGGCCGGACCTGGCGCTGACAGTGCAGGATAATGTGTATGAGGGCATTGGGCACCAGTTCAGCACGGGCATGGTGGTGGACGCGGTCAAGTTTGTCGTTGAGACGGTGGCGGACGCACCAAGCGTGGACGGCGCCCCGAGCCCAAGCAAGACATCAAAGATATAAAGCACGAACGGCAACGAGAAAATCAACGGTTTTTTTATTTACCATTCATTGCAATTCATGAACCATCATAATAGATATGGCCTTAGTTGTTCCACGGCCGGGAACCGTCATCGGCCAGGGCCTCCATATCGCTACCTATCATCCGTGTTCGCAAGCCGCTCCGTTGCCGTTCTTCATCGCTCACAAACAGCAACTGGCTCACGGCCCATGGATTGCGCGCCTGCCGCTTGCCCGCTAGCAGGTCACCGACACCGTGCGGGTCCTCGGCCCAGTGGTCAATGACGGTGTGTGCGCCCTTCATGGCCTTTTGTTTGTCCTCGGACACGGCAGGCTTGTTACTGTTGTTGCCACCAAACTCGGCCGGCAGGTTCGGCGGGTTGATACCAATAAACGGGACGCGGCAATCGAAGGGGAGGAACGCAATGGCTTCGGGGCCACAGTGACCGTCGACCAAGCGGGACCGCTTGAACGCATGGCTGACAATTGTGAGGCGAACCGGCCAGGCGGACGAGGCAGGTAGAGGAGAAGAAGAAGCATGAGAAGCGGCAGCCAACTCATTGACATGCCGCCAAAAGGCAATCAGGCTGTAAAGGATGTTGTAGTACGAGTCGAGCGCCTGTTCTTCAACAAGAATGCGGCGATGCAGCGGGATGGGCGAGAGTGGGTGTGCCTGTTGTGCTGTTGTTGAAGCCGTGTCACCGGTGTCGGGTAGCAGGCCAAAGTAGTCATTGGCAGCTGCTAGGTTGGCATAGCTGCGGGCCTCGGACAGCGGCGTCTCTTTGCGGGTCGGGCCACCCGAAAAGGCTACGATAGCGCGCTCGTCGTCGGCCAGGACTTGGATGCCGGCCTTGATATGCTCGATGAATGTGGGCGTCTCGCCAGCCTTGTAGCTCTCAATGAGCCACTCGGCCTCGTCGTGGCCGTGTGCGGGTCCACCGCGCCAGATACCGTGGCCGCAGACAACGACGAGATGGTTGGGCAGGGATGTTTCGGCCGTCATCCTGAAGAATATACCGAAAGTGTTGTTTTGTAGGGGAAAAGAGGAAACTGAAAAGCCTCACTTTGTTGAAGGGCGGGGGTGGCCGTAGTTGGGTCGTTGCAATAACTCTGCGCGAGGGGCAATGCCGACATCGGCCGTATCATGTGACCTTTATCTAAATGACGAACATACTCGGTGAACTGCATACCGTCACGATGCGGCCACCCATGGCAGCCCTGTCTCGCCGCCGACCTGGCGCAAGAGACGGAGTGTATCTGAAACCAAGTAGAGACTGCCAGCAATTACAATCGGAATGCCACTGCCGCCGTCGGCCGCCGCCCAGCGGAGGGCCGACACGAGGCTGCTCGGGTCGTGTACACCGTTACTGCCCTCAGCCTGACTACCATGCTGGTCCGTCCCTAGGTTGACGCCCAGTTCTGTTGCCCGTTTAAGAATGGCCTTGGGCGCGGCCGGCTTTACCCACGGCATGCCGTCCACGGGGCCGAACGTGACAGCAGCCACGCGGTCGCCGGCGCGCAACAGAGGCCGCAAAATCTTGTCGAGATCCTTGCCGTGCGAGGCAGCAAGGACCCAAGTGATTGGCTTGCCGTTAATGTTGGCGTTGCTATCACCACGGAGGTGCTTATTCACGTAGGTCGCCAGGGCATCAGCCGACTGCGGGTTGTGTGCGCCGTCGAGGAGGACGGGAATCATCTTCTGGCCATCAGCATCGCCCTGTAGTAGCGGGCCGATATCAAGTGTCTGTAGCCGACCCGGCCAGCGTAGTTGTTGCGCAATCGAGGCAAGAAACTCTGTATCGGGCTCGGCATCGGTAGCAGCAGCACCAGTGTCTCTTTGGTCATCTGCCGGGCTCGTGGCAATTCGAAACGCCGCGTAGGCGCATGCCAGATTGGTCAGCTGGTGCGGCTCGAGTCCAAGCCGGGCGACTGCGTTTTTCAAGCTCCCGCTGGCGCCGTCGCCGCTGCGCAAGAGCAGTAGCGGGTCCGGGTAGATGAGCGGTGCGCCGACGTCCTTGGCGCGCGCCTCCAGAACCTCCCGCACGGCGTGGTCGTCGCGGTTGGCCGGGTCTACGACGCACGGCACGCCCGGCCGCATGATTCCTGCCTTGTGCGCCGCAATTGCCGCGGCCGTATTGCCCAGCAGCGCTTGGTGGTCGAGTCCGATGCGTGTGACCACCGTGACGGCACGCTCAGCGCGCATCGCCGTTGTCGCGTCAAGGCTGCCACCGAGGCCGCACTCAATGACGCCAAAGCCGCCTGCCCGCAGGCTCGTGTTGAACACCTCAAAGGTCGTCGCCGTCAGTTGCTCAAACTCGGTCGCGCCAATCTGCTCGGCGCGGTCGCGCTGCAGGACGGCCTGCTCGGCGGCACGAAAAGTGGCCTCGGGCACGACGCGCTCGTCGACAACGACGCAGTCCCAGCGGTCGACAAAGTGCGGCGATGTAAACCGCGCCGAGGGCACGCCGCGTGCGTGCAGCATGGCCGACAGGTAGGCGCAGACGGAGCCTTTGCCGTTGGTACCGGCGACGTGGACGGCTTTCCACGCCGGCGGGGGGGCGTGCTGCAGCAGCCGCCCAATGCGGGCGAGGCCGAGGTCGATCATGGTGGTTGAGAGGCGGATCGGCGCAGCGTGGGGTGGTTGTGCCTGATAAGAAGGCGTAATCTGTTTTTGCGGAAGTGAGCGTGGATTGATGTCGTCGAATTTTGTAAACCAGAGGGACCCACTATTGTAGCTATGGTGTTCATAGTGAAGAGCTCACGAAACACCATGGGTTTCTTGCTAAACGCACATAACTCTAGGCTACCTCAACTGGGACTTTTCCATCCAAACAATCACGAGACGATATGACATGAGACGAGAGCTTTCGAGCATTTGAAAATTGTTAAACGTCGAACCTCGCCCTTTTCAGTCCAATTCAGTGCACAAAAATATAGAAAGCGGTTCAAACCGGTATAAAAAATATCAAACGCCACAGTCCTGCTTTTTTGCTGCCATCACCTTATCTGCCTGACTCCCGCAGCCCCAAGACCGAGACTGAAGCGGAAAAAAGAAAAAAAAAAACATATAAAAGCTTGGAAAATAATGCAGAGACGCCCTGATGCACGCTCCTATAAATGCTATGCCGGATTAAATAGAACGAAACACAAAGTCCCTAAGAAATGCAACGTGTGCGCGAAGAAGTCCAAAAAAGAAGAGAGACAAGAAAAATAGATACAACAGCAGCCAAGCCACCTTCGCGTCAGTCGTCACGTATGACGTCGTCGAGCTCATTTGCAAGTACCTCATCGTCAGGAATGTACTGCAACGAACTGCCACGGGAGGCGCCGCCCGCGGGCCGCCGCCGCCGCCGCCGAGCGGTTTCCTAGGACCATTTGACGTCGGTGCTGGGCGCTCGCGTACGGCGTCGATTCGTTACTTTGACTTCTCCGCCGCCGCCATGCCGGCTGTTGCTCCCGGACGCGCCGTTAGCGCTGTTGGCAGCAATGATACTGGCGCGTCGGTCACTGCTGCTGCTGCCGCCACCGCCGGCACCATGGCCGCTCATGCCACTGCCGAGAGCTGCCAGCCGTTCCACACGTTCAACAGCCCCGGCTGCCAAGGCCGATGGACCTAGCCCCAGCCCCAGCCCGCCAGCCATCGAATACCGCCCACCAACGTTTTCCTTATTCGACATTGAGCTGTCCGATCGGCTGATGATGGCCGGCCCTAGGCTCGACCGGCTGCCGTGGCGACCGTGCCCCATGGGCTGGCGAGGAAGCCGGCTTCCCCCGCCATTCGTGGGCGTTGTGGATGATGTTGTCGAGCCATTGACACTTGAGAGAGACGCGAGGCTGCTGCTGCTTGCGCTGCCAGTACCACTAACCTTGGACAGCGACGACACGCTGCTGCCACTGCTCGAGTCGCCGCTGACGCGCCGGGGAATAGCCGATACACCGTCTCGGCTCCGCGGTCGGTACGCTAGAGCATCCCGTTCGTGGGCCAAGGCCACGGCCGACCGCCGGTGCGTTGCTGCCACCTCGATCAAAGCCGGACTGGCCGACGACATGGAAGACTGCGAGTGTTGGAGTGCGCGGTACTGGTTGTATTGGCTGTGCCGCTGGTTGTGGGCAAGGCCTGCACCGCCGCTGTGTGTCGGCGTCAGTGGTGCAGACACTGACGACTGGAGTCCCGGTGGCGTGTAGAGGGTCGTCCGGCGTTGAGCACCGGGTCTTGTTCTCGACGAGCTGGCTGCTGCCATGGACGGGGCATTGTTGGGCGCCATCACCATAGGCCCTGCTGCCTCGGGCGGAACATCGATGTGGGACCGCACAAGCTCTGACGCCAAGTTTCGCACCAGAACGGCCGAGTCCTTCTCAGCCAGCTTCTGGACGGCCTCAAACAGAATCGAGAGGTGCATACGGCCCGCCCGCGTCGAGCTGACGCCCATGTCAGCGCCCGAGTTGTCTATGATGTTGCGGACAAGACGCAAGAGGTTCAACCGCACGACGGCCTTTTTGTGCGTAAACTTTTGTGCCACGCCGGAGTACATCTCGGCCTGGGCTAGGTCCGCCGCCAGCGATGGACTCAGCCGCAGGACCTTGAGGAGGGGCTCGAGAAGGTTCGGATCGAACGCGTTGACCTTGGCCGTGTTGAAGCACGCTACAATAGCGGTCTTGAAGCGACCCTCGTTGAGAAGGTGTGCCTCCACCTTCGCTGTCTCTTCTTGTAGCCTGTATTGCGTTAGCGAGGAGAGAATCAAAATAATTAGAGACGGGGCAGCCAAACGTACCAAATGAAGATGGCGTCAAGAGCTGTAACCTGCCAGTACTGGTCGGCCAACAGAGAGACGTAAAAATCCAAGCCCTTGTTTTGCCACAAATAGCGACGGCCTTTGCTACCAGAGTGGGCCATATCACACAGGATCGGAAGAGCAAACTCCTTCGGAGGCCGCTCGGTCTGCATGATCTTGAGCAGAAGAGGGATGATGCCGTTGACAGCCGCGTACTCCTGCCGCTCCTTGCTGAGTCGGCAGAGGTTGAACATTGTGTTGAGGACCTGGTTCGAAATTTCGCGGAAATGCTGCTGGCCCTTCTTCATGCTCTGGCTCAGCACGTCAATCAAGAAGTCAATGCCGTCGGCGTAGTGTAGGGTCTCGAGCGTGGTAGAAAGCATCGACAGGTTCTTGATGAACTTAAGCATGGTGATTTGGTGGATGGGCGTCATGTACCGCAGGTCCTTCAGCACGGTCTTGAGAACCTGCCGGTCGGCCACAACCTCTTTGACGTAATTTTCTGCCTGGGAGAAGAGGTAGAAAATGTTCACAATGCGGCCCTCAATCAACTCAGAAAGACCCGTCTTTTCTTCGTCAAGGACTTTATGCAAAACCAGTGCCAGCGGGTCGAGAATTTTGCTGCGCGAGAAAATGCGGCAGAAGTCGTTCTTTGGCGTGGGACCCTGCAGCTCAAACACGTTCCAAATACCGTTGACACCGATCAGGACCAGGTCGCGCGAGGAGTCGTAGTCTTCGTCCAGGAACTCGACAAGCACATTGAGACCACCGGCGCTGACAAACATCTGTAAAGTTGTTGTGGATGTCTGATACATTTGCCGAACAAAGGCAGCGGCTTCGAGCCGGATTTCGTTCGAGTACTGGCGAGCAGCAAACTTGGTGATAATCGGTATTCCACCAACGAAGCAAAGGTTCTCTTGGAGCTCGACATCATCAAGAATGATCTGAAAGCGACATTAGTATATAATGCTAGGTAACAGATCACAACTGCTATAATATGGGGCGTGCATAAACTTACGGCGTTGACGATTTTCAGAAGCTGCAAAATCATATGCTGGCGGCTCTTAACCGTGCAGGGTTCCAGAATTTCTAGAATCGGTAGCAAACCGTGGGAGCTGATGATGAGATCTTTGATCTCGGTGTTCTCCCACAGTAGGGATAGCTGGAAGAAGGGTGTTAGCAGAGTACCATTGACTAAAAAAAGACGGGTAAATGGCTTACAAGGTCCTCAGTCAACTCGGACAGTTGGTCTTCCCCTTCTGTAGTCTTCAATGACCTGACAAGCTCTTCGACTCTCTCAGCCAGGCGGGCATGACGGTCTCTCGCAATGTTCGCTTCGAGGTCCATCTCGTCCCAGCCAGGATCCATCATGGCAAATGGATCATCCTCATCTTCTTCGTCGCCAAGCCACGAGCTGTGCGATAACTTGGACAAGAGCATCAGACCACCCCCATCCTCTGACCCACCATCACTCTCCTCTTTCTCGGTGAGATCATCGCCAGGACCGAAAATATCAGAAAAGTCTTCGTCTTCGGCGTCTTCCGCAAAGCGCTCAATCTCCACGGACGACCTTGTCCGACGCATGGGGCGGTCTGGCAGAACAGACGGCCGAGAGGCAGCTTGCCGGCGCACGCTGCCACCAGCAGGTGCCTGCATGGACCGGGGAAGACTGGTGAGATCGGAGGGGTGGAAAAGCTGAGGAGAGTCCTGTGGTGTGCTGTAAGAGCGGACAAGTTCGGAGCGGGGAGCGGGAGCTGGGGGCACAGCAGGGCCGTTCAGCACCATATTCAAACGGTTACTAGTAAATACCAGGTCGCTCTCCGCCAGCAGGTCGGAGTAGTCTTCCACCGGCTGCTCCTGGTAGGCCATCTCAGGGCGAGATGGGAGCTCGAATTTACTGCCAAACGACATTTTCGTGGGCGATCTAGTCATCGAAGAATCGTGAGAGTTTAGCGATGCGAACTTGCTCCTGCGTCTCCGGATGGGCTTCGGCGAGTCGGATTGCGGCGATGTAACTGTGCTGGAGGAAGCGGAAGACGGCAGCTGTGGTGGTGATATGGCATCTCCCCTTGAAAACGCATTGCTGGCTGCCGTTGCAGCCGCGATGGCAGAGGTGACGGCTGCTTTGTCCGATTTCCGGTTGATTGGCCGGATGGTCTGCTCTTGAAAATCGGGATCGGCGAGCTCTTTCACAGGCTTGATCGTCATCAACTGTTCGCCTTCCATGAAGTCATTATCCCAGTTGGCGGACACATTACGGGAGTCGCTGGATGCGAACTGCTTCAGCCGATCACTGGAGAGCAGACCGCCAAAGTTGTCATGGGGCTTGAGGTTCTGTAGCGCAGTTGGTGAAATTGCCGTCGCAAAATCATTGTCCCAGTTGTCCTCATCTATGTTGGAAGTTAGCTGGTGGTCATGACTGGGAGAGGGCAATGTAGAACACATGGATTCTACATGGAAACGGTGGAAAACTGACTTGCTAGTTCGGGCGAGCTGAACACATCTGCCATCGGACGGGGTTTCGCAAGATTGAGCGGGCGGGCTCCACGTTGAACATCGCTTCCAATGTGTCTTGAGATCAACGGTCCCATCAAAGGCGGTCCAGAGCTGTCTGAACCGGTCGAGGCTCTCAGGTTCGTCTCGGAGGATTCCAGAGCACGGTTCCAGCGCACGACCTCTTCGACGGCCTCTGACGGGTTTTTCGAGACGGGTGCGTCACTCCGGCGGCAGCTCACGATCCATGGGTGCCGTCCCAGCTTTTTCGCAGATACTCTCAGGTTGGGATCCTTTTGGAAACATTGCATGAGGAAGTCTCGTGCTGCCGGCGATACGCCCTCTGGTAGTGGAGGGTGATCGTCGTTGACAATGGCAAACAACGCCGGCATGGCGGCCAAGTTGTGGTACGGCGGCCGGCCTTGTAGCAGTTCGATCACTGTGCAGCCTACACTCCAAATATCGGACGAAGATGTAGCGCCCGACAACTGAATGATCTCTGGAGCCATCCAGTAAGGCGTGCCTACGACCTGTGCCTCCTTGTCTGGACCGGTAAGACTGCTGGTCGAGACACCGAAATCGGCTAGCTTGACGGTGCCGTCCTTGGTGGTCAAGATGTTTGCTCCCTTGATGTCACGGTGGATGACACCCTGGTCATGGAGGTACTGCAGGCCTTGAAGGACTTGGGTCATGTAGACGCCGACAAGATTTTCGGGGAACTTGCCGTATGCTTTGCATATTGAGTGTAAGGAGCCGTTTTCGCAATATCTAAGAATCTGTTAGCTTCAACCACAACGGCCGTGAGGCTCCTACAGCTCGACTGGAACCACATACTCCAGGATGATATTCAAACAGTCTACAGACTTGACGAAGCCGATGTATTTGACAATATTGTCATGCTAAAAGAACGAGTCGAGTTAGTCACCGTGTCACAATCCCATTTACGTATCCAATGCCCAAGCAGAGGCTCAAGGTCGTCATGCCACGTACGTGTAGGTTCTTGAGCAAATCGATTTCGGCCTAAGAGGATATATGTTAGCAACGCATTACACCCGAAAGGGCTTCATATATGGATTTTGAAGGCATACCTCAATCATGTGCAGCTCGCTCTTAGGCAAGTCTGTCAGCTTAATCTGCTTGACGGCCACGGCCTCGCCAGTTCCCCAGTTGAAGGCCTTGTATACGGAGCCAAAGGCGCCCTTGCCGATGCAATCTCCTAGACGCTGTTTATGTAGATCGTTAGCGGGTGTCGCGCACAATGGACAAAGAGCCTCCAGTGGCAAATCGAAGTGAGAGGGTTCGGGAGGAGCCGTCGTACGTAGTCTTTAAGTCCTGGATCTTGTAATGCGCCAGACCGGTCCCGGGCGTTGGCACTTGCACTGCTGCTACTAGCAGCTTTGCGCAGGGCCGGCGTCTGGGCCGAAGACACGGAGGACGAGGTTGACGGAGGTGCACCGGCACTGGCGCTGGCACTGCCACGGCTTCCGCTTCCGGACGATGGCTGTGTTTGACTCCTTGGTGTGCCCGGCACGACTTTAGCTGCTACCACGCGGGCACTGCTGCCGCTGCCGCTCCCGCCTCCGCTTCGGGTTCCGCTTCGGCTGCCACTCTGGCTTCTGTTCCTGCCGCTACTGCTGCCAGTGCTACCGCCAATACTGCTTTCTCCATTTTGACGACGCTGTCGGCTTTCGTGGTGCGAATGCGAATGCGAGTGCGCGTGCTGCGCGCGTTGCTCTGCCGCGGAGGAGGAGCTGCCTGACGCCATGGCCGAAGCGGCGCCAGGGTAGGATTCGCCGAGATGTGCGCTCGGTCAAGATGCCGGCGTGTCTGTCCAGACTCGTTGTATATGTGTTCTTTGTTGTATTTCGTCGTTCGTCTAGCTGTCTCGGCTACGGGGGCTTGTCTGCTGGAGCATGTGCGAAGTCGAGGTCAATCGGTCGAGGAAGTGGGTGGAGCCGTTGCGTAAAGGTACGGGGTCGTTCGAGTGTGGACGTGAGGGGAGTTCGAAGTGTGCGGCCAAAGGAATTAGGAGGCAGAGAAGTCTTCGAATTGGGCACCGCTCACGTATGTCGTTTTGGCGAAGGGAGGACGTGCCGAGAGGGGAAAATCGGGCGTGCTGATGCAATCCCTGCGGTTCTGGTTCGCGTTGGAAACAAGAGCTCGGGGGCCCGTTTGAGGATGTGATTTTCTGCCCTCCTGCTGTCCCTCAGCACCGGTCAGAGTGTAGGGAGCAAATCCTTCAATGCTTGGGGCTTTCTTGGGAGGTGCGTGAGCGAGGCGCGCGCCCTATGGGATTCGAGCAAAAAGGTCAGGCCCTCGCCGTCGCTCGCTGCAGTGGCCGAAGCGTGTACGCGAATTGCAGATCGGGGCGGGCTGTCCTGGGAGTTGTTGTCGTGTACTTTGAACAGGGAGGAAGGAGAGTGATGATGGGCCCTGGCGAGCGAGCAAGACCTAAGTCGTGTCTCCTGTCGTTAACGTTTGCCCATTCCCATGCTTGGCTGTTCAAGCTTGTTGTGTTTTTTCGGTGTTGACCCTTTTTTGGGTATGGATTGCCAGGTGGAGGAGGGGAGGGCGACGACCAGGGCGAGTGGGCATAAAGCGGGTCGAGGCTGAAAGCTGGTCGAACCAGAGGTAAATACGCAGGGGTGAGAGCAGTAAAGGAGGGGAGCAAAAAGCGTGGTGTGGTGCACAAATATCCACTACTTGACGAAGACGATGTCAAAACGAAGACGAAAAGACTGAAAACGTGAAGACGTAAGGACATAAAGACGTGAAAACGTGAAATATGGAGGGTCTATGATAGTACTGCCGACTATGGTTTGTATTTACGGTGAAGTACGGGAAAGCACGAAGGAGGAAACAAGCGAAACAAGGGCAAGAGCGAATGACAGCCACACTAGCGGACATGCCAGAGCCAAGTGACGGCAAGAGCGTCATGTGGGCCATAGCAATGCATTCCTCCCTACTCCGTACATACGAAGTACAGCGTAATAAATGTCCAAACTTTGAATATGCGTGCTCTTTTCCAAGGTTGCTTTCGAAACTCCAATTCATGGAAATTTGTAAACTTGGAAAGCACATTAGGGGAAGGAGCAAACAGCCCGGAAACCCGCTTTATTTGGATGGCAGCCAAAGGAGAAGAAACAGACAAGCGCAATTAGAGGAAACCAGGAAGGGCAAGACGACATGTTCGAAATGACGAGACACGAAGAAAAGAATTCAGCTAGGAGCACACCGGGTAAGTTTGCGTGAACTGTTCTGGCAAATGTCCTGAGCAGAACACTGGCCGGGGTAAAAGAGAAAAACGAGGCTCGAAATTAATACTACGAGCTATATACGTAGCAAAAAAAAATGTCACGAAAAAACACGATCGAAACAATAAAGAAAGGACACCAAAAGAGAAGGCAGAGAACAAAAAACGCGTGGTGGACGGATCGTGGCGACAAGCAAAGCTGGTACTGTTTCACGTTCGGCCTTGAACTTCGGCACAGAAGAGGAGAACACAGGACGATACAAGTGACACGGCGCAGCATCTTGTCTTTTACAAACCAGGGGAGGGCTGCATTCTATTGTCAGTCGACTCCGGCCAGGCGTCTATCAATACGTTTTTTGTTATTCACAAGTTGAGTGCTACAGGCGGCTCGCTATAAGAGTTACGATACAGGCGTGGTATCACCACTGTCCAGGGGCAGTGTTCAGTGTGGAAGCACAAGAGATAGACAACGCGCCAAATGTCACAACAACACAGTAGTAGCAAGGATTTCCTAGCTTGCATGGGAGCTCTGTCATGGATTTTTGCGTCTAGTCTTTTGTTTTGTGCGCTTGTTGCACGGGCTGCGGCAGGGAAGGCCAGATTGCAAAGAAAGGAAGGGGGAAGGCGAATGAGCAAGTGCTTGAAGAATGACGATGGACATGTCTTCCATATGCAGGCAGCAATGCACCCATCGCTCAAAATACCCCTCTCAGCTGCAGACACGACCCTGATCATCTTGTTGAATGTTGCACATAAGTCAACGCTGGTCTCTCTCAATATAGTTGGCAAAGTTTGAGTCATCTTCATCATCTCGTCTTCTCATTTCGTCCACCTTTTTAAGGTAAATACTTTGAAATACAATGCTTCGCTTTGCAAGTGCGACATCAGTGAGTTGTGTCCGTTTTATCCTCCTGGCCAGAGCCTAAACTGCGCTCAAGAAATAGCATGATGCTGTCGTCCCAAACATGAAAACAAATAATCAAAAATAAAGCGAAATAAGGCGAAAGCCAGCAGATAAAACAAATGCCCAAGAAAAGTCGTTTGGCCCAATTTTTGGTGTGCACAAAGTAGACTGTCGCAAAATCCCAACGCCATGCCATAATATCGTTCCGTCCAAATGAACTTTTCCGCATAAAAAGTGAGAGAGATAAAAAAGAATTAGAAGCTCCTCGTCTAGAGTCCACTCTTAAGAGAAACAAAATTCTCTAGTTCGACGCCTCACGGGGAAGCGTGCGGCTCAAACCGGCCTCGGCCCACCACTCGTCCGGAATGTCTTCGCGCCGCGCAAGGCTGCGCACAATGTGCTGCATGCCGCCGATGCCGAGAAGGTCGAGCGTCTCCTCCGTGTTGTTATTGTTGTTGTGGCTGCTGTTGTTGTTACCGCCGGCGCTGGCGATGGCGCTGGCACTGTTGCTCTCCGGACGGGCACCGCTAAACCCAGTACGCACCGGCCGCTCGCGGTTTTCGAAATGAAACATGCGTTCCATCGGAGTCGTGGCACCTTGACCTTGCCGCCGGGCCGGCAGATCGTCCGAGAGGCCCATCAGATAGGCACGGGCTTCTTCCGCCTCCTGTTCCTCCTCCTCGTCGTAAGCGGCCTCCTCTTCGCCGTCTCTGTGTACGCCGTCGTCCATCTCCGAGTCTTCGCAGGCCGCATCGTCACCGACCTCATCTTCCAGACCGTTGAACATCACTGCCGACTCGTCCGCCGTATCGGCATCCGCCGACACCACAGTAAAGGGCGAGCGAATGCGCTGGGATGTGCCCGCAGACGTGGTGCTGGAAGGCATGCTATCGGTGAGCACCGGGGGGTCTTCCGTGAACCAAGCTGGCATGTGAGACGCTTCGACAAGGATAGGCGCGGGTGTCGATTCATTTGTGCTGTTGTCGTCGTCATCCTGACCTCTCGTGACAGGCGATGGGACGGCAGGCAGTGCAGACACAACGGGCGTCTGCGTCACGGTCGGCTGCGACGAAGAGGCCCAAGTCGACTGGCCCTCCGTCGCGGCAGCCAGCGCCGACGCCGACGAGGCGAACGACGAGCCTGCGCTAGGAAGCTGCGGGTCGGCCGTGAGTGTCGTTAAAATCGTGTCCCAAGAGTTGACCTCGGGGCTCAGGCTGCGGCGACGGTCGCCAAGCCCATCAACAGGGTCCACGGGGACGCCATATCCATCTTCGAGTCGATTACCGTCATCATCCGTTTGGAGGCCGTAGCCACCGGAGCGAGGCAACTCTTCACGGCCCGATCCGTCGGGGAGCGGAAGGCGCCTGTTGCCGTTCAAGTCAAGGTAGCCAACTGTCCACGCATGGCGACGACTGGCTGCTGCGTCGGGCGTTGCTCTGCCGTTTGTGGCAGGCGTGGAACCGTCTCTATTGGGAATATGACTGGCGTCGCCGAAAATACGCGACTGCGACGATTCGCGGGACCGGCTAGCGGCACGGTCATTGCTGTCGGACCAGCCCACGGTTGGCCGTCTAGAAGATGTCGATGCATTCTACTCTAGTTAGTACACGCTATTTTTTGGGAGTTTTTCATGGTGGAAGCCTGGTCTTCCTCTTACCGTAACACGGCGCAGGGACGACGCGCGTCGGTAGGCCCGACGTGCGCGGGCGTTCATAGCGCTCGCCTCGTAATCGGGACCGTCGGGCTCCATTGTCGCACGGGGTCGCTGCTGTTGGGGCACTCCATCGGCTTGAGACACGGATACTGGGTCTAAACCGCGGACAAAAACGGACGAACTGGCCAAGCGGCTGCCAAGTGCCGCCAAGAGTTCACGGCTGTACCTGTCGCCAGAATCTTCCAAATCGCCCGTAATGGCCGCGGTCATAGGCGAGCCAGCGTCTTCGTTGCTCGGTGTCGCCTGCCCACGGGACCGGGACACAATGTGTTCGTACCAGCGGCGGTGCTCGTCACGAAGACCGCTGGCACTGTTGGGGTTGACACCACTCGCAGCACGGCTAGCACCGTTGGTGGCGTTTCCGTCGGCATTGCTGGCGTTTATGCTGGCGGTCGCCTGTTCACGGGCCAGGTTCGCCGATGCCCGCGCTTGCTCTTGGTCGCGGGTGCGCCCAAGGTAATGTTGAAGAAGGCGGTCCCGGGACGGGTGGGAGGCGGTGTTGGCAGCTGACTCTTGCGTAGATGGGCTGGACGCGGAAGCTGCCAACGGCTCCCGGGTGCGGGCCAGCCGTGCGCGCGGCCAATTGGGAGCAAGGCCGTACTGCAGCGCATGCCGTTGCTCCATAAGCTCCTGCATTTCGTCGAGTTCTCGTTGCTGTTCCCGGAATACTGCGCGCTGGGTCTCGGTCAAGCCTTCAAGGTGAGGGAGGGTTGCAGTCGCAGTAAGGATGGCGCGGCGGCGGCTCTCCACCAGGGCCTCGGTGCTCCGACGCGTGCGACGGATGCGATTCGGGCCATGGGTAGGGCTGTTGCGGGCAGTCGAGTGCTTGTTGCGCAGGTCGGATTCGACTGGTGCGATGTAAAGACTGCGCTCTTGTTAGACAAAAGGACGAATAGACACAGTCGCAGCGGCAGGGATAAAAACAATCCAGGCCAATGCGTCGATGGTGTCGGTCAACGGAAGTGACTTAGAATACATACGGAAGACCCATGGTCGGCAAAGTGGTTCGTCCTTGCTCTAAAAACTCGCGACTCCAGATGGAAAAGATGTAGAGAAAGTGAGGCCGAGTTGAAGACTGTTATTTCGGCCGTGATTATGCCGTCTCGATGTTGCACCGGTAATGCGACAAAAAATCGCAAGTGGGGAAATCGGGGGTGGAGGGCCGCAAGGGTCGGAGGGCGTTGGATGCGCGGCGCGTAGTTGCGAGTGCGAAAACCGTGCGAATAACGACGAAATGACAGATGCCGTCACGCTTTTTTTTTTTGGCACCAACGGCGACCGATGTATCTCGAAGCCAAACAATAACAAAAGCCGACTCGTTTTGAGATGGAAGTTTTCGACACGTGAGTGGAAGTAATGGTCGAAGGTGGATTGCGCGCGCGATGATAAAAGACCAGAATCAAGACAAGGAGAAAAAGAAGGCGAAACAAGATCGAATTAATGAAAGGGAAAAAGAAAGGGACAAAGTATTAAGACGAGAAAAGAACGAAGGCGCAAATAAAAAAGAGAAACAACTTTTTAGTCAAATCAACAACGATGGGGAAGGTGCGATCCGTGGTGATGACCAAAGCGGAAGGAGATGGGAAGGGCGCCGAAAGGTGAAAAGGGAAGGAAGGCAGAGGAACGAGAAAGGCGGAAGGAAGGAGGGGATTGGCGATCGACGGGGCTTCGCAACGATGCGATTTTGCGATTCGATTTTTTCCCTTTTTCCTTTCCCCTTCTTTGACTGGCGGCCGCCCGGGCTGTTGGCCTTTAGTCTGCGACAATGTACCTTTTTCTGCGATAGCGCTAGCAAATGGTACGTGGGAGGTGCCCGCAGGGCAGGCTTCAGCGGCAGTCGCCCCGTCTCCAAAACGGGCGGTCGCGCAATGCTGGTTGGCAGGGAAAGGCGAAAGGCGTGTGGCCCGTGCTTTCCTCCCTTTTGGCGCCGACAGACCAATCAGTGCCCCCTATATTGTATACTGCCGCGGCACACCGCCCTCGGGCCTTCAAAACGCCAACAAATGCACCCCCTGACAAGGCGAGCGGGTCACGCGGCGTCACGCCGCGTCCAAATAGTGAGAACGAATAAACGCGTTCCTGCCAGCTCTGAACCGTGTCCAAGTGTCGACGACGACGGGTTGCCCCATTTTTACGCGCCTTGCGTGCAGACGCGGTAAAATCGAAACAGGCAGCAAACAGGATCCTTTTCACTGGTTCATTGGTTTACACTGACCTTTGTGAAAGTTGGAGCAACCGCCTTTTTTGCCTGAGATCGTGACAAGGCTGTCAGCACCCGTCACTTGTCACCGCCACCTGTGATGTCATGGAGTTTTACACAATATACGTCGTATCTGAGTTCACTCTAGATATTATTTTTATGTGTTTATTTTACGTCTCTTGTGTACACTGTGAAGCCGCCACCCGTTGCTCTAACTGTCCTAAGAAAGGCACAAAGAATACGAGAGTTGAGGACAGGAGAAAGAAGACATATGAAAGACGTATCCCATTGGTTGTAGCATACCGTTCCGTTACCAAGTTAAAAGTGCATAATATCTCTAGCATAAAGGAAGAACATGAAAAGAAGAGGACAGATGAAAGAAAGGGACGAAGGTGAATAGGGGGAAAGACAAAGATGAGAAAGCAAGTAACCAGCCGCCTATCCCTTATTACAGACAGAATACTGACGTAGAAGTAGAAGGCAGAGCAAGAACAGAGATAATAAAGTAGGGCAATGGCCCGTAAAGATGAAAGAAAAAGGCAAGGGGAAAAAGACATAAAACACAGTGATACAAGGGGGGGTATAAAATATGGCACAGGTGTCTGCCTGTCCTCTTTCTTACTTTGGCGAATGTGAGCGCGCAGACACCGTCTCACACATAGAATGTAAAAGGGAAATCATAGGGGAAACAGGAAGAAAAGGGGGAATCAAACAAGAAGAAATGGGACACCAAAAAAGGCGAGATCAAATAAAGAAGACATGACAGAAGGGGGGGTGTAGGAAGGAGGGGGAAGGGGACGGGGATGTGTAGAAGTATGTAGATGTTCGACAAGAGGGCGTAATGTTGGTCTACTCGAGACTTGACTCTCCAGCATCGCCGCCACTAAGCTGCTGGAAGGACGAGGTTCGAGATTCTGTTGTTTTCGTGGAACAGTGCATAACCGCGCCTTGGGTGTTGGAGTGCTGGAGCTCTGTTTACTCCATCTTCCAGTGGTTAGTCAGGCCGCCGTCCATGTCGTCGTTGCCCAGGTACATCTCGACGGCGTACAACAGCATGACACCCACGACGTTAACCCAGCGCATCGTCGTGCCGCCGGTAATCTCGCCGGCGCGTAGTAATGACCAACCGGCGTCGTGGCCGGCGGTGTTGGACGCCACGGTAAAGTGCTGTAATAATAAGCTCGTGTAGATGGCGATGAGTATCGAGGCCGAGTACCACGACAGGAACCCGAGCAGCTTGCTAGCAGCGTCCGAGTCCTCGAGCGTAGGCTCCTGCAGCAGGGCCCGCGCGCCGGATTCGCGCACCGCCGGGATGATGCGCGTGGCGCAGTAAAAGACAATGATGCGGTACGTCAGGGAAATGATGACGGACGGCGTGATGGTCTGGAAGGCGGCATGCAAAAAGTAGAGGGCCGAGCTGACCGCCGTCGGCAGACTGCTCAGCAGGTGCACAAGCGTCGAGTAGGACGCCATGATGATGGGCGGCAGCGGGGGGAACTCGGGCTCCAGCGCGGCCGCCTGCTGCTGCTGCAACTGGCGGCGCGCGGCAGCCTCGGGCGACGAGGGCTGGTAGTCGGTGAAGATCTGGTACACGCACAGGACGATGTACGCGAACAGCAGAGACGACTCAACAGGATTGCCACGGCCACTGCCTATGCCGTAGGCCGACAAGAACACGGCGGACGTAATGGTCACACCGATGAGGATGGCGTCGATGTTGTCAATCTGCGGGAAGCGCGCAATGCGCGACAAAAAGTAGATGGCGCTCGCAATGACGGAGCCGGAAAAGACGACCAAGATGATCTATAACATGTTAGCAAACCGTTACCCTCTGAACAAGGAGGGATAGCAATAGGGTGCGCGCGCTACTTACGAGCCATGAGTCGCTCCGGCCGCGGTTGACAAGCCAGCGCGTGATCTGTCCGGCGGCCTGGATGACCAGCAGTGTGCAGAAGCCCTCAAGCACCTGGAAGATGGGACTCGAGTACCGCAGCGACTTGTCCCAGCCGCCCAGGGCAGCCGACTCGACAACACCACCGCGGCCAAAGAGCCAGTCACTCCAGCTCGTGCTGGCCGGCCGGCTCGTAAACAGAGTGGACGATGCGCTGTTGCTGGCGCTCGCGGCGCTGGCGGAAGCGCTGGCGCTGCTGCTGGCACCTCTGCTGATAAGACCGAAAAAGTTGGAGATGCCGAATCCGCCGGTGCTGCCACCGATGTTGCTGCTGATGACCTTGCTGCCGCCGCTTTCCCCGCCTGTAACGTGGGCCACGGTGCGGGCCACCCAGTCGGTACTGCCGGAGTCGATGGAGAAGCGACTCAGGGACCAGATCAGCAGGCTGGGGATGACGACCCACTGTGACAGCCGCAGGGTGGCGGCGACGGTCCAGCGAAGGCGCTGCGAGCTTGCGCGGTCGGATGGGGCCGCAAGGCGCACGGCAATTTTGATGGAGGAGTATGCGGTGTAGTAGAGGAAGAGCACGAGGCTGTATGCGAGCCCCGCGTCTCGACCACCAACATCAAAGGCAATGGGGACCGAGAGCACGACGCTCAGCAAAAAGATGGTGCTTAAGAGCACCCGGAATAACCACAACATCTTGTTGAACGAAAAAAAAAAAAAAAAAAAAAAAAAGAAAAGAAAAAGCGCCAGTGGGAGGAGGCGAAAACGAAGCGGCACAAAGAGAGCGCTCGAACGATGTCGATATCGATCTCGAGACAGCCCAGAGCGTGCGCGCGGAGGACCGCGCAGCGCGCGCTTCGGAGGTCACTCTACCAGGCCCAAACCGGACGGACGGAGGAGGCGGGTATGGGCGCTATGGCTGGCCGTGTCGTCGTTTCGTGACGGCGGGAGGGTGAAGGCGTTGGATATCACACCGAGACCGGTCTTGTCGCGCTCGTCTGCTTCTTTTGTCGCGTTCGGAGAGGTCGATCTCTCGCGGCCGTAGGTCGGTGAGGAGCCGCGTCTGACGCCGAAGCACTGGTCTAGCAAGCGTGCTGTCTGTCGTCTGTTGTTTGCTTTCGGTACTTTGTCGTGTCGTTCGGGGCACAAGACGGTGTAAGCGAGTGTGTTGACGGATTTGGTAGACGACAGGGGGAAGGGCGCCGAAGAAAAATGTATGGTGCGAATGGCGCCGGGGAGGGGGGGACGAAGGCGGACGCGAAACGAGGTAAGGGAGGAAGCGTTTGCGAAAGTCCGGCAGTAGAAAAGAGGGAGGGGAGAAAAGGTGCTGGAAGGCGAGACGCAAAAAAACAGTCTGGGAAGCGTCGTGAAAAGGCGTCGCGGAGTGAACCGAGGAGCGTCGATGTGAAAAGGGAGGGTTTCTTATTTTTGCACCTGCCTCTAACTTAATCTCGTCAAGAGGTGGCAGGCACACGCCATAGCAGTAATTGCTACGGGGAGCCGGGCGGCGTGCAGCATGCACTTTCCAAAAAATTCAAAGTGGGTAGGTGGGCAGGTGGAGAGGTGGATAGGTGGATAGGTGGATAGGTACGAACTAGGTGGATGGAGTATTACAAGGTGGGCAGGTAATGAACGCTTTTTAGGGAGGGTCGCAATCCTAACGCGCTGGTGGGCTGGGCTGCGTTGCCTTATCTTCACGTGCCAATAGCGGGCGGCGGGGGAGGCGTTCAGGGCGATGTGAGGACAGCAGGCAATGACGACTGGGCTGTTTTGTTGTTGGCGCAAACGAACCAGGCAAGGGCGACGTGCACAGGCTCAGGATCACTGTTCTGTTTGAGGAAGCAACGACAAAGCCTAGAAAGAAGGAAGGAAGGAACGGGAACGGGAAGACAAAGAGCTAGAGATGCATACAGTAAACGAGTTCAAAAGGAAGGAGTGCTTGACAAGTTTACGGCGACGGTACGCAACTCGAGTCGACACAGGCGGACAGGGGGAAGTCGCGTGCCTCTTTCCTCCTTTCCTCTTTTCCCCTCATACGGGGAGGATATGCGGTGCTGCTGTTGGTGCGATTCAGATTGTGCCTGGGAGAGAACCTGAATGCACTACGACATTCTCCAAAATGGTGTGTAAGATGGTGTCTTTTTTTGTGCGGAGGTCTCCGTGTGAAGTCGCCACACAATAAGCGGTCTCCGACTCAGGCGAACCCGGTGCAACGCCGGATCTTGTTGCATCGTCTTCCGTCCCGATGCAACAAAAGAGGAAATGATTAGAAACAGAAGGGGGCTGAAAAGGACAACAAACAAGACACAGTGATCGGTGGCTTGGAAAGTTCTTTTCTGTCTCTCTTGTCCTTCACTGCTCACCCTTTTTTTCACTGTACTAGCCTATCTTTGCATCTCGCTGAACGGTTCATGGGCTGCAGCTGAGGGTCTGGCCCTCCGACGTGCATGCGTCCTGCTGTCGTCCAGTTTTTTTCGGCGTATCGTGGGTCCCACTCTGCCCACTTGCCCACTTTGTCTACTTTTCCCTCCCTATGAGAGGTCATTTCTCGAGTCTCCTGCAGATTTCCCACGGGCAAGCTACACCGTAAGAGTCGATAGTATGCAAACGTGATTTTTCTCCCTGTCCGGTTCTGCTGCACCCTTCTTTTTCGCTCTTCGTTTTTGGTTCTTTTTATTTCCCAATATTACACTCGCCCCAGATTTGTGCGGTCAAATATGCGGTGTGGGCGAGCAAGCTGACGAGAGTCGAACCAAACAACGAACGAGAGGTGGTTGCGTGGCAGTCTGGGGAGCGGGCTTGGGTGGGTGAAGTGAAATGAGTGGACTGACATGGCCGAAAGCGGCAATCTTCTGGGTTAACGGGAAGAGGAAGAAAAGGGAATCCTGCCGAGTGGTGCGGAGAAATATGTGGTCATATTGTTTTGTTTTAACCTGTTTTCGACTTTGGCTGCTTCTCTACGTTCGAGGACCTTGAAACAACACGCGAACCAGACAAATCGAAACAAAAAGAACGAACCACGTTGCCAAAAACACGGCAGAGCTGAAGCATAGCAAGCGACGCAAAGCAACACAGCCCAGCAGTCTGTAGGCGCGTTCCACAAAATATGACATCACAAAGGTGGCAGATCGAAGATGGTTGTCGTGAACAGGCAATGTAAACAAGATACGAGGATGATGGTTGAGTTTGATATTGGCATGGCCTAGCCGAATGGGAGCAGACCATGGAAGAAAGAGTCAATCAAAAAAGCCCAGGACATATATCCAAACAAAGATATCCTGAGAGTATATATATCCAAAGAGTGTATAACAGCAATGAGAAAACAAAAAAAGCAAGTCCCAACCCACGAGACCGGCAAGCGATAGCGTAAATAGCATTGTCGCAAAGGCAGGATCTCAGTCCCAACGCGCCGTCCCTTGTTTTTGTCAGCAATGGCGTAGTAGCACTGTTGCCGTTTGAGTGTCTCCCCAGAGAGCAAATAAAGCATGAAAATGGAGGTAGTAGATAGAGGAGGGGGAGACCTCGAGAAAAAAATAAGCGGACACGACAGAAAAACACCAATGTTTTTGTCGTCTTGGTCCGACAGCGCATTCAAACACAAATGGGGGTATCATATGTAGTCGCAAAAATGCAGACGCAGAAACAGGAAACGGAAAAGGAAAGAAAGGGAAGCCACAAAAGTTGCCGACCAGCCAGTTTGTAGAAATGCAAAAAGAAGTGAAGAGGGGAAGAAAGTGGTAAAGAAAGAAAGTCGGCCAGGTCTTCTGCCAAGTCTCTCAACCAGAGACCTTCCCCGACTTGTGTCCCAACGATAGCGCAGTAGCATTGTCGTCACGAAGACAGCAGAAAAAGATGGTCAGAGGCCGAGAGATGACAGAAGAGGAGGGCGGGTGTTGGGTAAAAAATGTAGAAAACAATGTCGAATAAAATAAAAAAACATGACAAGACAGGCTGGTGGCGTTCGGGTCGAAAGTAAATTGCTTGTTGAGCTTGGTGGCAGGTTGAGCTGCCTTGAGGACGTTGGATCCGAGCTCCACGGCCGTCCTCGTGTGATTGCTCCCTCGTTGAGCAATGTTGAAAGACCGTATTGAGAAGTGATAGAGGGAGAAGAAACCCGCGATTTAGCGGCCGCCAACGGGAAGGATCTGCTTAAAACCGCGCTGCTCGGCCTCGCGCCGGGCAGCACCGTCCATGATCTCGTCGTCGTTGGAGTCATCGGCAGCGGTGGCCGACTTGGCGGAAACGCGGCGCTTGTTGCCAAAGACGCGCAGCAGCACCACGTTGATGAAGCTGCTAGCAATGCTGACAACCAAGATAGCAATCATGACCAGGTTGCTGTTGCGGAACTGGTGCGGATTCTTAGACGACGCATCGGCCGGCCAGCCCGTGTACAGCGCATACGTTGTCGTGATGCTGCCCAGGTTTCCCAGACCCGACACGAGTGCCGACGCAGCGGCCACGCCGACCTCGCCGTGGCGGTGCTGGAAGATCTCACCGGACCACGTCATACAGATGGGAACCGTGGGGCCGAGACCGAAGCCCAGCATCAGCATGCCACCGTAGCGCGCCCAGGGGTTGGACACGGGCGCAAATGACACGAGGAGAAGGCCAGCAATCTGGATGCAGACGGCGGCCGAGAAAAAGACGGCGCGGTACCGGTGGAAGCGGTCCGAGATGGGCGTCACCAGCAGAATGGCAATCAGATCCATGATCCAGATGGGCGCAAACAGCAGACTGTCGACGATGCTGCTGAAGTTGGGGTTGATGGCGTTGATGATGACCGAGCCGTAGAGCTGCGTGCCAATACCGACGCCAACGACGCCAAAGTACATGAGCACCAGGGGCCACAGGCGCCAGTCAATGAGCACGGCCAGCAAGTCGCGCACCGTCCAGGGGCGCGGGTGGTAGACGCGGCGCATTTCGTGGTAGTGCACCAGGGCATCATCACCCTTGAGAGCTTCGGGCGAGCGAGGCACCCAAGCCAGAAGGCGATGCGGGGCCGGGCGCGCGACGCCAGGCGGAAGCGGGCGGTCGGGCAGCCACCAGAGCAGAACGACACCGAGAATGACCGCCAAGAGACCGTACACCAGGAACATCCACTGGAAACCAACAAGTCCACCCAGGCCGTCCATCTTCTGGAAACCAGCCGACACCAGGCCGACGACGGACGCCGACAGCTGGGCGGCGGTAAAGTACATGCCGATACGCTTGGCCAGACGCGATGGCGGGTAGAAGAGCGTCAGGTAGTACGCCATACCGGGCCACATTCCAGCGATGACCACGCCGAGCAGGAAACGCAGCAGCTTGAGGCTCCAAGCGGCCTTGACGGCGGTGAAGCTGACGCCGATGACGCCGACGGCGAAGACGATGCGGGCCATCCACACGCGGGGGCTGAGGCGAGTCATGACGAGGTTGGAGGGGAAGTCGAAGAGGACGTACGAGACGTAGAAGAGCGCGAGTGCAGTGGACACATCCTTGGAGGACAGGTGCAGCTGCTGCATGAGATCGTGGCCCTGCGACGCGTTCATGGTCTGGGCAATGCCAATGTTGGAGCGGATGGCCGAGCAGAGGAAGTAGAGGACCCAAAACGGCGGGATGATGCGCCAGTCAAGCTTGCGGTAGACCTGCTCGACGCGTTGGGTGTCGTACTCGACGATATCGGGAGCGCCGGCAGGCGCGGCACGGTCGTCTGCTTGGGAGGAGTAGACAACGCCATTCTTGTCAGGCCCAAGGCCGTCGACGTCTGATTGAGACATGCTGGAGAGGAAACTGTGCTATCTGTGAAGTGACAGGGAGGGAAGAAAAAAGAAGATAGAAAAGAAGGAAAGGCCACGAAAGACGACCGCCAGAGAAAGCAATGGAGCGCGTGCTAATCTGGTTGTCTGTTCTTACAGCCGCTTGATCAACAGCGGCAATGAAGCTCAATATCAATCTCGCGATGCTAAGAAGGGCAGTTTAGGGACTGTGAAGGGGGGCGGGGGGGAGGGTGGAGGGGAAAGAGATAACGAAGAAAGAAAACAAAAAGAAGGAAAGGAGAGGGGAAGAGATATAAAAAAGAACTCCAGAAAGAAGAGTCAGAGTCAAGAAAGGGAAAGGGAAGAGGAGAAAAAATTACCAGCAAGTAGAAGAAAATTGTGATCCATAACCGAAAAGTCGTGGGGGCAGCAGGGGAGCTAACAAGCTTACCGCGGGTCTTTGGCGGATTTTGGCAGAGCCTGGACCTGGCGGGGCTGGCGCTTGACCCGAACTGGTTCTAGTGGGGACCGACGCCGACACGAATTGGCACGAATTGTCTCAACAAAATGGGATAGAGAGATGGACAAAGCAGAGATGGGGAAGGAAGGAAGGAGGGGAAATGAAGAAGAGGAAAGAAGGAAGGGGACGATGGGGCGGGTAGAAGAGAAACAAGAAAGAGTTAACGCCTGTGAGCGGCAAGAGCGAAATCGAATCGACGGCGGAAAGCTCGACCGACAGAATGTCAACCCTTTGCCCAGTTGTTTTGATCTACGTCCGTACTGAGTACGACATACACAGGTCAGAGCTCAATCTAGCCGCTCACGAGGAACACCCGAGCACCACACGTGGGGACCACGCGGCAGTCTGTGCTGGCCGTCGGTTGCGTCTTCTCGGTGTAATCAA
Source organism: Sporothrix dimorphospora (assembly GCA_021397985.1). Lineage (NCBI taxonomy): Eukaryota > Fungi > Ascomycota > Sordariomycetes > Ophiostomatales > Ophiostomataceae > Sporothrix > Sporothrix dimorphospora. The sequence continues at coordinate 214,183 of WOUA01000032.1, forward strand.
GCCCCAGCCCAGTGGAGAGGAAGGCCCCACATGTCGAGAACGAGCAAGGCTGTCAACGGTTGGCTACGGCCGACGGATACCTCAATACCCAAGACTTCAACCGTTTGCTTCTCTTGCGGACATTACGTAACACTCGGTGTGATGGAGGTCGAGGTACGTTCAATACGTGGGAGAAATTTCAGTCTGTTGCTATTTTGTTTCTTTTCGTCGGTGGTTTTATTTTTCGCTGGTTATTTCTTGTTCTTTTTCTTTTTCTTTTTCTTTTTCTTTTTCTTTTTCTTTTTCTTTTTCTTTTTAGAATAAAAATAGTGAAAATAAAACAAAATAAAATAAAAAGCATAAATATCGAATAAATCGAGCCTGGTTGAATACGTTATATCTACTTTGAAATATCATGAGATAGTATAACGTTAGGTCCTTCTTATTAATGGTCAACGAACTTTCATGTTGTTTGATGTTTCTTTTTCCCTAAACGCCTGTTACGTACCATAAACAAATGTCTGCTCTTTATGGCACTCCCGGTGTTGTTTGTTCTTCGCTTTACATAACATCATAAGATAGATTGGAGCGGGTATATAGTTCAAGGTCATTGTGATATTCTTTATCATACACATTCTACAGGCACTTGGCAAAGTAGCTTGAGGTCTTCTTTGTCGTCCTTTTTGAGTTCATCTGATTCATTTTTCGTATTAAATTACTCGGGGCTTCTTCATAAACCCCCGGGTATCCTTCTCGCCGGGCCCAGCACAGCTTCCCATGCACCTCTAAGCATCAACGGCGGCGCTTGGGCAAAGGCCTCTGTTTCGTTACGCCTGCACTCCCCTTTGTCCTTTTCGACCGACTTTTGTCTGGGCGGTAGCTTGTTTTGTTGGTTGTCGTCCTTTTCGAGAGTGCGTCTGCCGAGCCGGCTGAGGTTTTGCTGGCGCTGGTGGCTTGCTTGCGGACACGGCAGCAATGCGGTCACTACGCTCGGACTGGGCGTGAAGGTTCTTCTGGTGGTGGTTTTGCTCTTCTCTGTCGAGACGCCCGTGGTGGCAGAGGCGGTGGAGGCGATGGTGATGGCTGTGGTGGAGGCTCGTCATCGGCTAGAAATTCTTCGTCGGCCGGAGGTGCATCCGCGTCACCGTCTGCGACTTCGGCTGCGGCTGCTGCTGCTGTGGCGGCCGCTTCTGCGTTTCTGGCCCGCTGGCCGTCTTGGAGCATTTTCGTGAATAAATTTGTCTATTCCATCGTGAGATCTATCTCATAGGGCTCAGGCCGTGGCGGCGTGGGAGGTGGGCTAGGGATACTTTCATAAGCGTCGGTCTCCGAGGGAGCGAGCTCCAGGCCGGCAAGGTTCTCCATGCCGGAAAGATCGTTCCAGTTGGCCGACTTTGGCCTGTCGAAACATCAGAAATTGCCTTGAATTGGGGCGGAACCCTGTCCTATGTAGCGCCTGAGCTATGGGACCACGGGGTGCATCTTCGCAAAGTCCCAAGATGGATGTGTGGTCCCTCTTCGCCACTATTATCGACGTGCACCCGGGCCGGTTTCATTTGATTGTTTTTGTTTATTCCTTTCTCGCTGTCTTCGTCTTTTTATCTATTTCCTAGTGTACAGCGCAATGCCAACAAAATCAATACCCAAAATAATCAAACATGGAATCCATGATCCAAATGTAGCTTAGTCTACGTCGTTCAAACGTCGTGATATCATAGCCCCTTCTCTCCCTACGAGATCACCCTTCCTACTCCTTCCGTGCCGGGCCAAACTCGTCGATGACGCTCTTGACGCCAGTGTAGGTGCCGCACGGCTTGAAGTCAATATCGTAGCCAAACGCCCGCGGGCCGGCAATGGCAAGCGCGTTGGGCGTGCTCGTCCACAGCGGGTGCGCCGCCGCCACCATGACAAACACCTTGAGGCCGTACCGGTACTCGGGCACGCCAACGGCCTCGCCCGTTAGCAGATCCAGTACCATGATCAAATCGGGCACCGTCGCCAGCGTCTTCTTCTCGCCTGACGGGTACGTGGCCTCGACGACCAGGTTCTCGTTGACAAAGGGGATCCACAGCTTCTCGGGGCCCTCCTCGTCGTCCGTGTTGGCACCAGTGGCGCCCGGAACATCCTCGTTCTCCTTCTCGTGGTCCTTGAGCTTCTCGATGACCAGCGTGCCTTGGCTGCGGCCGCCGTACAGGCGCTGCTCGATGCCCGTGATCTTGCCCTCGAACACCTTGCGCGCCGTCTGCGGGCCGCCAAACTCGCGGATCAGGTCCTCGTGCACCGTGGTGATGGCACCGCGCGCGCGGGCCTGGCACACGGCACGGCCCAGGCGCCACGCCAGCGATACCGACCGCAGACAGCCGAACTCCTTAAGCTCCTTCTTGCCCGCCGGGCGCGCGGCAATGCCGGCGCCGAAGCCCATGGTCATAACGGCCGATCGCAGAAGCTGGTCGACGGCGTTGGAGTCCTTAGCCTTGCTGATGGTCATGGTGGTGCCCTCACCGCTAGAAATGCAGGCCGGCAGCAGGTGGTTGATGTCACCGTTGGCCCCAATGTACAGCGAGCTCATCTGGAAGGCGGGGAAGGCGCGGCCCATCAGATCGGCGTCGACGGTGACGTTATTCAGCGCGTGCGACGACGACAGCATCATGGGGCTGAGGCCGTTGGCACCGCCAATCTCGGCCGTCAGTACTGCCGCGAATGTCGTCCTCATGTGCTCCTGCAGGTCCTTGACGGCGTCTAGCACCATGCTGCCACCTAGGCGCTCGATCGCCAGCACGGGGCTGCCCATGGCTGCTACCGGCACAGCAAGCATGTCGTCGGGCAGGTCGTCGACGTCGACGATACGAATGACACCGCCGTCGCGCAGCATCTGCCGCGCCTGCAGGTACACGCCGTAGGGGGTACCACCACCAGCACAGCCGAGAATGTAGCAGCCGATCGACAGGTAGTAGGCGTCCGTCTCGGACAGGTTCCACACACGGTTGCTGTCAATGTCGGGCCGGTACGCGCCGTGGTCAACATCGATGACGGGCTTGGAGTCCACGGCGTCGCTGACCTCCCACTGCTTCTTCTCGATGTAGGCCTCGTCATCCTCGTCCTTGCCCAGCGCGGTGTCGTCGGAACCGGCGGCGGAGCCGTCGAGGAAACGCTCGTAGTCGACCGGGCCGGCCACCTTGACGGCCACCTTGAACTTGCCCTCCATGTACGGCAGGCCAGCAACCTCCTCCTCGATAACGCGCACGTATCCCTCACGGGCACCACGGGCAACCGCCTGCTCAATGACGTCAGCCTTGACGTCCTCGAGTGCCTTCTCGCGGTCGACCATGTCGACTACAGCCTCGGATGCGGCACCGATCTCGGCGACGGCGGCACCGACGGCGTTGGCCACATTGGCAAAGGCGGGCACCTCGATGCTGGCCACGCCCTCGAGCTCCGACGGGCACAGGAAGGCACCACCACCGACCAGCAGGATATGGCAAGGCTCGGGCGACGTCTTCATGCGGTCGATGTGGTCCTCGAGCATGCGCTGCATCTTGAGGCGTGCGGCGGCATTGGTGGCCTCGGCCACCTCGGGCACCTTGACGTCGGTGCCAGTCATCTTGGCCTTACCGGCGGCGACCATAATGTCGGTCGTCGTCAGGGTGTCACCACCGAAGCACAGGGCCTTTTGGCGCAGGGCCTGGCCGACACTCTCGGGGCCGATGGTGACCTTGTTGCCGTCGGTGACGTGGACCATGGAGCCACCACCCAGACCGATGCTCTCGACCTGCGGCAGGGCAAAGTTGACTTTGACGCCGCCGATCTCGGCGACGGAGCCCGCCAGACGCGGGAAGCCGTTGGGCAACAGGACGCCAATGTCGGATGTGGTACCGCCAATGTCGACGACGAAGCGGCTCTCGCTAGAGGAGTTGTTGGACGACAGGAAAGCGGCGCCACGGATGGAGTTGGTCGGGCCCGACGAGAAGATCTGGATGGGAAAGCGAGCAGCCTCGTCGGCGGACAATAGCTGGCCGGAGCTCGAGGTGAGGTAGAGCGGGCAGGTCAGGCTCAGTCCGCGCATGGCACGCTTAAAGCCGCGGATGGTGCGCTTGGCGAAGCGCATGATGGAGGCGTTAAGGATGGTCGCGTTCTCACGGGCCAGGACACCGACACCGGCGACTATGTGTGTTAGGGTACGTTGGGGCAACAAAACTCAACCTGCGTGGGTGAAAGGGCAAGACTTACTCTCTTTTGAGCAGACAATATCCACGTCGTCGCCGAGCGCCTTTTGCAGCACACGGCGCACATGCTCTTCCTGGGCAAACTTCTTGTCCATGGGCGAGTACACGCCGAGGACGGCGACACTGCGCAGGCCACGGGCCTTGATGGCCTCGGCCTCAGCCAACACCTCCTCCTCGTTGACGGGCGCAATGAGCGAGCCGTCAATCTGGACACCACCGGAGAGCGTGCCCTGGTAGCCGTTCATAACTGGGGTTTGTTAGTGGTGAACAGCGAAAGATAAATCCAATGCGCCTTGAGATAGACCTACTGTTTTTCAAGTCGGTCGGGAAGTCAATAAATGGCGGTGTGTACTGCAAGTAGCCCTGGGAGGTCAGCCGCAGAACGGCAACCTTGGACAGGCGCGAAGCATCGCGCTCGACAACGGCGTTGATCAAATGCGTCGTGCCGATCATGAGGCTCGCGACTTGCGACGGCTGAACATTGGCGTCTTTGAGCAGCACGCGGATGGCCTCCTCGATGCCGGTTGTGACGTCGGCGCCCGTTGTGGCCTTGTAGGAGGAGATGACGGCCTCGGAGCCCGACTTGGCCGGGTTGAGTAGCACGGCATCGGTGTTGGTGCCACCGACATCGACGCCGATAATGAGCTTCGTGGAGGAGTCGACGGCCATGGTGGAGGATGTGCAGAGGAGCGAGAGAGATCTGGCGATCTTGTGGGATCTTGGGATGACCTTGATCTTGAACACGGTTTTATGTCAGATCTTGGAGAGAAGAAAGGAAGAAAATCAAAAGGGAAGAGGGGAAGATGACGAAAGTAAAAAATAAGAAAAAAGGAGAGCCGAGAAAAGAAAAAAAGACAAGGAATAAAAAAGAACGGAGATGGAGTCCGCCGACGAGCGGAGCTGCTTCTTTGCAGTGAGAGCCGAGTCTGGCCGGCCGATGGTGTACTCTAACGCAGTCTGATGCACGCCCAGGTACGCCCAGGCACGATTTGAAAACAGGAACGTGGTGGACTGCGGGGAGGGGAGCAGTTTCGCGCAGATTTGCCGGGTTTCGATCAGATAATTTGGTGACTCGTTGACTATCAGTTGACTATCGTGGCGCGATAACGATAGCCAGAGGCCGGTTGCCCTCTTTTTCGTCTCTTTATTGCTGGACATCGCCGCCACTTGCCCGCCAAGGTTGCCATTGCGTAAAAACCCGTGCCCGCTGTTGCCCGCCGCCGGCGACCAAGCTATCTTAGCGAAGCAACGCCACCTGCAAGCTATCTCCCGTTGGGGATGGTCGGGCAGCTGCACTTCGGGACAGGGACGCAAACAAGCTCGCGTCTAGGCACCAGGCACCATTGGAGGGGACCTTTAAGAGCGCGGGGGGTGTCGACCAATCCGAGGCAGCTCCCGATGGTGATATTCAGGCAGACGTCGAGAAGGAGAACAGACGAATCGCGACATGATCAGATAAAAGCAGACGAATTAAAAGAAGATCCGACTTTGCAACGAATTGAACGATAGCAAAATCGCAAAAAGAAAAGCGACAATGACCGTCAAGACGACCACCATGGAGGAGGCCGCAACCGTGATCAAGCAGTCGCTGGTGACCTACACGGACCGGCTGTGGGAAGTGAACCAAAAGGTGCGTTTTTGAGATCAAATCTGGCGATGCTTCAGGAGATGTTCTTTACGGTGTTATGCGGAAGGAGCAAATGAGCGACCGCCGATTGCTCCTTCTTTGCGAGCGCATTGCTTTGTTCTTACCCGTTTAGGTGCCAACAGCCCTCCCTCCTTCCTGTCTCCGCTGCTAACTCTTATCGCACCAAACACTAGATCTTCAACAACCCCGAGCTCGCATACGAAGAGGTCGGCGCGCACGACACGATCGTTGCGCTGCTCAACACCATCGACGGCCTGCGCGTGACGCCGCATGCCTACGGCCTCGCAACGGCGTTTGAGGCCGAGTACGGCTCGGGCGGCCGCGTGCTCGTGTTCAATGCCGAGTACGACGCGCTGCCGGGCATCGGCCACGCCTGCGGTCACAACCTGATCGCGACAGTCGGCCTGAGCTCGTTCCTGGCGGTGGTCGACGCGCTGCGGGAAAGCGGCGCACCAGGTCGCGTGCGGCTGCTGGGCACACCGGCCGAGGAGACAAGCGGCGGCAAGGTCAAGCTAATAGCGGCGGGCGCGTACAAGGACGTAGGCGCGTGCCTGATGATGCACCCGACGACACAGGCCGTCTACGAGCCCGAGTCGGTGTACGGCGACGCGTTCGACCGGACGCTGGCCATTACAGGTTTCTCGATCAAGTTCAAGGGCAAGCCGGCGCACGCGGCGCTGGCGCCATGGGACGGTGTCAACGCGCTGGACGCGGCGGTGGCGGGCTACACGGCGATCTCGGTGTTGCGGCAGCAGATCCGGCCAGACGAGCGGATCCACGGCATCATCACGGACGGCGGGCAGCGGCCCAACATCATCCCCGAGTCGACACGGCTCGAGTACGGCGTACGGGCACCGTCGCTGGCGGGCGCCCTGGCGCTGCAGAAGCGGGCGATCAAGTGCTTTGCGGGCGCGGCCGAGTCGACAGGGTGCACGATGGAGGCGGAGGAGCTGGGGTGGTACTCGGACCTGCGCACCAGCATCCCGATCTGCAGCGCATTTGTGGAGGCGATGGGGGGGCTGGGGCGTGAGGTGCAGTGCAACACGGGGCGGACGACGCCGGCGTCGACGGACCAGGGCAATGTGTCGTACGAGTGCCCGAGCTGGCACGGCATCTTTGGCATCCCATCGGAAGACGGCGCCTACCCACACACGGCGAACTTTGCAACGGGCGCCGGGCTGCGCAAGTCGTTTGACCGGGCGCTGGAGAACAGCGAGGGCATGGCGACGGTGGGTTACCGATTCCTGGTGGACGACACGCTGGCGGCGGACGTCAAGGCAAAGTTTGAGGAGCAAAAGAAAAACGACTAGGCCTGGGTAGGAACAATCATCAACCGGGCATAGCATAAGCAGCGTCTACAAGTCAAAAAAACATCAAAAGCTATCGAATTTATCAAATTGACAACATAAAAGAGTATAGTCGACATACGGTGACACGTTTTGGCGTACTTGGAATGTTCGGACGTGCATGGTCTGGCATATACAGAATCTGCTTACATTGATTACGAGTCTGTTGAAGTAGTGTGAGCCGTTATCGATAATGGTGTTTACAATGAGTTGTTGGCGATGTTGATAATCACAATACGTCGACTTTGTTGAAGATAGTAACAAAATGAAATGCCGACAACAGCCTGTAACAGTATGCGGTTCCGCTCGATTCGTCAACGAGATACGGTGATCTTCTGAGGCCTTATGCCGGGTCAGGGCTATCTTGATTCCATTTACTTTTCCTCTTACACAAGGCTATCTGCGACAATATATTGAGCTCAAACAAGGCTATCTGATGGCTATTCACACAGTTACGAGAAACATCACGAAAGCACACTTTAGCTTCAAAACCAACACACGATATCTGGCGCTCACAGCTCGCTATCACGCCTCCGACGGGGCTATGACGAGGCTTCGATAGGACCTGACGACGCGTACGCGCTGAGTGTGCAGATAGAAAAAAAAATAATGCACGGATATAGAGATTATCTTGCTTGATAGCCCCTTCGGGCCGTTTCTGGGCATTATGCACACTGTATTTCCATTGGTACCCCGTCTGTACTTATCTCTGGTGCAACCATGTTTAGAGCTGTCCAATAGTTCTACAAGTACTTCTCTTTAATTGTTCGAGTGGCTTCCTGATTATGCAACTATCCTTTCGCGACGACACCACTGTCGCAGATAGTCTCGATAGTGTAGATAGTCTCGAGGACCACGTGATAGCGTCACAAGCGAAGAGCAAGCTATCATGTCCTGTCGGATCCCGGCCTGTGACCGTGGGTACCGTCGCTTTAAGGTTCGGGGGAGAGAGGGCAAGTGGCGTCCATCGCGTCTCCAAGAATCCAATAAACCCCAGGTTTTGCCTCGTTTTGTCCTTTTCTGGCCCCGTCTGGTGATGTGAGCAGCGCTGCGATGAAGCTTGGCTTGTTCGTAAAACCGGTGTAAGCCGCGCGGGTCAATGCAACCGCAGGGACTGGGACTGGTGCACACGACACGAAATGACCAATTTCCGTTGGAGAAGGCCCTCGTCTGGACTGGCGCAACTGTCGCCAGATGCAGGATGGAGGCCCCCGTTCGCGATAGAGCTATTTCGAGCTACTCCGTAATGGAGCTCGACAAGGCCGGGCAGGGGTTCGCGTGAGAGGATGCCGGCCTGCCGGGGGTTTCGAGCAGCCCATTTCCCACCAAAGTGCAGAGAGGATAGTCCGAAGCAGCCATGTCAAGTTGGGGGAGACAAACAAAGTCGAAGCAACTGTCTCCAACGTCCCCCAGCATCACGGCGGACCAGCCCCGTTTGAGGTTGGTCCAGATGCACGTCGCTTCACCTAACACGACCTAAGTGCACCAAACGAGGCAAGGCGAGGGCGCCGTCAGTTGCAAGCGTGCAAGCCGTCGCGTGGCTTGCATGCCTGCAAGCACGGACGAGTCTCGACCGTCCCCTGCCTCTCTCCCTGTGGGATTCGTTGGCGCGACTCTTGGGAACCACTCTTTTGGCTCCTCTTCTCCGCATTCTTACCGCTTTGGGTCCTGGCCTACCATTTTGCTTATCAGCAGTCGCAGGTGGAGAGCAGACGTGCCGCCGAGAGTCCGAATCGTGGATGGGCAAACTGGGGGGCCGAAAAGATAGAGGAAAACGGGGGAATGAGCCGGAATGTGAGGGTGGGAAAGGCGAGTTTGGGTCTCGCGAAGGCAGCGGGGGACGGCCGTTGACCCTGAAAAACTATAAGAGGCCGTCCTCCCCCCGTCTTGCTATCTTTGCTATCGGCCAGTAACCCTGCCTATCTTACCTGTTTGTGCACTGTTTTTGCTCGTCTGCACGCCTGTCGTCGGTTCTCATCGCCTTTCTTCAGCACCTTTGGGCAGCCCAAGATGCTGTATTCCAAATCTGACAACACCCCAAACCACCCAAACCACCGCAAATCACCGTGGCAAATTGCATCCAACGCCGTGCAATACATCCAACGCACCCAATGCACTCGGTGGCCTGCAGCACACGGTTCTCGCTTGGCCAACAGTCTTCTCCGCGTCCTCGTTCGACCAGGTGTTGACCCGATTTTGGGGGCTATCGGCCATTCGTTTGCTCATTGACTCGTTCATTCGTTGATTTGTTGTTCCATATGTTACCTCCGTCCTTTCGACTATCGACTATTGACCGTCCAGCCCGCCCAGTCGACCCATCCGAGCTTCGCTTTCGATCTATTTTACTTTTTGCATCGTCTTCGAGAACTCTAGTTCCCCTCTCATGAGATAGTGGCGCCGGTTTGTTGCGGTTTAACTGGTGAGACCTTGCTTTTGCTGATTGGTGATGATCCTTGTTGACGACGCAACCGTCGCCCAGCAAGCCTCGCGATGGGCCGGGTTTCCCCTCATTCTCGACACTCGGACGGGATATAGGCAATCGGAGACAGATTGGGCTCGCGTGGCATGCCGAAGCGTCCTATCGCAGCTTGCTCGTGCAGATTGGTGTAAATTGAGAGCAATCTGTGGCAAAAAACGACGAACAGAAATAGGCCCAGGCAAAAGCGCCCATGGAAAAATGGTACCACCAAGTGGACCCTCAACCACTAGCCATATCGCAAGGGCCCCAGTTCTCTTTGTATTAATTGCGTTTAATACGCTTCGTGACAGGACTGGCGCGGTTCTGTTATCTACGGAGCACGGCCAGGCCTGTCTCTCTTGTCTAATGGCACGTCCTCTATTGGCCGCGCGCACCGCTACAGGCTGGGGAAGGAGCCACCGGCGACCCAGGACCCTGGACGAGCCCAGACAGAAGGCGCAACCCACACGCAGTACAGAGGGAGAGGCAGGCGCAACCCAGAGCGCCTTCTGGGCGCCCAGAGCCAAGACTACCCAGGCCGTCGGTGTATAGTCCGAACGGTATCCGGGCTCGTACGTACGAGTAATGCAGCGTAGTGGTGTAGTGTGCAGTCGTAGCCTCTCTCGTCCTTCGTCCGTCTCGTAGTTTCAAAAGGTCGCACTCCAACACTACCAGTATCACGCGCGGTGGTCGGCATCTGCCTAGGGTGCCGGGTATCACGATATCACCCTCTCCTGTCTCCTCACGTCTTCCTTCTTCCTTCTTCTTGTTGGCCCCCCTTTCTTCCAGAATAATACTTATGCAGGCCCTCGTCGTCTCTCGATCGTTTTGATTTCTCTGTTCTCGTCTTTTTTTTTTTTTTTTCACTCGAGCAGACCATCATCCCTCAAAGGCAGACTGCACGCATTTGACCTGGTCAAGCGTTGAACTCGCCCTCACTCCTTACACTTTAATTATCCCCCTTCTTCTCCTCCCCCCATTTTCGTTTTTATTCCTCCCTTCACTACCCACATTCTTTGCTTCAACCCCCCCTGCCGACATGGCTTTCGAAATAGAGGGCCGCCCCGAGCCCGCAGCCATGCGGGCTGCCGACATCTCGGAGCTCACACCTGCCGACAACAAGACGGCCGACGAGATCACGACCGCACCGGCGCTTGACACGGACGCCATGAGCCTCCAGAAGGGCGTCGTGGCCGAGACGCAGCTGGGCGACGTCGGTGCCCAACGCATCGAGATCATCCAGAAGATCTGGGGCAAGCACGGCAAGATCCTGCTCTACAGCGTGATCGGTCTGGCGATGGTTATATAGTAGGTCACAATTGCAGATACTGCCCATGAGGAAGAAAAGTTGCTAACTTTCTTTTAGTGAACTCGACAACACCACCTTCGCTACGTACTATGTGTACGCGCTGTCTGACTTTCAAAAGGTCTCGTCGTCGTCGGCGCTTGCCGTCGCGACTGACCTGTCCTTCTCGCTGACCAAGCCCATCTGGGCCAAGATGTCTGATATTTTCGGTCGTGGCGAGATGTACCCAGTGGCCACGCTCTTTGTCGTCATCGGCTACATCCTGGCCGCCTCTGCCAATGGCTTCTCCGCCTTCGCCGCCGGTACCATCCTGCGCGCCGTCGGGCTGACGGGCATCAACTCGATCAACACCATCATCATTGCGGATACCACCACTGCCCGCCAACGTGGTTTCGGTGTCAACTTCCAGTTCTTCCCCTACCTGATCCTGCCCTGGGTCGCCGCCGAGATCATCTCGAGCGTCGTCTCGCCCGGCGGCGTTGGCTGGAAGTGGGGTGTCGGCATCATTGGCATCATATTCCCCTTTGCCATGATCCCTATCATTGCCGTCACCTTCATCTTTGCCCGCCGCGCCAAGAAGATCGAGGCCAGTCTGGCCGACGCGGCCGTTGCTGGCAATGGCACTGCTGCTGACGACGAGGCCGTTGCTACCGTTGCTGCTGCGGGCCCTATCGCCGCCAAGGCCAAGATCACCCCCTACAGCCTGGCCTCCAACATTGATCTCGGCGGTCTGCTGATCATGATCGTCTCGCTGGCTTTCATCCTGATCCCGCTGTCGCTCGCCGCGCTCCAGACCAAGGGCTACAAGACGCCCTGGGTCATTGCGCTCATTGTCATTGGCGGCCTGAGCCTGCTTATCGGCTTCCCCATCTACGAGAACTACGTCGCCGTGCACCCCATCTTCCCGCTGCGCTACGTGCGCCACCGCGCAATTGGCATTGCGTTCCTGCTGTACTTTACCGACTACATGGCCGCTGCTGCCAGCCACGGCTACCTGTACAACTGGGCCATTATTGCGCAGAACCTGACCGTTGTGCAGGCGACCGACCTGAGCTACATCAACGGCGTGTTCACCTTCTTCTCCGGTATGGCCTTTGGTTTCATCATGTGGAAGACCCGTAGCTTCAAGTGGTGGCTGCTGCTCGGCCTCGTCATCCGTATCATCGGCTACGGCGTCATGTTCCGCATCCGGACGGAGCACCCCTCGCTCGGCGAGCTCATTGTCGTGCAGATTCTGCAGGGCTTCGGTGACGGCATTGTGCAGACGGGTGGCTACATTGCCGCCACCATCAACGTGCCGCACAAGGAGACTGCTCAGGCCGTCGCGCTCATCGTCACCATTGGCATGCTCGGCTCCAGTGTCGGCAGTGCCATCAGCGGCGCCATCTACACCAGCACGTTCCCCACGGAGCTGCGCAAGTACCTCGGCGACCAGGCCACGCCCGAGCTCATCAGCAACATCATCAACTCCATCGACACCGACATCCCCGCCTGGGGCACACCCTTGCGCACCGGCATCAGCAACGCCTACAACCAGGTCACCTCGTACTTTTTCATTGCCGCCATGGTCATCATTGCCCCCAGCTTCATCCTGGTCTACTACCTGCCCAACCAGAAGCTCAAGTATGTTCTCACCGCCCCATTTTTTGTTCTTACTTCATTCGATTCTTGCCCACTTACTAACACCCTCTAGCGACAACCAGAACTTGCTCGAGGAGAACGGCATGCTCGCCGCCCAACAGGCCGAGATCGACCTGCACCCGGCTGCCCAGCCCAGCACCGCCGAGACCAAGGCCTAAACGCCTGGCTCAGGACTGTGTTGTGTCTGCTGGTGTGCTTTTGGTGTTCTAGGAAAGTTGGTAGTGTTCGCTTCTTGGTGAAAGGTGCTTGCTCGGCTTATCCGACTAGCCACTGTGTTTTGTTAAAAATTAAAAGCAAAGAAATGATAATACATGATCTTTCTTCAGGGTCAGAAGATGACAATGATTTAGGCTGTTTTCGTCATATTGTACATTGTACAGCGTTTCTTTGCCTCCTTTCAAGATTTGCCCACATCCCACCTTGCCGAGCATCGTCCGCCACTTCCTTTGTCACAGCCGTCGAGGCCACCACAATCTTGCGCGCCAGCGACGCAATCGTAATGTTGCTCAAAATGTCAGAGACTCGGCCTGCAGCGTCAGCTGGATCCACGACTGAAGCTCCACGCCGATCAAACTGTCCACGCCGTAGCGGCTTAGTGGTCTCGAAGACTCGACGTCCTCGACACTGATCATAATGGCACGAGACTTTCGCTTACAGCGCTGCTGAGACAATACCTACGGCCTCCTGCAGAAACGAGGCGATTGCCAGGCGTGTGGCCTCGCGGGCCACAGGGTCCTTTCCATCGCCATCCGCATCAAGGTCAACCGGCGCCAGCACGCGGTGTGTGTCGGCCTGCATGATCTGTGCAAACCGAGGCCGTTTGAACCACCAGGGGTAGTCGGCTGTCGCCTCACCATCGTCCCTCTGAGCCTTTCTGCTGTTCTTGGCCAGCCGCATCATGCCGTCCGCGGCTAGACCTGTCACCGCCTGGGTTGGCGTGCCGGGCGATGCAGCCTCTGTGATAACCTTCCAGCTAGGAGGGGCGTCTAGAATGGTCAGGAAGTCAAACTCGCGGATGCCCACTGACGCCCAAGACTCGGTGTTCTCGTACACCCGCCCGTCGGTGCCATGCTCGGCCACGTAGCCCACACCCAGGACCATACCGACGTCGACCGAGCAGGCCGTCCGGCCAAGGCGGTGGCGGTACGCGGCTAGCGCGTCCTGGAAGGTATTTCCGGCAGCATAGTTGCCTGGTCGTGAGCCGTCCAGGCGAGGGGCTTCGGGGGCTGCGGTGTCTTGGATGCTTTGGGTGAATGCCCATTCTGTGGCGGGTGTCTTGGCCGTGCTCATTCTGGCACAGGTGCGCATGTTCGGCGGCAGCATCGGTATTGTTGTGTCGACGGCTGTGCTGAGCAAGAGCGTGGCCAGCGAGTTGGCCAAAATTCCGGAAGCCTCTAATAGTTCTGGATTGCAAGCCGGCAACCTTAAATAGATTTTTTTTTTTTGAAGAAAACTGTACTAAATCGCATACCTCTATATTACACGTCGACCAAAATGAAATCCTCGGTCTTTGTCGCCTCCGTCGGCGTCATCTTGTCCGGCTCATTGTCCTGTACATCCTCCGATTTGATTTTCTCCTCTCTCTGTTGGCCTTTAGCCTCCTCCATGTCGACTACACGCCGCCTCTTCTGCAGGCGCACGACCTCGAGGCATATGTCTCGGCACCGGCGCTCCTATGACCGGCCCAGGAGCAGCGAGGACGCGCCACCGTTGCTGCCAATCACTGGTAGGCCCACCATTTCGTCTGCCTCCGCCACCCACAGCCGCGCCAGCGCCCGGCTCAGGCCCAGCCGCACCCGCTGCAGCACGTCTGCCGCCGTCGTATTCGCCGCCAGCCCGGTGCGCCAGTCCCAGCCGCGGGCCATGGAGGTAGTTGAGTTAAATGGCGCACCTGCCCGAGCGCCAGACATGCTGCGGTGCAGCTGGCTCGCGAGCATCGAGCTGCCCGTCAGCAAGAACGAGGATGAGCCGCCGGACGCCGCCGACGTGGCTGACAGGTTGCTTGTCGTCTTGCGCAGTAGGTCGGCCGGTGTTGATCCCTTAAGACCGCCGGGCACGCTGGCCAGCACCACCTGGAAAAACTCGTCGCAGGCTGTGTACACGCGCGATCCGGTCAGCGTCTGCAGGTCCTCGACCGCCTTGAGCAGCACGTCGACCGTCTCCGCAGCCACCACGGGCGGCGCTGTGACCAGTCCCGCGGATGTCGAACTTGTGCTCCCGGAAGTGCCTGGCACAGCCTCGGTAAAAGCAAGCGCCTCGCCCAAAAGCGCCAGTAAAAAGTCCTCGGACAGGACGGCGTCGCGTGTGCCGTCGTACAGCCCGCCGCGGATGTTGTCGTCGGCGCTTGCAATCACGGCCGTTAGTGCCGCCGCAGCTGCTGTGCGCCGCCGCACTGGCGGAATGTCGGTCGATGGGTCGTCACGCACGTTGTAAAAGTGTCGCAGCGTCGCGTAGCCACTCAACAGCCGGCCCAGGAGCTCAGCTGCTACGAGATCGCGCCGCGCCAGCTGCTCCAAGGACGCCCGCCGCTCAAACAGCAGCCGCCGCAGGTAGTCGTCGAGGTCAGCTTCGGCCGGGTACGCCGCCGACTGGATCAGCGAGTACGAGATAAGCAGGTTCATCACCTCGCGCACCTTGGCCGGCCGATGTGCAATGGCAAAGTACCACACCGCCTCGCCAAACCGGTACGATTCGTTGGCAAGAAGATCGCCATAGTGCTAAGAAAACGTCAGTGTCCGTCAGCATCGTGCTGTATTTGTTTCGTGGGTAAAGTAAAACTCACCTCTGCCGCCTCTTCCGCGTACGAGGTCATGCCGAGGTCGCTCAATAAACGCCAGATCTTGTCGACCGTCACGCCCGAGTCAACGTCCAGCCGGGCTAGGATCGTCCGCACCAGCTCGCCAATCGTCTCCTCCGCCCGCTCCGGCGAGTTCATGCGGCCGAGCACGTGGATTGCCAGCTCCCAACCGCCCATGTTGGCTGGAGATGAGCCTGCGCCGGTTTCTGATTCATCGTCTTGGTCGGCCTCGTCACCCGTCGCCTGCAGCTCCTTGTCGTTAATCAGGGCCTGTGCATACTGGACCAGCGTGTTGTCCTTGAAGCCGTCCGATTCGTCGGGATCGGTCGGGTCGACGCCAAGCACCTCCAGGTCCTCCATGTCCAGGCCACCCAGTGCCGTCGCCAGCGCCGATGTAGACGACTGTGTCGGCAGCCAGCCGCCCAGCGACGCAACCTCGACGACCGCCGAGGCCACAGGCAGTGACCACGCCCGCAGGAGGCCGAGCAGGCCACGCGGGTTGTCCTCAAACACGCATGCTAGGGCCACTTCGAGCGGGCTGTTGGTGTTGATTTCCAACCCGGCGTCCGTCGTAGCTCGGAACGACCGCGTCAGCCGGTCCAGGTAGCCCTCAAACGTCGAGGACGCGCCGTCCAGGCCGCTGCCTGCTGCGTACCCGCGCAGCGTCATGGACATTGATTGGCCGTGCCGGCTGGTGCCAAAGTTGGCGGCATTCGGCGTCGGCGTCACCTTGGTCTCGTCCCACCAGCCAAATAGGCCCAGCGTGGCCTCACACCAGTCTTGCGAGACGCCCAGAATGCGCTCGCGCGATCCCAGAGCAATGTCAAAGACAATATTGAGGTTCTCGTAAATGTCCCAGGGCACTTGGCTCTCGGCCTTGCGCGCCATGCCGGCCATCGACTGGCGGCCGCCGCGGTACGCCTCGCCGAACTCGTCCTCACCCTCGGCATCCTCATCGTCGTCGTAGTTTGCACCGGCACCGCCAACTTCGCGGCCTCCTTCGGCAAACCGCCGCAGGTGGTCGAGCGCACCCTTGGCACGAATCCGGAATAGCGTCCACTCGCTGCTCCAAATGTCCCAGCTGCCGAATTTGCCCGGACACGTGTCCAGCATACCAATCGTCTCCTGCACGGCACGATCCACATTGGATAGCGCGCGGCCGCTGTATGCCTGAACGCCGGCACGCCGCACCTTGTCCCAGCCTCCGGCCCGCAGAAGCTCGATGGCGTCTTCGACGCGGCCTTGCAGCAGGCTCACAAAGACCGTCTGCCAGAACATGCCGTGAGAGGCCGGGCCCGGCTGGAAGCGCAGCACCTCGCTGACCTGGTCGGGATAAACGTTGTGGTAGTCGGCCATCCAGCGGAAGAGGGTCTCGGTCAACAGTTCTGGGGGTGGTGCCAGGTCGGCAATGCCGCCGCCGGTGCTGCTGCTCGTGCTGCGTGTGTGGTGCAACTGCAGCGCCAGGGTCGCAACGTACGCCGCGTTCTCAAAGGCACTCGCGTCGGGGCCGGGACCAATGCTCGCTAGTTGCTCTTCGTCGTGTTCCGAACGCGCAGTCTCCGGAAGGCTGTCGACGTAGGCCTGCCAGAGGGCCACGAGCTGCGCAGAAGCGTCGGCCAGAGCCTGGTCCAGGCGGTCCGGGTCGTCCTCGGCGCCTACGCCCTGGCTGTAGAGCTTGCTGATCTGCACCTCAGTCTGGCGGATCAGCTGCGGTGCTTCTACTAGGCGTGCATAACCCATCTGGCCGTACATGCTCTTGGCAATGGACGAGTACTTGAGCTCGCGGGGTCCACGCGTTGAAGCACCGCCTAGAACACCGCCGCCACCGCCGCTGCGGGCGACGGATGCGCGGAAGATGTCCTCGGCCTCCTTGCGGATGCGATCGTTGATGGCGGGCGTGGCAAAGGTGAGCAGGTCGCTGTTGTTAACGCCGTCCGTGCCGCCCATGGCCACCTCGCCCTCGCCGTCCTCGTCGTCGCCAGCGGGCATCCACGGCGCACGTCCCTGTAGGGAGGTACGCTCTCGGACGGCACTCTGCGCCAGATCGAGCCACGGGTCGTTGCCGGTTCTGTCCTCGTCTTCATCTTCGTCGTATTCGCCCTCGGCATCCTCCTCATCGTCCTCTTCCTCATCTTCTTCGTCTTCTTCCTCCTCGTCTTCTTCTTCGTCTTCGTCGTAGTCGTTGGCACGGCCCCGGTTGGTAGCGGCGATTTGTGGTCGGTAGTACGCTTCTTCGTCGTCTTCGCCCTCCGCATCCTCATCGTCGTCTTCTTCCTCCTCGTCGTCCTCTTCCTCCTCTTCATCCTCCTCATCATCATCGTCTGCCATCACTTGGCTGAGGCGCGAGGGTTGCCGCGTGGATCCCGGACCAAAGCTGGGCTTGCTTCCCTGAATGGAGCGGCCGAGAGGCGAGTTGGAGCCGCCGCCGCCAGCTTTGAAGCCCGTACTGCCACCGCCGTCACCCCCGGTAAAGATCTTCCGCGACGTCGACGTCAGCGGCGAGCCCGTTGACTTGGATGTGCCCGTCACGCCCCGCATCATGGAGCTACCAAGGTACGACGCCGAGGGCGCGCCTGCCGGTGTGAAGCTGCCGGCTGACGATGGCGGAGGCAGGCCGCCAGGTGTTGTCGAAGAGGTGGCGCCGCCATCAAATCGAAAGAGGTTGCCACGACCGCCGCCGCCGCCACCAAAACCACCGCCGGGGGTGGCCGGCGACGAGAAGTCGTCTTCGTCGTCGTCGTCGGGAACAGAAAACCTGTTAGGCATGATCGGAGAGGCCAACGGCGAGAGAGACAAGGTCGGTCTGGAAATATTCTCAAGAGGGGAAAATATCTAAAGTTGGTTGGCCTGTCGCTAGTAAATAGAGACCAGTGTCGGATGGCATCAATTGAGCAGTCTATTCGCGACAAATGGCAGCACGAAGCTGAGGTTGGAATGTTTGTTTGGATCGATATTTTTGTTGCTGGGCCTCCAGGCAAGGGAAAAAGCTTAGCTCTGCCCACCTCTCCAAAAGCTCCAAGCGCGACACAAAACGCGCCTATCAATCACGTGATCTTTACAACAACGACTCCATTCACCATCAACGCAAACATGAAAATCGACACATCTTCTACATCGCACGAGTAGAGTCGAGATTTATATATTATAGATTATTAAATTGGTAGTATTTTTGTCTATGGAGACATACATGGCACCCTCCGGAAAGGACACCAAATACGAGTCAACCCGAAGGAAGACCAAGAAATGAACACCTATCATCGCTCCTTTAAAAAAGACAAACAACATCACTCTCTTGCTTTTTTGTATCGTCTCAACATCCATCGTCACCACTCGTCATCCCTCGCTCGTTTCTCCATCTCCATCCTCTTGCGTCTAGAAACAAGTTTTGGAACCACTGTGACCGTTACAAAAAAATGTCGGCCGTGCGCCTCGTCCGTCGTAAGTTTGAGGGGATTAAACACCAAAGGGAACGTGATCCCACAGTACTCCTCGCCATAGCGAGATGTAACTTATATTCTCCCCCGTACAAAAATGGTGCAAAAATCGTCCATATGTCATGCAGATGTGTTTGTGACCAGGAAATGGACTCGCTCAATGCGCGCTTTGGGTAATTTGTACGCGTCTATTTGCAGCGTTGCCGCTACCACCTCCCAACGTCAAAACAAGTCGCCCGAGCTGGGATACCCTGTTTCCTTTCTTTCTCTCCCCCGCCGCAATTGCGCAAGGTGGGGCATCTCTCAGTTGATGCGCTGGTAGAACAGCAGGTAGGCCACCTTGTTGTCCTTGATGCTCTCCTTGGGCTGCTTGTTCTTGGGGCTCGTCGCACCGTTGGCCACTGAGCTCCACTTTTTGCCGTTGCTGTTGACAGGCGCGCTCCAGTCGTTGTCGCTCTCGCCGGTCTCCTCTTCGCCCATACCAGCAAAGCGGTTCGCGTTGCCGGCAGGAGCGGGGGTGGCATCACGCTTGGCGGTGCTGGTCGTGTTGCTCGATGCCGTTGCGGTGCTCGAACCAGTCTCCTCGGCACCAGCCTGTGCCACTTCTTCGCGGCGGATGCGGCGAATGACCGTGTCATCGAGGCGGATCCACTCACGGCCATCCTCGCGGAGAGCATCGACGGTGTAGTGGCCGCCGCTCGCCTGCTTGCCGTGGTGGTAGACGACAGCGTTGAGGCGGTACTTGGGGAGGGGCTCCGACAAAAAGGTGTTGCGCTTGCGGCGGCTGAAGATCTCGCGTGGGATCTCCAGCTCCAGCGGGTAGCCGATCTTCTTCCAGATCTTGACAGTGCCGTTGCCCTGCCAGTCGAACTGGAAGCGCTTGAGGTGCAGAATCAGGACCGGGGGCAGGTCCTCAATAAACACCTGTTTCGTTGCGCTAACGTCCTTACCCTGAGGGGACTTGAAGTCGGCGTGCAGGATCTCGGGGTTCGTGAGGTTGCGCAGAGCATCAACAATGTTGCGGACCTCGGGCGAGTCAATGTGCAGCTGCAGTGACTGGTATGGCTCGAGGGTCACGGAATCCTTGCGGCCAGGAACGCGCAGCTCCGACCGCAGAAGACCACTGAAGATACTGTTAATGGGCGAGGTCAAGGCGTGGCCCGAAGACCGCGTCTCGGCAGCACGCTGGCGGGGGCCAACCTCAAGCCATCCTCCAGAGGCGTCTACAACCTCGGACGTAACAGAGGCAGCCGGTGTGGCGTGCGTAGAGGTGGGCGAGGAGCCGTTTGTGTTCGCCGCGTTGGCCACATCCTGCATAACCTTGGCGCACTCCTCGTTGAGAGATTCGAGCAGGAAGCCAAGGAACTCTTCGGCATCTTGCTGATGGCCGCGCTAGAAAGGACAGGTATGTTAGCATGTGTGATATCGAACAACAAAAAGGTTTGGGGGAGTAACTTACGATCATGCTCGAGAATCTCGGCAATTGCTTGATGGCGTTGTACACGAACTCGGGAGTAAATGCCTCACCGTACCGTTCCAGGTCATCGCTCTTGAGACGCTTCTGGAGAGCAGTAGGATCCGCCCGGTCAATGACCTTGAACTCGCGCAGGAACATGATCATGGCATCGATCATGGGCGTCTCGCTCTTGAAGCTGAAAGCCGCCTTCTGGCCAACCTGGTCAAGAAAATCGTAGAAGGGGATGCAGAAAGTGAGGACCTGGAGCACCGAGTTCATGTAGCACATGTTGCCCGTGTTGATCAGACCGCGAGGCTCAATGAAAGCCACCTTGTCTGCGGTACCGACACGGTACGAGGAGACTGCCTCTGCCAGCGAGTTTGCGTTGGACTTGGTAAAGGCACCCGCAGTGCCGTTCGTACCGTTGGCAGCGTGGCCGTTGGTTCCTGCGCTACCGTTCACGCCGGCGCTTGCTGCAGCAGCGGCCTTTGAGAACAAGCCAGTCCATAGCTTGGGGCCCGATGGAGCAGGAGCCGCAGCCACCTCAGCCAATTCACCGTTGGTCACAGCCTCGCCGTCCACAGGAGCAGCATCAGAGGCGTCTCCGCCCGTTGCCTGTTCAGCTGCCTCCGTGGCCGCATCACCAGCCGCGGGGCCATCGGTTGAAGCCTTGTTGGCAGCCGGACGGACAGGAAGAGCAGGAATGACAGGAAGAGCGGGCACAGTTGGGCTGGTTACAGATGCCTTGGCAGGGGTGGGTGTTATAGCGGAGGTCGAAGCAGGAGCAGGCTTGGGAGTCCGGGGTGCTGTAGCAGAAGTGGTAGTCATCGCCGCTGTGGTATCGTGTTGGCTAGGAGGCAGTTCGACGTTCTCAAAGCCACCCATATTCCGTCTTTTCCGGCGTGCCGTTGTGCGTCTTGGTGGGAAGGTCTCATCGGGATGGGAATACCATGGCAGCTATACATGAAGAATCAGGTTAGTCTCAAAAACCACATACAAAACACGTCGAAAATTTCAGAGGACACTTACAGGTGCAGTAAAAGGCTTTCGGGTTTGAGAAACCTTTGTCACAGCAGGCGTCTCAGACTTGGGGGTAGCCTGCACAGCCAAGGGAGTCTCGAAATTCGTGTGTGGCGAAGAGGGATCGGCCTCAGACGTCGGGGTAGGTCCCGCATCCGTAGAAGGAGTGATGGTATTGCCGTCACGGGTAGACAACGCATTCTGCTGGGTAGAAATAGTAGACATCGGGGTAGTCGTGGTGTGGGTCGAAAGCGAAGTTAAGGAGGCGGCAGGGAGGTTCTCGGTCGGGGCGGAGCCCGGGTAGGGAGCGAGAGCGATCGCAGCAGCGCTGGCGTTGTTGTGTGGCACATCACCACGAGGAGGAATGGGGATGTGCGGAGGAAGAGACGGCGGCAGGCCCATCGATGCCTGGATGAGGGAAGGCTGGTATGATGCGATGGCGGCCGGAGGGGATTGCTGAAGAGGAGGAATCATGCCGTGCAGAGGGTACTGAGGTGGAAGCTGCTGGGCCTGCGGCGTGGAGACAACCAAAGGCACATGCTGGGCATTCCGCGCATAGGGAGACAAGTGCGGCTGCTGCATGTTATGCGGCAGTCCTTGTGGGTGCTGTGCGTGAGCCAGAGGTGCATGTGGCTGCGGCTGCGGCGGCGGTGGCGGCTGGTGTGGCAGCACGCCAGGCTGTGCCGGGATATGCATGCCCATCGGAGCAAATTGACCAGGAACGCCGGGGCGGCCGTACTGCTGCTGCTGCTGCTGGAATTGCATGTATGGGCCCGGCATGACCTGGTTCTGCATGTACGGCATTGGGGGATAACCGAACTGCTGGTTACCATAGGGGGGCAGATACGCCTGCTGGTACATCTGCTGCTGGTACTGGCCATGCTGGTTGTTGTAGTTATGGGGACCATGGTGCTGGTTGTTGTAGTTGTTGCCGTAGTGCCGACCTCGCCGAGGCCCGCCACCGCGGCCACCGTGATGCCCATTGTGTCCATTGTGCCCGTTATGCCCGTTGTGGCCAGCATCGCCATGGCGTCCGCCTCCACCCCCATTGTTCCCCTGAGCGACGCCGAAGCGCTCGCCCGACATGTCGGCCATGCCCTGCCCTGCGCCGGCTCCGAGGCCGGCCCGCCCAGCCGGCAGATGACCGTTATTCATCTTGCCGGCTTGGGAAACGTGTTCGCGTCGCCTGGAAGCCTACAGTCGCGATGGAACTGCAAGCGCCAAGCGATCTGGTGCTCGGGGAGATGCTGTCTGCGTAGTCGTGGCGTGTCGCAGAGAGCGGTGGGAGTATCGCGTGGATGGCGAAAACGAGATGGCGCGATCAGGTGCGATCGTGTTTCGTGATGGAAAAGGATTTCGCGTCAGAGTCGCGAAGTCGGCGTCGAATCGAAGACGTGGGGACCCGATGCCTGATGCTTGAGGATGCGAAACGATGGCCGTGGAGTCAAAAGTGGATGAAGGAAACAAAACTCGAAATTGCAAAATGCTCCTGGGGATGGCCTTTCTGAAAGAAGAAAGGGCAATGAACTCAAAATCAGAACGCCTGCTATGCCTGTTGGTGCGTCACAGTGTGGCACGGCGTTATCGCAATGTATCAAAGAACACGGAGTCGAAAAAAGAAGCAGCAAAAGGTGACGATCGTCGATGAAGTTCCAGCGTTAATCCGCGGTGACGATGCGATACGTTGGCAAGCTTTGCAGAAGCAAAAGTTGTGCTGTCGTGTCGTCGTTTTTTCCCTCTCGATATTAGGGACAATGGCGAAAAAGAACGCGAAAAGGGGAAATGAGCGACAAGAAGGAAGAACCGTGAGCAAAACACGAAGAAAAAGTTCGGAACAAGAAATGGTTGAAAAAAAGACAGTCAAGAAGAAAAAGAAGAAGAAAAAGGGGAGAGGAAAGGGACGGACGATGCTCGGCGAGGCGGAGAATCGAGCTTCGATGGATGGTGATAGAGAAAGAGGATAAAAAAAGCCGGCCGAGGAAGGAGAGCGAGAAAGGGAAGGAAAGCCCGTCACGGAATGCGCCTGGTCTCGTTTGCTGGGCTCTCATTAGGTTTTGGCGCTCCAATTCGTTCCTTCCGATTCTTTCTTGGTCCTAGGGTCCTTTTTTTCTCTTTTTTTTTTTTCAGGCGCTCGACTGTCCCCACAAAATAATTTACCTTCGCGCGACTCCCCGTTTGGCGCATTAAACTGACTAATAAAATGGCTTGCTGCCATTGGTCTGGTTGGGGAATGTGCACGTGCAGGTTACTGGCGTAGGCTCCACAGGAGCTCGCGACGCAACGACTCGCCCAACACAAGGCGTTTTGTCCGCCGAACGGGCGTGGTGGCAGCCACTGCACGAACTCAACATGCGGGTTTGAGACAACCTTTGCAGGGGATGATATCACCATTACCTCACAAGCACTGACGATGTTAAAAGGTGAAGCACTTTTGGATGACGTCGAAATAACATCTAAATAAACACCAGCCGGCTGTTGCTTTGCTGCAAGCTATGAACTCACTGCAGCCGCCAATCATGCAGGTCAGCTTGAAGGACAGGGTGCAGATGTGCAGCACCCGATGTATGCAAAGCCGAATGCTGCAGAGATCACAGACGCCAAAAAAAACACTATGCTACCCAAGCCCTGGGGCCATCCAGGGCTGCCATGCCCCAACCCTGCTAAGTAAGTGCGCCGTTGCCATACCCGCGTAAATCTATCACTCTTCGCCTCCCTCATTCGTCACGGAACAGCCACCGACCGCCGCCAGACCGCATAGCTTCTCGATACCGCTCCTGAACCGTGATCCGCTCGAACTTTTCCGCCTCAGCTCGGTTACGCTCCTCGTCCTGGGTGGTCGGGAAGTCAGTGTCCCAGAACCCGGGAGGCGATGCCCTCCGGTGGTAGCGGTGCCGGTGCTTGCCGTATTTGTCGGCGAGCTCTTTCGTGCGGGCCTCAATCCACAGCTCCGTTTTCTCTTCGGGGGACATCTGGCCCAGCATGTAAGCACCGTCGCCTAGGTGCCGTTCCATCAAGACGATGCTGTCCGAGCGGCGGATGTGGGTGGGGCCGGCGGCGTCCAGTTCCGATGTCGCCATGCCGCGAAAGGCCTTTCCGCAGCACTGCGGGTCAGTACAGCCGGCAAGGCCTGCGCGGTCTTCCCGGCCACGCACCACTTCGTTGTAAGCAAACGTTTCGCCGTTGTTGAACGCCGGGTTGATTTTGAAATCGTCCATATTGAGGCGGTCGACCGGCCGGCCGCGGAGAGGAGACGAAGCCTTCTTAGCCGCGCTCTCTGCTTTGGCGGCCAGCAATGCCGCGGTTAATGGATTTGCGGTTGGTGTTGTTAGTACGGCTGCGGCCGGTGTGGCAGAACTTCTCGTTGCGGTAACACTAGGCGTCCTCGGTAGCGAGGAATTGTCGTCGTCGCGTAGATGTGGTAGTATCCGCGTCGGCGGCGGACGGCCAAACAACCCTACAATCGGGCTGCCTGTACCGCCTTGATATCGCGGGGTAGCCGATGGGGTCGGGCGCGGAAGTGACGACACGGGACTTGGTTCAGAAGGCCGCGAATTGAGCAGCGAGCTGAGTCGAGACGATTTCGTCGTGCTCGGCGGCTCCATAGCTGTGCGCTTCGAGACGCCAGAGGAAGAGCTGTAGGCTTGATTATCTTCCGTAAGCGATTCGATACCTCGCTTTAAGTACTTCAGAGCCTTTGTCGGGTCCTTGACACCACGGCGGACATTCCCAGAAATCGGTGCCAGCGGTGTAGATGGTGTGCAAGGTGTAGGTGGAGGCGGAGGTGGAAGTAGACGCGGGGGTAGAGGGGCAGCCATGGCGAGCTTGAAAAGTGGCTCATCGACGGACTTTTCCTGCGATGCGCCGTCACTCGACTCATCACTCTCTCTTTCCTCGAGCAACTGTTGTTCATAGAAAAGATGCCTCTTCCGTGGCGTCTGCACCGTAAGCTGCCCCTCGTCAAGGTCAATGCTCTCTTGTGATTCCCGGTAGCGAACCAGGCCCAGTACCCGCGGTGTATTGTCGGAGCTTTCCCTCTTCACCGCAGGGGCAAATCGCGGTGTCTGGGGGTTCGTCTTCCGATCTCCCTCTCCGGTCTGCTCATCCCTCTTAGGCTTCTTTGTCACTCGTTCCCAGACAAACTCAGGTCCGTCGGAGGATGGTTCGTTCTTAATCGTCACACGGCCAGCAACGTCGTCTGAGTTTGCCGCACGTGGCGTGGGGAGGTCAGGCTGCGATGTGTCCGAAGACGGGTCACCCTGTGTTGAGTCCAGCACGGCCTCGTTGTTCACGCGGCCGGTACCATTGGCTTCATATGAGCTAAAACTGGCACTCAAGCTTGGCTTGCTAACTTCGGCCTGTGGCTGTGGCTTCTCCAGCGTACTGAGTAATGATGGCGTAGAAAGGTTGCTTGATGGGGGTGCTGGTGCTGGTACTGGTACCGGCGTCGGCGTGGAAGTGCGGCCCTGGGGATGCTCTGTCGCTTGTCGGGCGGCCGCTTTTTTCTTCTCAAGCTTCTTGATCTTCAGTTCCAAACTATCGGCGTATTCCACCCACTTCAGCGTTTCCGCCTTGCGTTTCCGAACAAGCGCCACGGCCGCGTCGAGTTGCACCTGAGTCGCCCCATGACGCATCTGTGACTTCTCGAGGCTCTTTTGTAGCTCTTCGACTAGCTCAGATAGGTTTTCGTCTGACCCATCGTCACCTTGCGATAAGTCGCTGTCTGCTGCCGTGTTGGTGCCGATCTTTCCGACGTCTCTGCTGGCAGGTGTCTCTGCCGCTCCAGTGAGCCGTACAGCTTCGGATCGTTGGAGAGAGGACGTCAAAGACGCAACCTGGCCTCGCAGCTGGCCAATCTCGAACTCCATCCGTTTCTGTGTTTCCCGCGAGTCATCTCGTAGCTTATCGTACTTTTGTCGCCATTCATCGTCTTGTTTGCGAAAGTCTTCAAGCCGCCAAATCAGGCAATTGTCAGCACAACTCTCTCATCCCCATCTTTTCACATTTCCGAAGCTCCATGTACTCTCTCAACTCACCTGCCGTCACCCTCTCGTTGATCCCGTCCAAGGCGCACTCAATTGCCTGAAGCAAGGCTGGATGCCCGAGACGGACTGCATCGGACATGATTGCGGATTGCCAAATGATGTCGGTTTAGGATGTCGGCTCAGGTTGAAGCCATGCCGTCGATCATGCACACCAAGCCGTTGGGTTCTACTTACTTTTCTTTGTCGTTCCGAGGGGCGCTGACGCCGAATTGTGACGTCGTAAATTTTGCCCTGGAGCTGTGTAGGTCCGTCGTCCGTACCTGAGAGACGCGTGGGGCAAACGCGCCGACCGCGTTCTCCACCATTGTTCTCGACGCGCCAAGGCACGTGACAGCCCTTTGCCCCAGATTTCCAGTGGACTTTCCGTGCGCTTTTACCACCACATTTCGCATAAATATGGGGAGTCGCCACGGCCAATCACTTTGCAGCACACGCCCCAGGCTTGATTGCACTGTTTCGATTGATCAACCCCTAAGCCCCCTAAAACCTTCCCAGTAGCCATTGTCTACTGCTCTTACGGCCTCTCCGTAATACCTCTCCATGCCTTTTCGTCTCCAAGTAGGACCACGTCCTCCGAGCCTGAAACTCTCGACTGCACATCAGGGCCGGCCAGCACAAGTTCTCTGTCCTCACATATCCTAAGCAAGTCCGCAGCATAGGCAAAAAATGCGGCCCTTGATAACAGGAGATACGGAAGAAAGGCAGAAGAGTCAGGCTGGCAGCCTCACGGCTCTCGGTCGTTTCTGAATTTAAATATGATGTTCTCCTTTTCTTCCTCTGCCGAACCGTGTCTTGTCCGGCTTCCTACCTTATTATACCGTGCCTCTCCAGAACCTTGAGGCTCTTCCTTCCTCCCGTCGGCTTGGACTTAGCTCGGTCAACAATGCTACGACGCTGCCTCACCTCTCGGCGTCGACGCATGTCGAGGCCTCTTTCCCATCGATGCTGGCGGCGTGGCGGCCCGTGAAGGGCACGTCTCACGAGCCAAGAGCCAGATGACACAGAGGGTATGACTCTCCACAGTTGCCTTCCGTGATCGTCATCAAAGTGTTGGATGCTCACCCTTGTCTTTCAAACCGGCGTGTTTTTCAGTTGGCATGACGATGACATTTTACTACGCCCAGAATTCATCAAGAATTTAACGGATGGCTGCCGTCCTAAAGGTTTCTTTTGTTTGAGTCCCATGCCCTGGCATTTTGTGGTCTTTCCACGCACAGTGCAACCTTGGGCAGGTGCCGACAGTCGTATAGCTGTGTCTCTACCGCAGTCACATTGCCATGGTTCATCAAGTTTGCCAAATGAGCAAGACAAGAGGCTGAAAGAAGACCAAATCGATATCCTGTTCGCTCTCGTGTCTGACGCAATGTACGACCGGCTGAAATACCACGCCTTTCATCTTGGTTGAATCTCGAACCGGAAGGCCCGCGCGCGGATCCGTCAGACACGGCCGTCGTGGACGACAAGTTCCGAATCTATACTCAGGAGGAGGGTGCGAATTGACGATAGTCAAGGAATATCGTGTTAGTGGCTCATTCTCTATGGACATAGGCTGATTAGAGCTGCACGGGGTCACTGTAAAAGAAGCGTGACAAGTGCAGCGAATGCAAGACGCGCGATAGAGTCACGGGCTATCGCGATGGAGAAAATCTGATGACGATGCGACGAGGATGCGCTCAAGGCGTGGCCGAGAATGATATCAGAAGAGGTAAAGATTGGCAGGAGTGGCAAGATGCAGCAAGATCTGGCCAAGAGAAACACCGTCCGATCCCTCTCTTCTGGCCAGGCAATGCACGCCGCAGGTCAGACAATCAAACCGAAGCGAGTTCGCAAAGAGAACAGCACGGAGCAGGGCCAGATGATGTTCAAAGAAGCGCTCGCATGGTAGTTCGTACATGGCACATGACACAGTGCCGAACATAGAAAGCTTCCAGAAGGCAGAAGGAAGAATGCACATCAATCCAAGCCGGGCCTTGCAAGCACAGAAGACTTCCAGAAGGCACATCAATCCAAGCATCCAAGCCAACCATGGCAAACACATGAACCCCACCGAAGATCAGGCTGCGCTGGGACATGTTCGACGGGGGGACACGCTTGGGGGGCATAGGGATGTGGGATGCCGCTCGTCCACTTGGCAAACAATAAAAACACGAGACGAAACCCCGAAAAGGCGAAAAGGGTCATTCCAGAGAATTAGAAGAAGCCGCATGGAAAGATTCTGGCGGCCGAGGAGAAACACTCCAAGGTCTCGGCCTGTTGTCAAGATGCATATCTCTCAACGTGTCGTAGAAACAGGCGGTTCGTGGGATCGCCAGCATGGAACTGACGGCATAATTAGACGCGGCTCTTTTGGCTTCTCCCGCCTGGCTCTTTCCCATGTTTACCTGCACGTGGCGAGATCCAGAGGCCGGCTTACCAGGCTGGTGACAAAAGCGAAGGAAGAATGGTTGAAACCCGCCGCCGGGCTGTTTTCCACTGTCAGCTTTGTCCCATCCAGAGTGTCCTTTCCACAATATCGATATTGCCAACAGTGCTACTTGTGGCTGGTTTGCAAAACCAACACACAAGGCAAGACAAACTGACGATTGTCGTTCAAAGCTCGCCAATGGCAGCCAACAAGAGCAGCGTGTGAGCAACGTACCCGACCTTGCATCTGCTGGGTCACCGCCACTTGCAAACATAGCTGCGCACTGCACACTGCACACTGCATTGTGAGCTGCATTGCACGCTGCGCCCTACCCGGCCCTGACCGCCATCTCCGTGGACATGCGGGTGAGGCTGTCTCTCACATGCATGAGAGCAACGACCCTGGTCAATATGTTCTGACCGTCCATCCAGTTTCGTACGCGGTTACCCGCTCATGTGTTTTTATCATTTCCTTTCATCTGGCCCTTCTGTCCTGCGTATCGCCGGTGTGCTGTTTTGGATTCCATCTGAAGGATTCGTTTGCTTGACGGGGAACAATGCCGGAGCAGCGCGAGCCGCTGCCCCAGGGTGGGAAGGTGTCCAGTGAGGTTCGACTATGTTAGCTGAAAAATGAAAATGCGAGAGGTCGAGAACAACAAAAGAGATATGCATCCATTTCTTCCGAACACGTAGGAAAATAAGACATATCAGGAGCCTGCCGTTATGGAAGACAGAAGCTGCGCCAAAGCGCTCATGGGCCAATAGGCGCAGAACGCTCGTGGGCCGTCGCACGACAGAGAAGGTGTTGCAGCACCCCGTCCCCTTTCGCGAAGTTGATGCAATGTACTCCGTACAAGAGTACAAAGTAATATGCCCATTTCAACACCGCCGTATCGCCAGCATGCGTCGCATGCTCCCCCAACGCAAGATGTCCCACGCGGTCAGACAGCCGGACCCATGGTTCTTGAGGCTGTTTTGTCCACCTAGCGACCGTCCTTGTGTGGCAGGTGGCGGCCAACATGGATTAATATGTGGCAGTGGACCGGCGAAAGACGCATCCCATGTGTTGCCTACCCCCAGACCATCAGAGAACCAGAAAGGCTAGATGGTACTCCGTACAAACGACAGATTTGTATGGCGGATACGAAGGCACGGGCATCGCCGGCTGGTTTGAGGGCCAAAAACAGAGCAATGAGAAACAAAGACGGATGCTAGCCGGTTGTCGCTGCTCGGGAAGATGGGCACAGTGATGAGCCAGTTTCTGCCGAGTTGGGGATCTGATATGGCAGAATGGCTGGCCGGCACACCCCCTCGTCGGTTTGATCCAGGCGACAGAAGGTTGCTTCAGCGCAGCCTGAACAGGGTGAGTGAGGATCAGTATGGAAGACATCAAGAAAGGGGCCGTGGAAGGAGTCATGGAAAGGGTCGTAGAAGGCGAGGTAGAGCGATCATGGGTGCCGTGAGGGACTTGTAGTCGCAGCTTTGCCTGGCCTGACGGCATCGACAGGGACCAGGGGAGTTGGCCTGTGAGCATCTCGTCCCAAGTCACGCACGGCCCTCAGTCACGGAGAAACGACCTGCAATGTCTTTGTCAGTCTTTTCTCGTCACAAATTGTCGACCCGTCATCTCGTCCTCGTCAGGTTGCTCGAGTTGCCCAGATCCGTGCCCTGCTTTAGGTTCTGTGCCTTGCCGGGAGGTTTCCTCAGCTCGGCACCGCCCTCGCTTCGTTGCTGAGATGTTGCTTGGTTGGTCTTGTAAGTTGGTTGCATGCGTCGTCGGCGCGCTCGAGCGATACCCTACCACGACATTGCCCACACACCCCCTTTTGACTTACAGATAAATCTCGTCTCTTCTGCACAAGTTCCCACGGAGATCTTGTCTGTGGTTCCCCTGCGGTGCCATTCCACACCCTCCCACCCGCTCCGTCCGACCCATCCCAACCCCGTCCCATGCCATTGGTCTCTGCGTGGCCTTTGCCATTCCAATTTCATCCTTGCCGTCTCTGAGGAGATTTTTTGTAGGAAAGCATGCATTTCTTAGTCGTTGTATTTGTTTTCGTGTATTTTTTTGACCTCCTGGCAATCACGCCTCACTGTCACTTTTGTCCTGTCTCGCTCTTGCCTTGTATTCGTCTCCTGTCTCCCGCCTCTGCTTCACTTCTCACAAGGTCCTTGTGGATCCTGTTGCCTTTCGTACCTCCCCTACATAAAGCCCTGCCAGCGTCGCCCAGGATTGCTCCTTCCTGTTCCTGTATCCTTTCCCCTTGTGCCTTCCCGTTCTCTTCGTTTTTTTCGCCTACAACTCGATTCTTATCTTCGCGTGCCTGCTCCATACGCCCTTCGCTCCTGCTATACGCTACAGTCGCTACTTCTCCTGCCAACATAACCCTAAAAGTTTTCAAACAGCAAAACGCCACTAGGGACAAAAAATAAATACTAAAAAAAGAGAAAAATCTTACCAAACCATAAAATCTCAACCGTTGCCCCTCCTTCATCAAATCCACTTCCCACTTTCGAGCCTCTCTCTTGCTTCAAACTTGTCCTTTACCAAAACAAAAACACACGCAACCGTCTCTTGGTGAGTACTCCCCGTCATCCCCCTTCCTGCGCATCACGACCTCTCTCGCATACTCGACACCGTCGGCTTCAGCTGTCTTTCTTTTGTATTGCTCCTCCATCGTGCCCCCAATTGCCCCTTTCCCCTCGCCCCTCACCGCGATCGAGATCGAGATCTTTTGGTCCTCTCGCCGCCCCGTCAGATCTCACGAAAGTGTCACTGAACCGCGTTTCTTGCCCTCGCACTCGGCTCTTTTCTCTCAGGACCTGCTCCTATGCACCTTGACCTCCCTTCAAGCACCATTGATCGCGAGTTCTCACTTCCCGTCACCGAATTGCAGCTAACAGACGCGCGTGTAGAAACTCTTTTTCTTCCACGATTCACTCAACTTTTCCTCGAACTGTCACAGTTTTTTCTTCCCACCGACAACCAAAAATGGATTTCCAGGGACAGCAGGGCGGTCAGCAGAGCGGCGGCAGAGCTTGCTACACCTGTAAGTTATGATTTTACCATTCTTCGCATTCCTTTGCATTCTTGCCCATTATCGCACTGTTCCAAATCAGAAAAAAATCGTTATCTGAAAACGAGAAAAAAATCCGAACTACACTAAAAGCGGACTTATCCCTCTTAGCGGGGCTGGCGCTGCCGTCATGCATTGACATCACTACTGTTCCTGTCAATTACAGTCCATGTTGTCGTCACTTTACACAGATCTGGCGTGCCATATTTCCTTCTTTATATACATCTACCCCATACTCCATGTCCATATGCCAGATCTAAGGGATCGTGCTAGTTTCGGGTGTTCCCGAGCAAGACGCAATCGTCTGCACCCCAGCCTACTCCCAAAAGAATCCAAAGCATGCCTGTTCAGCAACCTTGATGGCCTCTTTGACGGGTCATACGCCTCTTTTATTGGCGGCCTCCACCCCCCGTACCCATTTCCCAAGCACTCATCCCTGGAGTTGTGAACATCAATGGCCATGTTCTAGGAACTGGTGCCTTCCCCAGATCTTCAATTTCCCCTTACGCCCATTTTTGTCTTGATTTAGATGCTATGTGGAGAAACAAAGTCTGACCATGAACTTATTTAGGCGGCGATACCGCTCACCAGGTATGGCAGAAACAAACCCTCGGGCCACGATGCATGAGTCTGGAATTTTCTAGACCGGCGAGCCGGCCTTGGCCAGCCAGCCGTTGCGGCGGGCCTCCCATTCTACTCCCCTTTCTGAATTGCCTACTAACCTCTGCTGCCAGGCCCGTGATTGCCCCAAGCGTGGCACTACTACGTCTGCTACGTGGTAAGTTGTTTATCCTGAAATGCCAGTCTTTCATCCTTTGAATCACAGATGCTAACCTTTACTTTCTAGCTACAACTGCCGCGAAGTGGGCCACATCAGTAAGCTTCTTCCATGATAGTTCTGTCCAGCCTGAGGGTACATTTGTATGCATTCGAAACTAACCATGCTTGACAGGCCGTGATTGCCCAAAGGGTACTAAGGATACCAAGATGGTGTGCTACCGGTGCCAGGAGCCTGGCCACATCTCCCGCGAGTGCCCCAACTCCGGTGGTGCCCCCGGTGGCGGCCAGTCGGATACTCAGTGCTACAAGTGCGGTGAGCGCGGCCACATTGCCCGCAACTGCCCGACGAGCTCGTACGGTGGCAACTCGGGCGGCTACGGCGGCTCCGGTGGCTACGGCGGCTCCGGCGGCTCGTACGGTGGTGCGGCCAAGACCTGCTACTCTTGCGGCGGTGTCGGCCACATGTCGCGTAAGTCTTGGAGATTTTCTATGATTTTATTTACGGTGTCTCAAGAACACGAAAGCTAGAAGCAATGTGCTAACATTATGTGACAGGCGATTGCGTTAACGGCAGCAAGTGCTACAACTGTGGCGAGACCGGCCACTTCTCGCGCGACTGCCCCAAGGCCTCGACCTCGGGCGAGAAGATTTGCTACAAGTGCCAGCAGCCCGGCCACATCCAGGCCGACTGCCCCAACAACTAAGGAGGTGATTCCAGCAGAAGCCTTAGCGGCAGCATGCTCACCGTAGGCATACCACACCTGGGCCTCAAAAGAACGGACACGCCAAGCAACCCTGTACACCAGAGAGCGAAGCATTCCCACTTCTTTTATTTTGCGCTTGGTCACGAGATCGATGGAGAGAGGTCGGCAAGATACACTTCTTTTTTTCCTTGTGGAAGCAGCCTTTGTCCGCTCACGCGCAAAGGTCCACATTCGGGTCGGGCATGGTATGAACATGGGCAACTGGATACACAAAAGCGGACAGGATTTCTGTTATTCAAAGGGATTTAGTCTTTGATTTTTCTGTGTTTTTTCGACGTCTTCCTGCTGTTATTCGGGGTCTTTCTCATTTTCTCCACATGTTTTTTTTTATGTTACAAGTTCATTGTCTTTTACTTTCCATTTCTTCCCCTTGTTTTCTTTATTTCACTGCCCAACAACCGAAATTGTCGTATGTTTTATTCGCATTTCGCATTCTTCTGTTGTCTTTTCATCTTTTCCCATGTTTTGCACGAGAAAATTGAACTGAACAAAACTGCTGCTGTTTTTCTGCTTTCGGTCACGACACCAACACACCGGATTATGGAAAAGTTTACAAGGGATCTATCAACGGAGTCAAAAGGTCGGACTACACGTTAATTATGCGGTCGTCCTATTAGGAGGCCACCA
This sequence comes from Sporothrix dimorphospora, assembly GCA_021397985.1. NCBI lineage: Eukaryota > Fungi > Ascomycota > Sordariomycetes > Ophiostomatales > Ophiostomataceae > Sporothrix > Sporothrix dimorphospora. Next base: position 248,184 of record WOUA01000032.1, read on the forward strand.
AAAAAACTACAGTTACTGAAAGTCGTGTCCATTCAATGTGCAAAGTGAGATTTGAAATGTGAAATGTGAAGTGCCAGGGTGCTGAATTCTGCGGACGGGGATGTCGTAGATCGGCCCAATGAGGCAGTCTGTGGCCGCGCCCCTTCTGTGGTAAACACGGCAGTCAAGGAAGCGGGGGGTCTTCTAGAAGGGTTCAGTTGATGTCGTACGGGGATGGTACACAATGGGAAAGAAGTCAAATAAGTGAAAAAGAGGCAAGTACGCAGCTGTCCAGTCCAGGATTCGGGGTTCGGTATGGACGGGCGAAAATGGAAAGAGGCTACGGCGTTCCTGAAGTCTGTGTGAATCCTCTCTTTTCGACTCATTATTCGGGTGGTCCGAGGGGTCAGAGCGAGGGGGGAAGAGATCAGACGAACCACTGCACTTCCCCCCGTTTTTCCCCTGCATGCAACCCCCTCGTCTCTTTTTTGCTGCTGCACATCACACAGTCCTGTCGCAAATCTCCAGCATTCCGATTTCAGTTTTTCTTTCTGTCCAGATTCGAATTCCTTCCTTTTTTTGTTCGGCGGGGTTGCCGTTTTCGATCGTCTTCTTTTCCCTTTCATCTTCCCGTTCTTGGCACTTCTAGAAGTCTTCTATTCTTGAATGGTCTGTATTCTTGAAACTGAAGATTGAAGAGAGATTAAAACCTATATCTTTATGGGTTTGATGAGAATGTTTTAGAACAGCGATTCTCTTTAGAATATTTATTTCCAGATAATAAAACATAGTATATAAATAATCGAAATAAACTGAGATTTGTATGATCCATAAATCAAAAATCAACGTAAGACAATACGAATCAAAAATCGCCTCGACTTGTTTTACGGAGAAGAGTCAACACCGAAAAAGTGTGTCAATTTGTTTTCATTATGCAGTGCTATCAAAAGGTCTCATCTTATATCTAAACACAGTCACCATCGTCCCCGATGGCACAATCCTTTATAACACAGACTTGGGCATGAACTTCATGGCTTGCCGCACACCGAGGTCGCCCAGGACCTCCTCGGCACCACCCAGGATGGCATCGAACTTGTAAGTCCGGTTGAAGTTCTCAATGACGCGGCCCATACCCGTCTGCGTCAGGCCGCGGCCACCCCAGATCTGGACGGCCTCGTCAGCAACCTCATGGGCCATGCGCGTGGTGCTCATCTTGAGCAGGCCAATGGGGCCGCCCATGTGCTTGGCCTGCTGGTCGTAGGGCAGCTTGCACATCTGGTAGGTGATGGTCTCGAGCCACGACTGGTGGCTCTCGACGAGGGCAATCATTTTGGCGAGCCTGGGTACAGTCAGTTTAGTATTCGTAGGGGCTATTGGAGAGTAGCAACGGGGAGGGAGGGGGGGGGGGGGGGGGGAGGACACACTTCAGGCGGATAACCGGCTGGTCGATGAGGCGCTTGCCAAAGACCAGGCGCTGGTGCGACCACTTGAGGCACTCCTCGACGACGAGGCGGCTGTAGCGGTTGACCGCGCACACCATGCCCCAGCGCTCGTGGTTGAAGTTGGACAGGATGACGTAGATGCCCTTGTTCTCCTGGCCCATGAGGTTGGAGGCGGGGACCTTGACGTTGTCAAAGGTAATGTAGGTCGTGCCGGCGGCGGCCGAATAGCTCGTCTTGATGGCCTTGGTCTCGACGCCCTCGCCGCGCTCAATCAGCAGCACGCTCATGCCCTTGTCCGTCTGGACGCCGACGACAAAGTAGTCGCAGAACACGCCGTTGGTGATCCACTTCTTGGTGCCGTTGACAATGTAGTGCTTGCCGTCGGCCGTCTTGACCGCCGTCGTGCGCAGCCGGGCCACGTCCGAGCCCGCAAACGCCTCGGTGATGGCCAGGCAAATCTTCTTGCGGCCCGTCAGGCACTCCTCCATGACGCGCTGCTGCAGCGCCGCGTCGTTGGAGTAGTGCAGCACGACCGTGAGGCCAATGGTCAGGCCGGCCATGTTGCCGTCCTGGAAGCCGCGCGACGCAGGGCGCACAAACTCCTGGGCGACGATCAGGTCGTGGAAGTAGTCAAACTCGCTGCCGTCCATGACGCCGTTGGGGTTCGCCTCGCTCTTGAGCAGCCGCACACCATTCATATGCTTGCCCGGGCCCAGGCGCATGTGCAGGATGCCCGCGGCCGCCATCTTGTCGATCAGCGGCTGGCCGACGTGCTCGCCGGTGCGCTCCTTCTCAATGGCCTCGGGCTTGACGTGGGTGTCGACAAACGTGCGAAGCGCGTGCTGCAGTCGGCGGTGCGACTCGGTAAAGTAGGGCGACTTGAAGACGGGCGACAGCCACAGCGGCTCGGCGTAGGGCACGAGCGACAGGTCGCCCGCCTTGGGGCGCACGATGCTGGGCGTCTCGCCCTCGATGGTGCCGACGGCCAGGTCGTCAATGTACTTCTCGAGGGCCTCCTGGCGATGCAGGTTGTAGAAATCCGAGGTGGCGTCCTTGCCGGCGACCTGGCGCAGCACGAACTCGCCGCCGGGGTGCGCGTCGAGGAAGTCGGACACATCGTAGACGACGGCGTCAATGATAAAGAGCACGGGCTCGTCCTCGCCGCCCTCCGCCGTCAGCTTCTTGGCCGACGCGGCGACCTCAGCCCGCGTAAACGTCTTGTTCGGGATCGGCATTGTTATGGTTGTGGTTGTGGATGTGGATGGAGAGGTGGTGGGAGGCGTCGAGGATTGTCGTGACGTAGCGAACAGCAATGATTCGACAGACGACACAGCTGGGGGAAGAGATGCAAGGTCAATAAAAGGGAGAGTCCAAAAGACGAGAGAGAAAGTAAGGACCAAAAAAGAAAGATCAAAGAACGAGACAATGCAATCCGAGGCAAGCGAAGATTATGAGACAGTTGTGTTCCCAAATCGCTGGCTCCTTCCCCGTCAAAAAAACGCCCTGGGGCGGCCTGCCCGACGCCAGCCGGGACCTTCTGTAATCAGAATCGCCGGGTGTGCGGTCGGTACGACAGTACGGGTACCCCAATTGGGGTTGCAGCTCCCTGCTGCGGTTTAGCGGTTGAATGTGGAAGAGGGAAGGAATGCCTCGGCTTACAGCTAGTGCACCATCACCTCGTCACCCACACGGGGCCACACCCCGGAACTGGCGTCTGGGCTCCCCCAGACCCGCTGACCGTCGGCCACTTTAGACGCCCTGTGATTGGCTGGTGGCCACTTATTGCTCCGCATTCTTGTGCGAGATATGGGGATGCCCTCGCTTTTTTGCGAATTTCGCCCTCTCTTGCGAGGCGCCGATGCACCTCTGCAAACCAAGACCCCACAAGCCTCGGTCGCTTGGATCTTGGAGATTCGAGGCCTCGACAATGGTGTCTAGGGGTGGGTGTGGTTTGAAAAGCGATTTGGAACTTGCGAGTATTCGCGACGAACCTCACATCCCTCGGTTGGCAATGCTTGGCTGGAATCATGGAGACTAGATTCTCGTATTTATTTTCTATTCAGCATCGGCATTTTATCAACTGGAAGCATTGGATGAATATTCTATCGAAATAGTTGAAAAAAAAACACATGAAAAAAACCCAACCCAAGACGCCCACTTCATACTGGTATAATATGCAAAGGAAAACGTAAAAAACTTAAGGACAACGAGGTTCAATAAGACGGATCACCACAATTGCAAGACACACGTTTAGGCATCCGCACCCGGCCCGCGCCGCTTGAAAAAGTTCAGGCCCTTGGACTTGGGCTCAAAGACCACCGGCAGGCTGGGCACACCGCCGTGGGCGGCGCACGTCCGCGGCATCAGCTGGCCCTGCGACTCAAAGAAGAACTTGGACACCTCGAACTCGTGGTACGCGTCGGGCGTCGCGCACACGCGCTTCACCGTCGACGACCGCAGCTGCGGCCAGCACTTGTCGCACCAGTAGAAGCTCGGCGCCGTCTTCTGGGCCGTGGCCACGCGCACAATCTTGCTGCACAGCTTGTTGGAGCAGCAGACTAGCGCCTCGGGCTCGCTTCCCTTGCCCGAGCCGCTGCGTTTGCTGGAGCTGGACCTGCTGCCATTGGTGGCCGCCGCTTGGTGGTAGGTGATGGCCGGCCAGTCGGTGCGGTACGAAAAGTGGTTCGCGATAAACATCTCGGCCCTGGACCTGAGGTACAGCTTCGTGCACACGCTGTTGCACTTGTGCGTTGAGAAGAAGAGCTTGAAGCCGTCCACACCCAGGTTGGTGTCGGTCAGCACGAACCGGTGCGGGTCCCGCGTGTGGATCGCCGGGTCCGTCAGCACGTTGTCGATGCCCTGCATGTCGACCACGAGCAGCTCGCCCTGCGACCGCTCAAACGTAAAGTGCGAAAAGGCCTGTGCCGCCTTGCTGACCTCGGACCCGCCGTCGTCGTTGACACTGCCGCAGTTGTTGTTGTACTTGACGTAGCGCCCATTGAGCAGCATCGGCTCGAGCGACAGGCACTCCTCCTGTTCCTCATCGCCGTCGCCGCTGCTGCCGCCACCCGCTGCCGTCATGGGCTGCAGGCAGGTCACGACAATGAAGTCGAGCGAATGCGTCTCGCTCGCCACGAGGCCGTTGAACTCGAGCGCAAACGCCTTGCACAGCGCCTGCATGCGCATGTCCTCGGCGAGGTCGGCCAGCCGCTTGCCGTCGGCCTTGAACGTCTTGACGACAAGCGGGTTGGTTGACTCTTGCGTCCGCGCGTAAGAAGCCAGACGCAGGGCGCCCTGAGCGAAAGGCTTCGTCCGCCGGTGGATGACCAGCTCGTTCGTGCTGATGCGGATGTTGTCGTCGCTTTGCATCATGCGGTCGAGAATTGAGGTGCCGGCACTAGGCGCAGCGGCAGCGGCAGAAGACGAACCGGCTTGGCCCTTGGTTGATGTCGGTGGCGCAATGTCGATGACATCCGGCGAAAAGGCCTTGACGTGCATGGTCTGATCCAGCCAGCCCTCGTTGTTCCACTGCGGCTCGCCCGTGTCAAACTCAATGACGCGATCTGGCTTAGAACTCGTTGACTTGACTCGGCTCTCTTCTTCCTCCTCCTCCTCCTCCTCAGCCTCGACGATCGTTTCTGCTAGGGTGCTGGCGTCGGTGGCGTCCCGGCCCGCGCGAATATCCAATTCTGACTGCCACTCCCGGGCCTCTTCAAACGCATCGTCCTCGGCCAAATTGCCCAGTGTGGCTATCTTGTGTCCCATCTTGGATCTGGCGGCGCTAGAGCGAGAACGTCCGCCGCTTGCCGACAGGCTCAAGGACAAGCGCACCGCGGTCCGCGACGAGGAGGCCGTGACGCTGTTGACGACAAGGTGGCGGAGCGAGCTGTAGCCGGAACCGAGCTGCCCCTCCTCGAAGTGGAGACCACCCTCGTCCTCCAATTTCTTCTCCATGTACTCTTTGGCCGAGGCCCGGAGCATATGGGCGCGGTTGCGGGCAGTCTGGTCTCGAAGCCACTGGCTGGACTGGAGCCCATACTTGTTCTCCTCATGCAGCTTGCAGTTCGTCGTGTGCATGCCGTAGACCATCATAAACATAAAGAGCATGCGGTCTGTTCTGTGATGCACGCGGAGGAAAATGTAGTTGATCTTCTGGCTGATCATCTGCTTCACGACTGTATGGTATAGCAGACCGTGAGGCTCGGTGCCGGCATAGTAGTAGTGGTCCGATTGGCGCCCCAACTCATGTAGGTCGTTGCCGTGGGCTGGCGCATCTGCGATGTGCATAATACACCGCGTCTGGTGCTTCCACGACGCATTGAGAGCCTGGTCGAGGCCACCAAGAACATCCTCAGCGACGTCAGAGCCGCCCTGAGCCACCAGCTTGTCGAGGAACTTGAAGACTTCGCCAACATCCGTGGTGAAATCGAGAAACTCGATGCGGTTCTTATCTTTGTGGTCACGGTATGCCACCACGGCCACGCGCACATCGGCCTCGTTGAAGAACGTCAAGTTGATATCGTTGACAATAACTTTGACCTGGCTCTTAGCAGCGTCGATGTAGTTTTGCATGGAGCCGGTGGCGTCTATGAGAAACAGCAGATCGGTCGAGCACGAAGCCTTGAAGATGCCCGTTGAGATACGGGGCCCGGCCCGGGTGCTGGCCAGCGCTGCATCGCTACGGAGCTGCATAACACGCTTTTCGGCTTCAGCAGCGGAAGGGCCCATGCGGTTTTGTACCTCGAGGCGCCGGGCGAACTGCTCCATCCGGCTCGCATTTCTCTCGGCCGCTGTCACGCGAGGACCAGACTGCCGGGGCCCCGACAAAGTCTCACGTAGGTTGTTGACCGAGTTGCGGAAAAAGCCTCGCCGGCCGGAGGCCGATGGTTCATCTTGCTGTGTCTCAACCGGGAACAATGGCGTCGGACGTAGCGGGCCGCTTGTTACGGGGCCACTGGGGCTGGGTAACGAGGGCGGGTTGGCGTATGGATTGGAGTAAGGGTTGTCACGGATCGTTGTCGTGCAGTAATGTGTGGCCAGTGGTGCATTCTGCTCTGCATCCCGCTGCTTGAGAATGGCCTTCTCATCCGGGTACTCATTGTCACTCTTGGGGACTGGCTGGCTGTATGGTGATCTGGCCGTCGAGGTTGTTTCGGCTACTGTAGGCGGAGCTCTCGGGGCTACGAGAGTCGAGTCGCGGGATGCAAAGGCCGGCGGTGGTCCGTTGTGGTGATCCAGGCTGTTGGCCGCATCCGTCAGCTCATATGGCGGCGGAGGCGATAGCTCGGGTGACTCCGTCGGTGGTTGGGTCGGAGGGGGCATTATGCGATGGTGTGTGAGAGGAAGAAAGCCTTGGGCTGGCTTACACTCCTTTCAACTGGGTGTCTTTTATGAGGAAGCGATGAGTGTGAGCCTTTGCCGTCGTCCCTTGACAAATTATCTGAGATGCTTCAAGATTGAGAAAGATTAAATTGAACACCATGAAGGGCAGCCGTAGTCAATGTATTTAATGCTTCCTTTATCCAAGCTCACTTGCCAACTAGCAACGCAGCCAACATTTTTAGTCGACCTTGGCAAGGCTGCCCTTACGACGAGCCACAGGACGGAGCAGCCCATCGTGCTCGTGGTTGCATCTGCGCGCGAGAGGGTGGGGACAGGCCGTTTTCGAGGCGTGGTACACCCGTCCTATGTGCCGGGCTTGCCTAAGTTATCACTAAATGACGCATATGGGACCACAGATTGTAGGCACTCCCCGGTCGTGGCATCTGTCGATGGATGTTGGCTGGTTGATCTGACTGATGCGATGTTCATATGGTAGAGTAATCTTACAAGCCAACAAAGAAAGCGGCCCGGACGGGGTCGTTTTGAGGCTGAGGCATGGCGCAAAAGGGGAACAGAGATGGCGCTAGAAATGTGGGAGATAATAGCGACATGGCGAACAAGTGGAAGAAGCTGGAGGGGGTTAGAAACGGCGTGGGGAGCCCGGAGGTCAGGAGTTGAGGCTGAGGCCCAGTCAAGATAACAAGGCGAACTGGGAGGGCGTTCTGGGTGGGGATTGCGACAGCGCGGTCGCTCCTTCCCTGCCTCTGGAGCAGGGTTATTAGCGCTTGCTAAGCGGCGCCGTGTGGGTTGGGGTACGAGGGGAAGGCGCGCCGAAGCGAGGTGGCTCGAGTGGGGCAATTTGACACAATAATCAGGGAGCAATATTTGTCGACTATTGTCTAGGGATAACAGTGGCCGAAGCCAAAAGACAAACAACATCAACAACAGTCACCGAATAGTCACCCACCATGAATGCGAAGAGTTTCTAATGATCCACCCCGAACGTGCGCTATGTCGTTCTTGTCCGTTGCGCGCAATGACTTCTCACAACTTGTCGCCAGCTTTCTGCACCATGGCATTCTTCCTGTCGCCCATCGATTTTGGATGTCAACATGGATGTCCTAGCACTAAGATCCTCCTACGTTGGCAACCGGCCGCTGGATTGGTGGCCTGATGGATCGGAAGCCGTTGTTTCTACCGAAGATGCCGCACTCACAGTCGTACTGGAAGAGCGGCAGCTTAAGCTGGTTCGTTACATCGAGGACAGGTTGGAGAGAGTTGGTGCAAATGATATTATCTCGAGTGCCGAGGACACCTCGGATATACGTTGGTTATGGGAGTCACTTATCGTCGTATCCGACCCGACCATGGTGCGTCGCCTCCTTTTACCTCGCAATGAGCACGGCGCAGGCCTAGACGAGCGCGCCTCCAACGAGTGGCTCGCCGAGAGACTGCTATTCTCCAAGGCTTCGTTTACGAAGTCCTCTCACCTTATGCGGAATCTAGGGGTGGATTGCGTCCATCCGCCGACAAGGCCGCGCAATCCACTGTATGCAAGTGGTACGGCAACGGATGTGTGCTCACGGGCGCAACTAGAACGGAAGGCGCGCACATTGTGCCCGGGCGGGCGACGCGGAGTGATCGGCTCTAAAGCATTTGGAGAGCACTTAAACTGTTGTGGCCCGTTGAGCGTCTCGACGACCTCGCATACCGGGGCCGCGAGCTCAACAACATTCTACCACTCACTCACGGGCAGCACGACCGGTGGGGCGCATACGAGTTTTTACCTGCGTCCGGTTCCTGACCACAACGCGCCAGACAGGCGCATGTATCTGTAGATGGGTGTGGGCAGAGGATCTGGCGGTCGGCAGCCTCCGTGTTGACGCGATCCTCGCCGAGGCCGCCAACAAGCGTCACCCGCTGGTGGACCATGCAGCATATCCGCCGCTCCAGACCGGGGATGCGTGAGGCTGCCGATGAGGACTAGAATCCCCCCTCGTTGCTTCCACCTCCCATCGTGCTCCTCCATACCGCTGTCGAGCGTGCTGGGCCTGCAAAATCCGCCGAGCAGCCTTCTCAGCAGCCTTCTCAGCAGCCCCCAAACGATAAGCACTAGAAAAACCAGACACTGGCTTCGCAAAAGCAACCGGTCGCCGCAACGGCGGCTTTGATCTCTGAGCGAGCCGAGCGAGCCTACCCGCCGAGTTTTTGGGCCTGCATCTGTCCAACGGTGGTGGCTCACTGCGGCGCGCTCGTACCAAGACGAAGAAGAAGACTACGGGCGGGTACCACTCCTTGCGCGGAAGTCTTTTTGCGCCGGGTGCATAGCTGTGACAAACGGGGCCACGACGACGGACGACGGACGACGGACAACGGACGACGGGAAGACTGCAAGTGATAGAGACTTGTGCTGCTAATTAGTGGAGTACTTTGCTTGTTGTGCAGCAGCATGGAAGGTGCGCCGCCCGACCTCGGCCAGAACGGGAATTTGTGCTCTTTCAGCCTCCAGCTTCACATGCCTAAACCATCTCTTCCGCCCTCTACGAATACACTTTGTGTTTTGAGGGCACGGCGCTGCATAGTTTTTCACTTTTGTGTTCGACCTTTGTCATCTTTCTTATTTAGTGGCGTTGACGCTTGTGCGCAAACAACATTGACGATGTAGCTGCGGTGCGTCTATTGGCTGCGAGCTCCGAAGGCTGGATCACAAGTAAAGTCCCCGAAAGGACCTCTACGAACGCAGACGTGCTATGCCTAAGCCAGCAAGACTGTAATGGGAGCCTGGGCCAGCCCGGCAGAATCCGTGGCTTGCTCTTTCCTCGCTTGAACTTCTTTGTAGCGGTTATATGCCTCTTTCCTTTATTTCTCTTTCGTGTCTCCTTCTCTCCTTCCTTCATCTGTTTCTTGCTCTTTCCTTCTTCAGCCGTCACATCACGTCTTTCCTTGTGCTCCTCGGGACTGAGCCTTGCGTTCCTCCCCACATCCTAGTGTCCTAATACTCCACAGCTCTCCCCAAATCCCCGCCATTGCCCTGACCGGCGCTGGCCCACAGCGGACGCGACTGCGTTTCTGTTTGCATTTCTCCAAGGTGATCCTTCCGTCAGAAAATAAGCTTGTGTTCGGCCTGCGCTTCACGTGCTTTTCTCACTGCCATTCCTTCTCGACCATAACGCCATCATATTAATATTGCGAGCACATTTCTCTCACCACCCTCTTCTTTTTCTATCTCTCAACACCTTTGCGCTAAAACCCACATTTCGACAGCTTACGTATCACACACTCCGTCAAAATGGTCAGCATCACAGAAGGCACCTTTACGGTGGACGGCCAGGAGCTGTACACCAAGACGTGGCTGGTAAGTCGCCGAGATGGCCTGCCTGTCAATTGACCCTGGACGCCCGTCGCAGCTCGTAAACGCTGACCTGTCTCTTTTCCTACAGCCCGACGGCGCCGTCCGCGCCAAGCTCATTGTTGTCCACGGCTTCAGCGATCATGTCAACTGCTACTACGAATTCTTCCCTACCCTCGCTGAGCGCGGCATCGCCGTTTTTGGCTTTGACCAGCGCGGCTGGGGCCGCAGCGTCAAGAAGCCTGCCGACAAGGGCCGCTCGGGCCCTACGGCCACTGTGCTGGGCGACATTGCCGCCTTTATCAAGCCACACCTCGGCGACGCGCCCGTCTTTGTGCTCGGCCACTCCATGGGTGGCAACGAGATTGCGACGCTCATGGCCGCGCCCGCCGGCTCCGCACACGAAACGGAGGTCGTTAAGAACATCCGCGGCTGGCTGCTCGAGTCGCCCTTTTTCGGCTTCCCGGCCGGCGAGGAGCCCAGCGCGCTCAAGATTACCCTGGGCCGCCTGGCGGGACGCTTCCTGCCCAACTTCCAGCTCAAGCACAAGATCCCCGCGGAGTACCTGAGCCGCGACAAGGAGGTGGTGGCGATTCTAAAGGAGGACAAGCTGTGCCACGACACGGGCACGCTCGAGGGCATGGCGGCGCTACTGGACCGCGTGGGCGAGATCTCGCAGGGTAACGTGAAGCCCGGCCCGAACGTCCAGAGCATCTGGCTGGGCCACGGCGACGCCGACCGCTGCACGAGCTTTGCGGCCAGCAAGAGGTGGTTCGAGACGTCGGCGGCGACGGTCCAGGACAAGACCTTCCGCAACTACGAGAAGTGGGTGCACCAGCTGCACAGTGAGCCCCTGGCGGACCGCCAGCTGTTTTACCGCGAGTTTGGCGACTGGATTCTGGAGCGCGCCGGCAGCGAGAAGGAGGCACCTGCCGTTGCTCCCCCTGCTGCCGCTGCTGCTGCTGTTGTCGCGGATGCACCGGCCGCGGCGGCCCCTGCGGCTGTGGAGGCTCCGGCGGCTGCACAGCCGGAAGTAGCCCCGGTCACCGAGGCTCCCGTTGCCGAGGCAGCAGCTACCACTGCGACCGAGTCAAAGTTGTAAGGTTGTAAGGTGATAACCGTTTGATTGTATGCCCATTGGGGCTTGTTTAATTAGTTTGTACGTCATCTCGTGAAATATACCCGCCAGACATTACTATAGTATTAGATGCAAGGAGACGATGCAGATCCGAAAAGACACGGTAAGAACGAAAGCACAAAGAAAAACGCAATTAGAACATGCAGTATGCATTCTTTTCTACCCATCCTACTATAATACCACACACCACCGCCGGCCCATCAATGTCCTCCCTTCCTTGCCATTATCCAATAATATTTCAAGTTTCCATCCAAAAAAAGTACAAAACAACAAACAAATACAAAACAAACCTCTTTCATGTATCAAGTACATCCATTTCCTCTTCCGAGGGCAATGCTGCGGTTACTTCGTGCTCGGGGTAGGCCTCGTCCTTTTCAAACACAATGCCGGGACCGAGATACGAGGGCTCCGCAATCTTGGTGTCGGAGAACGACGGCATGGTCACCTCGTCGCCTCCGGCGCCGCTGCTGCCGCCTTGGTTGTAAATGTTCCGCACTGAGCTGGTCTCGAGACCGCCGGGCTTGATTGGCTTCGGGCTCACGACGGGCGCTTGGGCGACATAGGTCGGGGACCGGATGTCCTCGGAGCCGAACGGGAGCGGCCGCAACGGGATCGTCCGGGGCGCATTGCTACCTTCGCCCTCGGCGTCGCCCTCGTCGCCATGGCCCAGCTTCTGGAGCAGCATTTCCGACTGCTCCTTGGCCAGCTTCTGCAGCTGCGTGGCCGGATCCTTGTTGTCGCCAAGAACGTTAGTACGATGAAGTTGCTGATGACGATGCTTGCAGAGGCAGTCTGCGGGCGTCCACACTACGCCATGCACACATACCCAGTCGACCTGCTGCGGCACGCCATCGGCGGCAGGCAGCAGGTGCGCGTCATCACCGGCATCCTCGTCTTCGTCTGCACCAAAGCTGGGGCCACCACTGCCCCAGTGCCTTGGTCGACGAATCGGTGCTGGTGTGACTGGTAGACTGGGTCGTTCTACTTCGCTGGGAAAGTCTGTGACTTTGGAGCCGCGCCTCCACGGCGCCGTGGAGGCGTCTTCTTCGGTACCATCACCGCTCACGCCACCAGCAACGCCTCCAGTGCGGGTGTTACCGCCGCCGGGGCCGCCAACCGACCGCAGCCCGCCGCCGGGCGCTTGGCCACGGCTTCTCACACGGCGGTGCTGCTTCTGGAAGGCGTCGACATACCGCTCAATCTGCGGTACCCCGTCCCAGGCGTTCGTTCTGGTGAACGACGCCCAGGGATCGGAAGTTGACAGTTCACGGGCGGTTGATGGCATGATTGGTGTGGTGGGCTCCGTCTTCAGATCCATAGAGGGCGAACCTGTGATCATAGATGGCTCAGCTCCTAGCTCCTGGAAGGAAGGGTGTGAATTGTAGTAGCCCGACTGACCAGAATGCGTTTCGGCCTGGGTCGGTTCGGGTACCGGGGGTGGCGGCGGCTCGGCAAAGACGCGGGTCGCCACCGGCTGGTGCGTCTCCCATGGGAAAATGGGCGCCGGCCGTTCGTGCGCAGGGGCCGGGGCCGCCTTTGGCACTTCATACCACATGTCCCGCGGCGGACTTGCGTATCGCTGCGGCGGGACGAACGGCGCGGCATCGCGGGACATCTCGTAGTGGGCCTGCGGGAAGTTCATTGCCTCCGGCTTAGCATTAGCTGGCGGCGGTTGCCTGAAGGGAAGTGTGTTAGCAGGGATTATTTTGAGTAAAACTATACTATAAGAGAGTAGTGGCTCATAACGTACCATTGAGCATCCCAACCGTGCTCCATAGGGGGTCGGGCTGGCTCATGCTTTTGTTCTTGCGCCGGAGGTTGAGACGTTCCCGGTTGTGGACCCGGAACCTGGTCTTCTCGAGTCTCAGTGTGTGTGCTCTCATCAGAAATCGCAAAAGACACAACAGGGGGCGGGTGATGCAAGGTGTCTTGTTGGAACGAAGGAGAGGACGCTGGGGGAGGAGCATGTTCGGAGTGACCATGCTCCTGAGGCTGGTGTTGTCCATCATGACTGTGAGATTCGTCATGTTGATGGTGGTGGTGGTGGTGGTGGTGGTTGTGAGGATGATGGTGAGGATGTTGGCCAGATGGTCCATCGTTATTTTGAGGTGGTGGTGGCGGGGGATGTTGCTGGGGCTGGTGCTCGTGGTACGCATAAAACGACTGGGGTGGAGGAGGAGGCGGCAGAGTTTCTGAATGCTGACCATATGTCGAGCTTCCAAGATCCAGGGAGGGCTCGCCGGGAGTTAGTCTGTAAGTAATCGTCGGACGATATTCGCCTTTCACAAAGTATTGGATAATCTCGGGAGGCGGCGGTGGCGCGGAGAGGTTGGATTCCGGAGGAGGAGGAGTCTAATATGGGAAGACAAAATGTTAGAAGAGCTGCGGGAGGGGCGCAAGACGATAAAAACGACAACACCAAAAGGGCCAAACGTACAACAGGGCGGTAATGGCGATCGTATACAGACCACCACTTCCCGACCATCTCGTCGTAGACGCCGCCGCCGTTGGAGGCACCTCGTCCTTGGGTCCATGGCTTGTCGGAGCCGATGAAGTGGACCATGGCGATACTCGATTGGAAGTGACGGTAGGCCGGAAGGTACTGGTAGTGAGCAGACGGAGTGACGTTGTACACAAAGGGCAAGCGGTGGTAGGAGTTCTTGAAGTGCATGTTCAGGAGGCCCTGGTCGGCGCCGTCAAAGGAGATGCCGCGCTGGGCCATGGCGGCCAGGGCGTAGTACTCGCCGACATCGGGGGTGAGGACCATGACACCGGTGTTGAACAAATCAGGCCAGCCGATGTCCGGTGCGGCAGCAAAGGCGTGTGGGAGGTCGAAGAGCTCATCGGGGGCGCGGTAGGCGACAACGTCGGCGTCGATGTAGACGATCTTGCGGAACTGGGCCTGTTTCCAGAGGTTGATCTTGGTGAAGGCGGAGTGGAGGTCGGGGCGGTTCATGAGATGCAGTTTGCCGGGCGAGGCCTCGTTCTTGATACGCGGGACCGGTATTACATAGTCGTACACATTCTGCAAGTGTTAGTGGTAAAGACGGCCCGGCAGAGGTGCAAATGGAGAACCGGGGAGGGAGTGGGAGCGCACTTTGAGCTGGGTAATGACCTCGGCGGACACGGTGTCGAGGGTGACCAAAACGGCCAGCTTCTTGGATGTGCCGGCATCGCGGAGCGAGTGTGCTAGAACGAGGGCACCTGGGGAGTGGACAAAGCTTTAGCAAGTGCGACGAGACGGACAAACGAGGCTGCACAATGGGTGAAGCAGAGCTCTCTTGATGTAGATCTCGGAACTGCGTGACCGGATCACGCAAGGAAGGCCCCGATGTGCCAATTGGTCTTCAAGCAAAAACATACCTGGCAAATAGGTGTCGCTTGTAAGAAGCTGTAGCGGAACATCGTCAGCATATGAATATCCCAAAGAAAAGGGGGGGGGTTCACGGCTGTTGCGGGGGAGCGACAGGTGGAACGCAGTGAGGAGCTAAGACAGGACGTACCGTGGCGTAGATGTCCTCCCCGCTCTGAAGAGCCATCGCGTTGAAAATGCGATTGAGCGTCTCGAGAGAGGCGATGAAGCCGGGGGAACGATCGAAAGCAAAAAATTGACGCAGGAAAGGCAACAGAATACCAAAAGAAAAGCGCACAGAGGAGGAGGCGAGAAAAGGAAGAGACCGTCCGAAAGAATGAGCGTCGCGCGGAGCTTTAAATGAGCTTGGTGGTCGCCAGATAAGTGGGTCGCGGCGCGAGGAACGAGCGATGGAAAGAGCGACTAAAGCTAAACAAGCGAGACACCAGGAACAGCCAGGCAAGAACGATGGGCCAAAAAACGGCGGCCAGACGAGACGCAGAAAACGACCAAGAGATGTACAGAGAGAAAATCAGGATTAAGAGAAGAAGCAAGAGAATTTCGAGGGGTGAAGGCTGGCAGGCGACATTAGCCAAGAAAGAGGGGGACGCAGGGCCCGAGAGGGTCAATTACGGCGGCCAGGTCCAAGACGGCCAGACGAAGAAAATCGCAAGTAATCCGTAAAATGCACAGACGATGCAAAAGTGGCGTCACCACATATAGAGCCGGCTGGGGGAAGGAGCCAGGAGGACACGAGAGGAGGAGAAGGAAAGAGCGTTGGGACGACAGGAGAGACTGTTGTGGAATAATAATGGAAGGTGCGAGGAGCGAGACGAAGATGAAAAGATGATGGGAAGGAGGGGAAAGGGAAAGGGGAGGCACGAGGAAAGAACGCCTTGGGTGGTGCAATGCAGCTTTGAGAGAATGAGGCACGTTGTGCTATGTGACCATGTCGTAGCGAGGTCTTTGTGTGCAGGCATGCAGAGTGGAGGAGGCGACGTGCAGTCGTTCATTCTCTCGCTCTTGTTTCTTGTTTTCTTTTTGTTTTCTGAGAATTGCTCCTCTCAACCTAGGCTGTCTTTGTCGAATGGAGCCCTGTCTTGGCTGGTAGCCAGAGCTTCGGACTGGAGGAGTGGGTGCCACAGTGGGGCCTGGTCTGGCCAGACCAGGGATTTGCACCGGGGAGCTCCTTCCACGGCAATACGGGTTGCAGTGAAACGGGACGAGTTCGTGAAGACAGCGGCACTGCTATGAAATGGAAATAGACTGGCACTTGTCTGCTCAACAAACGAGTAGACATACAGAGAGTGCTGTGAAAAAGGAGTCATACAAGTCGCATCGTTCTTTTACGGCTCGAGGAATGGGTCCGATATATATGGAGTGCTACTTAGACGACGTATGTACGGGTTATGCGGCCATTTATTTCTACCGTTCATCTCTTCGCTTTTCCCTTAATTCACAGCTACCAAAAGCTTCCTAACTTATGGCATGGCTCGCAATTGAAAAGGACCAGAAATTAAGCCTTGTTTTCTTTATATATTTAGATCCCCAAGTTTTCTCACTTCTCTTCTTAGAAAGAGAGAAACCAGTGTCTAAAATCAACAGCTGTTGTCTCGTCTGCAATGGCACCCGAGACCGACGAGGGAATATTGTCAACAGCCGGACAAACCGGTAAAAAGAATGCGTAGAGACATACGGAGTAATACTGCCTAGATGAGACTGGGATCTGATATCTCTTTACAACATAAAAATGTCGCAGTACGGGGTACTCTGCACGTTGTTATTTACCCCGTCTTAGAACAGACATACTGCAAGCCACGCAATTGCAGGGCCGGAACCCCAAGTAGTGGCCAAACCGTTACTTCACTCGACCAGCCTCGACCCCTGTTTTGTCCTAAGATAGATCGTAAATTGTCTCGTCTGCCCCCTTTCCGTTTTCTTCTTTCATTGTCCTCTAGAGCCTTGCCCCTTTTCCCTGGACCCCTCCCCCTGGTTCTACGCCTGAGGGACTTTTCCGCCTTGGCCTTTCAATGTCGGTTACTTAAATTGGAGGCTTGATAAGAGGGAGAAACTGAAGGTTGGTCTCATTACTGTGATTTTTGGGTGAAGAGAAAACAAACAACAGGTCATTTCGACAAAACGTCATCACGCCCAACTTCGCAGCTGCCAAAGCAAGCTGCCAAACTAGGACAGACGGCTGCTGCAAGAGCTAACGAGCGGCGGTCGCCGCCCATCTCCACTCTTCAGCACATAGCCTCGATAGCCCACCACTCATGGCCGTTCTTTTCCCTCTTTTCCTCATTTTGCTTGGGCATCTCTGATGCAATGCGCCGCCGATCAGCATTCGCTGCAGCTTTCCCCGCAAAACTCCATTTGCGCCAGTGAGCCGTTGTCAATCCGATGGCGTGCATCTCGAATTCTTTTTGGTCTTTCCGCTTGAGCCGCTGAGCCACCCTCCACAATGGTTGACAAGCACACAGCCAGTAGGAAAGGAATACCTTTTCTTGCAAAAGATGGATGTACGGTTGCGGATTTATGCGCGCGTGACAATGCAACAGACGAACCCCTCAATATGCAGCCAGGGTCTAAAGGTCCTTTAAGGAGAGTAGAGCTTTTTTATTTTATTTTATTTTATTTTATTTTGATTCTGAATAAACATCGTGTTCGTTACGGTCGTGATGAAAAACGGAGATAATGCTGCGCACTAGTAGAGATCTAGAACAAAAAAAAAGAAAATCGAGCTTGGGAAATGAGTGTAATACCGAACCAAACCGAGCCCGTATCCGAAACATTGGAATAACGTGCCTTTGTGAAGCCTCCACGCCGCCGGTGTTTCCGTTCGCCCCCCACCTGCTTTCACCTGCCCACCTCCCTTTTATAGGTCCTTCTTAAAGGCATGCTCGGGCTTGTGTGTCGTCTCGTAGTCCACGTGCACGTAGGCACGCTCAACGTCCGGCAGGCACTCCAGCTTCGACTGCAGCGCCTCCGCCACGTCGTGCGTCTCGCCGAGCGTCGCGTCCTGCGGCATCACTACGTCCACCTCGGCAATCAGCCGCGGGCCCGAGTGGTATACGCGCACCGTATCAATCTGCTGCACCGCCGGCGAGTGCGTCACGCACACATACGTGATCAGCTGCTGCGTCTCCACGGACGCGACCACGCCCACTAGCAGCAAAAACTCGGCAAACGCCGTCTTCAGCCAGATGGCCGATACGATCACGCCCAGCAGGATGGCGCCCGACGGGTCGATCCACCAGACCAGCTTGCTGCCGCCCACGCTCGTCAGCAGACCGAAGCCGTTGATCAGCAGGTCGTTGCGGTGGTCTTGCCACAGAATGTACACCTGGCTGTAGCGGTCCTTGATAGCCCAGGTATACAGGAATAGCGCAAGCTTTGTGGCGAACGCAATGGCGACGGCGAGCACGGACGGCAGGTGGAACTTGTTGGTGCCAGCCTGGTCGGGGGAGCGGCCCTCGGCAAGCTCGCGGATGGAAAACGCGATGAGAATAAACGAGACGGATGTCATCAAGAAGCAGAACACGATGTTGCCCACTGTCTCGAGACGAGCCTTGCCCGAAGGGAAGCGCGCCGGGTCAACACGCTTGACGGCGCGGTTCGTGACGATGAGGGTGACGTTGGAGAGCGGGTCGAACACGGCATCCGCCATTGTCGTGAAGAGCGACAGTGAACCAGACGACACGGCACCGTAGATTTGCAGACCGGCCAGGATCAAGTTGGCAACGAACGAGCCGTACACCGCGATTCGGTAGCGTAGCTGGTCCTCGCCCTGTTCTTGGCGGGCTTCGGCTTGGTGTTCCTCGACGCTCTTGAGCATGTTCTCGATCATAGCGTTCTGCGACTTGTAAAAGCCCTGCAGCTTGCGCTTCTGGAGCGCGCGGCGAGCAGAAGACGGCAGGCCGGGGAGCGAAAAGGACGGAAAAGAGACCGGCAGGCACCGAGCCAGCAAGCCCTTGTTGTTCTTCTGGCCGCTGGGGCCACTCCCTCCGCCACTGCTAATAACGCCCGCGTCGGCTCTGTTGTTGCCGCCGGGACTGCTACCAGCGCTGCCGCCATCACTGCGACCCGCGCTGGCGGCATTTTTCCTCTGTGTGACGGTCGACTGGATCTGTGCAAGTTCCTGGTCGGTTTTGTAGGCTGAGGAGAGGCCGTAGGGGTCGTTCTCTGCGAGGACACGCGGCAGGCGTCCGGCACCGCCAGGACCAGCGGCGGTCTGGCCTTCGACATCCGTGACCCGCCCGGCCGTCTGGCTGCTCAGCCCGCTCTGGCCGCTGGGGCTTGCTGGATGGATCGCCTGGTGGCGCTCAACGGCGGCATCGTCGTCTTCGGGCTTGTATTCGACACCTGTGCTAGAGGCATTGTTCTGGTCGTCGCCAAGCGCATGCTGGCTGGTGCTGCGGTCCGTGCGGTCGGGTGCGCTGGCAGACGGAGTGCCAGGTGTGCGCGACGACGAGCGGCTTGCGGGCGCTGAGTGTTCGAGCCGAAAAGGATGGGGGTGTTTGGTGATACTGGCGCTCAAATCGGGCTCCATGCTGTCTGTGTAAGTCGGCGCAGGGCCCAAAAGCGAAGCTTTTCTTGGTGTTGTTTGGGTTGAAGCTTGGCGCGTTGCTCGTTCAATGACGTCTGTCAGGAAAAAAAAAAACAGGTCGCTAGCCTAAAATGACGACTTAGGAAATGCAGTGCAACATTCGAATGGACGACTAAAGGTGAAAGAGAGAAGAAAGAAAGAGAAAGAAAACGAACGGGAAGGGAGGGGGAAGAGGGGGAAGAGGAATGTAAAATAGATGTCCAACAAAATTGAGGGCAGATGTGAGATATTAAATTGGATGGACGCGGGATGGGGAAGAGGAAGGGGAGAGGGAAAGAGGGCGCGGCGGAAAATGAAAAGAGAAGGAGCTGGGGCTCAGGCGCGGAGCAGTGACAAAAAAAAAAAGGGTGCACAAGGCACACGGACGGCAAAGTCGGCGACGGAAGCACCACCCACTCCGCAGCTCACACTTGTCTGACCCCCAAAATCTTGCACAATTCAAGATGAGGGGAGGGGGGTGTAATCCGTAGGCGAAATGCAGGAGGACGCACAAGAGGAAACCCAGAGACTGGATTCGTCTCCGCACGAGCCAAGATTCGATGCTGGCAGATGAGATTGGGGCGCACGCCTGGGAAAAGAGTTGCGTTTCCAGACAGGCGGCGATCGGTTGGGTCGCGTATCTCCTCTTCTTTTGTATTTATCTGTTTCTTCTCTTTTTTTTCTTCCTTTTTCTTCCTTTTTCTTTGTGCCGTCTTATGCAGCAGATCCTCCTGTTGCTCCGTCGGCTCGCATCAAACTGCCCTTGTTTGTGCCTGCTCGTCCCCCGTGTTGGCTGCCAGGATGCGTTTGTTTGGCTTTCTGGCTTGGCGAGCGGCAGAGGGGAGGTCGCGTGCAAAGACGGTGAAGAGCGAATGGGGAATTGTGGAAACAGGGAATGAAGCACAAGAGCAGAAGCTTGGAGGCGGGCAATTAGATAGCTTGCAGAGGATATCGCAACGTTCTTACATTCTGGCCATTCTGGGCGCACGTGTGCACATACAGCACTGTGAGTAGAGGACGCAAAAGGAAGGCGCGAGTGTAAGACTCCGTTCTCTGCGTGGAGAAGGTGCGCTTGGCGAGCAAGGAAGCTCTTATTAGCTACGCAAAAGCTCTTGAACGCCCCAGGCATCTAAATTTGCCTATTCGATGCGAAGCAGCTCTTGCAAGTCGAACGCGCAATGAGGCAGCCCGTTTCAATGACTCTTACAGCGCATCGAAGGAATTTTTTGCACGCTGACGTCCATGTTCGTCGCTGATCACGCTGCCAAGCTGTTCCAGAGGCCATAACCAGTCCAGACCACCAGACCAAGCTGCGACGATGGATTGCTAGGCGCTAGGCTACAAATTAGCCGTACTCTGTACTCCGTATGGACGCTCTGTTATTCCAGTTGGAGTACGGAGTAATGGCAGTTGCCTGTCGCTCTTGCCTCTTGTCAGCGTCAAGCCTTCGGCAGCGACCAACGAGCAAAAGCGGAAGCTGCGTTTTGGCAGTTGTAAACCCTTTTGACAGTGGAAAAACAAATTGGGAGAGCCCGACCGGCAAAAGCGACAAAAAAGTACAGTACGCAACCAGACCTGCGGGTAGGAAGTTTGGAATGCAGACCGGGAAGGCGCGACACAAATTCTACGAGAAAGGGAAGGAAGTTATTCTCCGACAATGCAGGAGGGAAACAAGACAACACTTAATAGAGAAAGGGCACGCTGGTTCTACGTGTCTGTTCATGCTGCTTTGTATCTAAGCCAAGCCGCCTTGTTGACGAGCCCCTTTTCCCATACGAGTATATTTACCTCTCCTACCAAATTTACTCTACTCAGCAATCTGCTGTTTGACTCTGCAACCTCGTCATCGACTTGGCCATCAAACACTCCGCTTCTTCCATTTCTCTCCAAAATGTATCAATACGCTACATTTGCCGACCCTGCCATCCTTCTAGAACGTCTCGAGCCGTTCGCGAAGAGAACTTGGCTCGCAACATGACGGCCTGTAGATCAATCTATTGATTCAAGGCAAAAAGTAGCGAGCAAAGGTTTGAGCTTTTTATGGTAACCGGCACATCCTATTCATTAAACAAACGGTGTTGTTATTCGTGCGCTTTGCTTTATACTTTATATCTTGCAAAATCACATTGTAAAAAAACAACGCATACACGACAAAATAAGACACAAAAATGGGTAACATGCCTCTACCCTGACCAAATAGATCCTCCGAGTAGATCCCTCACCTTTTTATTTTCCAATCCACGCCTATCCCGTCCGCCGCAGCGACACTCTTTTCTTCTCATCTACGCGTTCTCGAACAGGAAGCTGGGGTTGCCCGGTGTGGCGCTGGCGGCCGCTTGCGGCAGGGGGTCCAGCGTCTGGCCATCGCCCTTGTACACCTCACCGGACGTTGCGCCGGGCTTGACGGACACGACCACGACCGTCTCCAGCTTGTTGACCGTCTGCTTCAAACCGAGAACCATAGTCTCCAGCGTAGCCAGCTCGTCAAACGCCAGCTTGCGGTTGAACACGGCCACAGCGTCCTCGCCGCCGTCGATGCGCTTCTTCAGCGACTGGATAAAGGGCATGGACTTCTTCAGCTCGGCCTTGTCCAGCTTGCCCGTCACGTTCTTGACGTCCACGGTGCCGGTGGCCTCCAGCACCTGCTTGACCACCTCAATGCACTTGTCCTGCCACGCGGGGAAGGCATCAGCGACGAAGATGGTCAGCTTCTTGGCCTTCTTGGGGTCGAACGCAATGGCCTTGCCCTTTGCCAGCTATTATAGAAGAGGATAAGTTAGCAATCTGATATGGCACACAAAAACAGCAGAAAACAAACACGGTGACTCCTTTCGATATACCTTCTTGGTCTGCAGACCCTCGGCGGCGGTGATGTTCGAGGTTGTCTGGTTGCATAAGTCAGTATACTAATGTCAAAATATAGCGGCGTGGTGGGGATGGGAACATACGTTGCGGATGTAGTTGCGGGCCGCCGTCAGGCTCGGGTTGGGCGCCGGGACGGTCGGGTACAGCGCAGTCTGGACACTGCCCTCGTGCTTCAGGACGTCACGCCACATGTACTCGCTAACGTGCGGTGCAATGGGCGTCAACAGCAGGGACTGCAGCTCGACGTAGCGCTTAACCAGGTCGCGGTGCATGCCCTCGCCCGACGCTTTGGTGATGTCGCGGTACCAATCGCGCGAGGCAGTGAAATCGTAGAAGCCGCTCTTCAGCGCCAGCTTGAAAAAGGTGGCCTGGTAGTGCTTCTTGGTCTCAATGACTAGCGTGTTCATCTCGTTGTCGAACATCTTGTCGAACAGGCCCAGCTCGCCCGTGCGCAGGGTCGTGTCGGTGACCGTCTCCTGCGCCCACTTGCGCAGCTCATACAGGCGCAGAATCGTGGCGTTGGCCACCGACTCCTCAAAGTTGGCGTCCTCAATGCCATCACCCGCGTCAGCCAGGGCGACACGCGTGGCGTCGGCGCCGAACTTCTCCGTCGACTCGCGCAGCGTCAAAAAGTTGCCCGTGCTCTTGCTCATCTTCTGGCCGTTGACCAGCAGATGGCCGTTGACACGCATGCCGCGCGGCCAGTACTTCTTAGGGAACAGGGCGGCGTGGTGGTACAGGCAGAACGTCAGATGGTTGTTGATCAGATCCTTGCCCGAGATACGCGCATCCAGCGGATAAAAGTACTGGAACTCGCGGCGCATGCCCTCCAGGTCCTCCTTGGGGATGTCGCTGTCGACGGAGTCGGTGCGGCAGAAGACGTAGTCCCAGACCTCGTTGGTCATCTGCTGGGGCGTGATCGGCTTAGAGGCCTTGCCGGGCGTCTTGCCAAAGATGTCGCCGTGCAGGTACACGCAGACCGTGTAGTACGCCATGTAGACGGTGCTGTCGCTCAGACTCTCGACCAGCTGCGAGACATCCCACGGCAGCTTGGTGCCCAGGCCGTATGAGCGGGAGCACGCCCAGTGGCCCAGCCAGTTCAGGGTCTGCTCAAACGCGTGCTTCGCCTCCGGGTAGAAGCAGTTGACCGTGCCGTCCTCCAGGGCGTCTAGCACCTGCTCGCACCATTCGCCATCGCCGCCATTCTCGGTCGTGCCGTAGTTAAGGTACCACTGATCTAGGTAGGCGGCGACGCAGACGTCGGCGGAGCGGGAGATGACCTCGCCATCGGGCTCGGCATAGTTGAAGGCCAGTCCGGCGTCCAGCAGCTGCTTGCGAATCAGGGGCTTGGCGTCCTGGACGGGCGCACCCTTATGCTCGCCAACCAGCATGGTGCCCTGGTAGAAGCCCTCCTTGTATGCCTGTTCCTTGGCCTGCTCCAGCAGCTTCGTGTCCTTGGGCGAGTTGATCTTGAGCTTCTCGACCAGGAACTTGGCGATCAGGTCGGACGAGGGCGTCTGGATGACGGGCAAGATGTCCTTTTCCAGCCACTCCTTCTGAATCTTGTAGTATTCCGGCTTGCGCAGCAGCTCCGTGACGGTGGCGTAGTCGTCGGGGCTGTCGGACGGCACGCACGTAACGACACCGGTGCCCTTGGTCGGCTTCAGGGTCTGCATGGGCAGGATGTAAACCTTCTCGTAGACGGACAACGGAGCGTTGACCAGGGTGCCGATGACGTCGGAGCCCAGCAGCTCGACGACGGACTCAAACTTGCCCCACGGCAGGATGTTCTGGAACGCCATGTTGCGCGCAGCCCGCTCTGTGCACAGGTAGTACTCGAACTTGCCCTCCTTGCCGGCGACGGGGACCTTGAAGATGCCGTAGGCGACGCTGGGGCCGACAAAGCAGCAAATCTGGCCGTACATGGTCTCGGGGCGCAGGGTGGCGGGGATGAAGAAGACGTCGGCGTCGGCGGGGATCTTGTCGCCAATGACCTGCTTGGCCTTCTCGGACCACTCCAGGGTCTTCATCTTCAGGGCGACGTACTCCTGCACGGTGATGCCCTCACCGGAGCTGCGGTCGTGGTCCAAGCAGGCCTGGCCGTCCTTGGGGCTGTAGACGGTGTAGCGCTTGCCGAACTTGATCTTGCCCAGCTCCCGCAGACGGGTGATCTGCCAACGGACAAAGGCGTCGTAGTATAGGTTGGCGGGGGTGGTGACGAAGGAGCGACGCCAGTCGACGCGGGCGCCCATGCGGCGCAGGTCGGTCTCGCAGCGCTCGGGGAACACCTGCAGCCAGTGCTCGGGCTCGGTGAACATGTGGATCTCCTTCAGGTCGAAGCCCAGGGACACCATGATCTGTGGAAGGCATTGTTAGTAAGAGATTGATGTCTTGACTCATACTTCGAGAGTATGCCTTGACAGCACGCACCTGGTACTGGTACTTGGCCTTGCCGGTCTTTGTGACAGCCTTGCTCTTGCTGCTGCTAAACTTGCTCATATCCGTCTTAGCAGCGACTTCTGCGGGGGTGGCATCAGCAGCAGGGGCCTCAGCACCCGGGGCAGGGCGGATGGGTAGGCCCTCCTCCTGGTTGGCGTCGGGAGCGCGCTCAAAGAACTGGCCGAACATCTCCACCTCTCTCGTCAGCTTGTCGGCGGCGGCCTTGATGGGCATGCCGGTGCAGTGGTAGCCCTGGGGCAGCAGGGCGCGGCGGCCTTCCATGCGGGCGAAGCCGGTCATGAACTCGACTTTGGAGAATGTGAAGCAGTGGCCGGCGTGCAGGCTGCCGTTCATGTAGGGGTACGCCATGGTCGTGAAGAGTTTGTCCTGCTCGGGCTCGGAGGGCAGGGGAGCGTCCTGCTCGAAGTACTTGGCCGAAGCCCACTCATCTTGGAAGCGAATCTCGTCCTAGGAGAAGAAGAAAAAGGTCAGACGTCTGCTTGGGACGGGTCAAAGGTCGAAGGGAACGGCCGAGGGCTTCCAACTTACGGCAATCAGGGTGTCACGTTTATCGGTCTGTTCAAAGTCGAGTCAGTCAGTCATCGGTCGTCCATACACGGTTTGGAGGGAAGGATATGGCAGCAGCATACGTTCTCCAGCTTGAGCGTGCGCTCAGAGCCGACGGCTTTGGCGTCCTGTCCGTCCATGATGTCGTCGACGGGCAGCTGTGTGAAATGGTGGTGACAATATGTTTGCGTGCAGAAAGAAGGCTCTGGAAAATGCAGGAGCAACAAAAAAAGACGTCTAAAAAATTCCAGTAGAGGCGCCTGTGAAACCGGCGCAAAAGGCTGAATTGGTGGCACTTTAGCCCGCTAATAGCAACAAAAGAGGAAACTTGCCCCTCTTCGTTTCACTCGCAGTCGTGCCTTCCCCCGCGGCGGCGCGAGCCAGCTTTTATCGCCGCTACTGACCGCCTTTTTTTCAGGGCAGGCATGACTCAATGCCAAAACGGGCAGCTCATTTCGATGAGGCGCACCCTGAACATGTCCCAGATTACAGACCGTTCTACACGAATTAACGGTAGAGGTGACTGGCATTTTTTATATGATTGTCTACCCTTTGTTTCGCTTCAAAGGATCGTGTTTTACTGCACAAAGCGCGCTGCAACATCAATCATGACTCAGAGATATGTGTGCACTGGTTTGATAACGGGAGGCTTGGATCTTATCCCGTGTCGATAATCAAGGCTGAAATCCTGCCATTGAGACTCCTCATAGGGCGAAGTGGTGTCGTCGAGTCACATAGAGTCACTGATATGAGTCTCGGGCCACACGGGTTCTTGTGGGCTGCCCACGAGGCGGCCTGGGCACGCGTACTTAACAAAAAATGTCCCCAACATAACAAGCGGCACTGATGAACCAGACAATTACAATCTAGAAGCAGTCTATTAAAAGTTGTATTTTAGTTGTACAAGGTGTTGTACATGGATGACACCAATCTTCAAAAGAAGTACAGATTGGTGTCAACGCACAGCCGCGTCATGAATGTAGTATGCCAATGGCGCTGCAGCAAAATCACAGGCTGCGGGCTGTCCCAGTTTTTCTGTTTCCAGTTCCCTTCACCACCCCGGTTCTTTTATCCCACGCCTTATAAACCATAGCATAATCATGCTCTGCTTCTCCAAATGCGTTTCGACATTTAGATCTTGCCAGCCAGCAGGTTGCCGATCATCTGGTAGCCGGTGACGTATGTCGTGCGCCATAGGGTCGGGATGTCTAGGGTGCTGAACAGGCCGTCGGCAAAGCCAAAGAACATCATGGGAGGGATCCAGCCGCGGGCGTACTCGAGGGCGAAGCAGCTCTCGGGCATCTTGTACTGCTTGACGTCGCCGCGGCGCAGGTGGTGGACATCACCGGGCCGGTAGACCTCGCGCTCAAACTTGCCGGGCACGTAGGCCCATTGCTCGCCGGTCAGGATGTGGAAGTAGTCGTCGGCGGTGTGGCGGCCGGAGTGGCCCTCAGTGCCAACGGAGGTGCCTGCGCGGTTAGTTTTTCGGTCATCCAAGCGGCATCGCGTGGGGACGGGGGCCACTTACCAAAGACGATCAGGTACTCGGTGATGCTGGCATGCAGGATGGTCATCCCGCCCATGGCACCGCCGGCGTTGTTGAGGATCCACTCGCCGTTGTCGCTGACGTAGGAGGACAGCTGCGCAGTGCCCTTGAGCTCGTTGGTGATGAAGCCGACAATGGCGCCGGTGTCGTTGCCGTGGGCAGCAATGGCACGCTTGGCCAGGTCGTGCAGGTGGTTTGTGTCGAAGATGTAGAACGAGTCGAGGTTCTTCTCGATCAGGTAAACGAGCGACGCCAGGACGGCGATGACAATAGCGAGGACCTTCATGACGGGCGGTTTGGGTGAAGGGGTGGACAATTGGAGAGGTGGAAAAGAGCGTAGTGTACGACGTACAAACAAAGGAAAGAAGGGGGGAAAGAGACCGAAATAAATAAAAGATTGGAAAGGGATAAAAGTGGAAGGGACGACACGACCGGGGTTTTCGGACGTTTTGGGGGTGTGATTTGCGCCTGCTGAACGCGCGTGGTGGTGGAAAAGATCTGGAAAAGGTCGAAAACGCGCATGCTACCGACGCTTCTTTCCCCTGGAAGACCCGCTTTTTAGAGCCTGCAGCAGCCACGCCCCACTTTACCACAATTCAAGCTGTCTTCCCCCAGCGCACCGCCCTGGACTCGTAGCTCGTATTCGGACGCTGTGAATTGTCTTTTCTCAACCAAAACGACAAGAGACACAAAAAGACACAACAACACAACACAACCTCGACAACCAACTCCAAGCCCCGCAACAGCACCTTGGCAGTGCTTCCAGCATACCTCAAGATATGGACAAAAGCAAAAGTGCACAACGATTTGCATGTGGCGTCGTTCTCCCGCTTGTTGCAGGCGTTTCCCCGTGGCTGTGATACGTATGTCAAATGCTGTCGTCATTCATCGAAAAAGTCCGAATGATGTCAATATCAACAACAGCACCGTCAGCCAATGGCGATGGCCAGGCGCTGTAAGTTGACTAAACGAATCTTCAATTGGCGAGTGACTGGGTGCGTGGAATCAACGGCCAACGGCAGATAGGTCGGGGACAGCCGTCAGCATTAGCGGGATCTTACCTTATTCCCTGCTGCTTCTGGCCTCTCCCTTTCATGTGCACTGAACGTCTCGCCTCACTGGCCGCCTTCCAGAGGATGCAGCACATGGAATCAACTAACACCGCGACAGATATACGGAGGCTACAGTGGTCGGCATCACCGGAATGCCCTAATGCAGCAGCAGATATTTGTCATCCGGTGTGCCTTTGTGCCCTTTCCGGCCAGCAACGACGACAACTCACTCGGAGGACAGCCTACAATCACTGTATGCAGTTGCTGAAAGTGAAGCATCGGCAAATACGGCGACAATCAAAATGACCGGCGGTTCGTCCCAACGCGACGCATGGGCGGGTGACGCCAGGGAGGGAGGCCCAAGATCCAGCGCCTGGCCAAGACGTTGCGTCCCCGCAGCCGCTACCCCCTGCAAGTTGCAACTCGTACGAGACCAGGCTCTCGGAATCAAGCCCATCCGGAGCTGCACAGAAAAAATATGGGGCCAATTCATCCTTTTGAATATAATTGCTCCGCCGAACGGCACGAAAGCCCAGGAGTCCAGCCGAAAACGAACGGGCAACAACACAGATCCGTTGGTTGATTAATTTGATTTTGATTCGATTGGCCTTATGGCTGCTGCCTCCGGAGACATATCATGCTCTGGGAGATCCTGTAACCTATTACGGCCGGGCACCGTCTTGGCTTGGCCCTCCTCCTCCTGCTCCTCCTCCTCCCAACAGCGTCTGGACCAGGATCCCGGCAATGTCGCGCGCAAACATGTCGAACATGCCGAACTTGCCGCCCTCCAACGGGCCCTGGGCGCCATGGGCCTGCAATAGTGCTTCGATGGCTTGGAATTTCTCAATCTGCTGCTGCTTGGTTGTTGCGCTGTCGTCGCCCCGGCGGGACGAGTAAAAGCGCGTCTTCTCCACGTTGCAGCGGCCATAGTAGGCAGCCTGCAGCGCAGTACCGCGCGGCGACTTGGCGTGCACGTTGGCGCCATAGTCCAGAAGGAACTGTACAATCTCAATGTGGCCGGCCAGCGCGGCCTCGCTGAGCGGCACGTCAGGCGCGGTCGTGATGTTGGCTGATTCTGCGTTGCTCTTGTCGCCCAGGCTGTTGTTCGCCAGCACCGGCACCGGGCCGTTCACGTTTGCGCCATGGGCTATTACAAGATGCTCAACGTACGCCAGCCGCCCCTTGTTGCACGCGCGCGTGAGTGCCGTGGCCCCGTCCTTAGTGACAAACTGGTTGATATCGGCACCACCGCGTGTGGTCAACAGCTCGACGATGGCCTTGCCAATATCCTCGTCCTCGTTGGCAATCGCTTCCGAAAGGGCCGAGGCACCGTGCTTGGTCACGGCATCGACCCGGGCGCCGCGGTCGAGAAGCAAGCCGACCAGCTCGATGCTGCCCTTGTCCTTTCCGTACAGCTTGTCCCTAGGCCCACCGTGCCGCGCAGCGAGCGTCAGCGGCGTTTCGGCGTCGCGGTGTTCTGGGTTGAACCCGTTCGGGTCGGCACCCCGGTCGAGCAGCAGGCGCACTACGGCAACGTTACCGCGGACAATGGCCTGCATGAGCGGCGTGCGGTCCTTGTTAACAAAAAGGTTAGGGTCGGCGCCGCGGTCGAGAAGCAGCTCCACCAGGTCCGTGGACGACGACCCCTCGGCCGACTTGTCCTTGTCACCGTCGTGCAGCCACACAGCGGCCCAGAGGGGCGTACCGCCGGTTGTTCTGCGCACAAAGGGCTCCAAGTAGTAGGCGTCTTTGTCGGCGTAATCCTCGTTGTCGCCGTCGCTCACGCCGTACGCGTCGTCGCCATGCTCTAGCTTCTTTTCTTCGACCACCTCGTTCACGTCCAAACCGATGTCGAGGTCTAGGTCCAGCAGCCGTCTCACAAGGGCCGTCTTGCCCGACGCACACGCTGAGGTCAAGACACCCTTGGGCTGTGGCTCTGTTTTGAGTGTTCCGTCGTCTTTTGTAGGGGGACGACCAAACACGGCGCCCCGTTCGAGAAGCAGATCGGCGGCCTCACCACGGTTCCGGTGGAGCGCAAGCTGTACGGGCGTACCAAGCAGACCTCCGGTGCCCTCCGCGTTGACGTCGGCGCCGCGGTCGAGCAGCAGCCGGATGCACGCCGCACTCCCAGATGCCGCCGCCGCCTGCAGTGCCGTCCCGTACTTGCCGCCCTGGATGTGCACGTCGGCGCCGTTGTCGAGCAGGATTCTCGCACAGTCGTCGGCGCCCACGGCACAGGCAGCCTGCAGCGGTGTCTCGTACATGCCGCCACGCACATCGACAGGGACCACGTTGTCCTGAAGACTGGCAGCTACCATGTTGCTGTTCTTGACCATGCACGCAATCTGCAGGATATTGTCGAAGCGGCCACCGCGCGTCTTGAGCACGGCGCCGTGTTTGAGGAGGAGCCGAGCGGCGTCATAGTTTTTGGATATGAGCGCCGCAAAGATGGGCGTACCGGCGCCGGCCGTGCGGCTGGTGACGGCGTTGACGTCGGCGCCGGCTTCGATCAAGTACGATATGAGCTCGTCGTCGAGGTTGCGGCGTACGGCGACAATGAGCGGCGTAGTCGGCACTGATGGTGTCGTCGACGTCGACGTCGGCGTCTTGCGCGAGGCCACGATATCGACAGACGACATGGCGTTGACGTCCGCGCCGTGGTCGACCATAAAGCGGAGCGCCTCGATGGAGCGCGCCGAGAGGGCATCGTGCCAAGAGATGCGCTTGGCGTCGACGGTGCCGCCGCGGCCGGTAATGTGCTGGCACAGCAGGTGCGCAATGTCCATCTGCTGGCGGTACAGGGCGCCGCTGATGGCGCACTGGAAGGAGCCACAGACCTGGCTAATGAGGTAGTCGCCGTTATCGCCGCCATGCTCGCTGTCGCCGCCATGCTCGCGGGCGAGGATCTCGTGGACGACGTCAATGTTCCCGTCTTCGATGGCGACGGCGAGGTCATGCTGGCGCATCTTGGTCGGGTCTTCTGGTGGTTGTGGTTCCTGCAGCTCTTCATCGAATTCCCGGTCCAAGAGGGCCAGCGCAGCCGCGCGGTGGCGGTCTTGCTGTGCCGACCGCCACAGAGTAAAGGCTGCAACGAGCATGAAGCTCGCAGCGGCCAGGAGCAGAGGAGCGGCCATTTCGAGTCGGACGTCGGACGTCGGACGTCGTACTTTGTGTTTATTGATGTTCTGTTGACGACATACACCTGTCGCAATCGATGTCGAGGTCTTGGCAGCACTTTTAAACGATTCCGTCGACTTCCCTACGCCGTTCTTTTTTTTCGTTATCAACATCACCAAGCCCCCCTCCCCCCTTGACGACACCACCCGGCACGCCGGCACCAGCGGCACGCAGACTGCATGCTGAAGGGGCTGCCGACGTGTAATCTGTTGCTGGCCAGGCTTTGGTCAGGCTTCCGGCAGGACAAGTCAGCAGCTAGTCCAGGCTGGACGCGTCTTCTGCGTGTTAGCCCCAACGCGCTATGCCTTTTCAGCAGGTTGACCAGGCCACAGAGAGACCAGGTCGAGGGAGGCACAGTCTCTTTTTATTCTTTGGTTTGCAATCGAAGGGCCGAACATTCCGCTACTGTTGGAATGCACTCTGCGCGAAAGACATCGTCATCCCGAACCGAGATGCCCGCTTGCAATCGAACAGGCGGCCCAAGCCATGTGGTCCCATGGTCCCGTGGTCCCGTTTTCCCGTGGTCCCGTGGTCGCGTAGGCCGGACCCGGCCTTTGCCAACGCGAACATTGGGAATGGAACAGAAAGCGGTTGGCGGCGAGAACTGTTGTATACTTGTACTACTCCGTAAGATACAAATAACCGTTCAACGGCTTGAACGGCCAGGTACGTCGTAGGACCAGCCCTGCACTAACAGCTGCCAAGCCCAGCAACGCCAGGAGAAGGCCCAATTTACAGCGATCTCGCGAAGCTCGTATCATGGTTTTCGCCAGAAAAACAGGGCAATTGGCGCCTCGCCAAGAAAATAAGGATAAGGTTCCGGTAAGGTTTTTGACTGAAACAAAGGCAGGACCCGCGAACAAGATGAAAGGAAAAGTGATGGGCCCAAAGAGAGCCGGAGCGGGAAAAGGTCAAAAAGGGGACCAGCAGACGCCACCCAATTTCAGCCCTCAGCCCCACTAAAAAAGCACCCTCCAGGGCCAAATCAGCCTTTGGGTGGGTCCCCGTTGACGCCGCTGTGCATCGCGGTTTTGACGAGGAACTTTGGACCTTGCTCCCTTTTCCCCATCCCAATGCTCCCGTGGCCGTTTTGTTTCGTTTCATTCTGCATGCGTTGTCGACAATCTGTTTCGTTTCAACAACCAAAGCTCAACATCTCAACGAACGTCATCATCAGCCAGACCTCCAGAACCAGGCCCAGGCAAACTCGCGGCAGCTGGACTGATGGTGACTCGATGGCTTCCTGACAAACCCCAAATGGGCGCACAGCCCAACAGCGCCTTCCTTCCCACACCGTTTGGCCGCTAGCTCCAGCCCACATGCTAAGATACAAGTACTACGAAGTATGAATTGTCCCCTCTCTTTCCCTCTTTTCTTCTGTCCCAATGCTCGCGCTTTCCTTTTTCGTCTTTGTTTTCAGTGTCTATCAATATTGCTCTAGCGCGCTAGGCCCTTTTCGTGGCCATTCGCGCGAAGTGCCTTCGGTCCCCTATTTCTGCTTTCACGACCACAACCCCCACAAGACGCAACATGTGTGAGCGAGGACACAGCTCGGAGGGCGCAACACCATCCTCTTTCGCGGCCTGCGATTCGCGGCACACTGGACTGTTGTCTCTGTCCTTCGCGATGGTCGTCACAAACAAGCCAAGTGCCTCACTCAACCCTGGGACAGAGAGTTCAGTATTCAGAATTCCGTATTCAGTATTCAGTATTCCGTATTTACGGAGTAGGATCGAGAGTCGAGGGTGGTGTTTTTCCTATGATAGCAATCTGAGTACTACTTGTACACCCTGCCAACTGAGGAATCCTCCGCGACATCATTTCCCACTCTGGTCGTAGTCTGCCCGCCACCTGCGCACCCCAGACCGCCCGTGTGGTGGGCAGCCTTCAGCATGCACCATGCTGCAGTTGCTCCAGGACAGTGAGGCTGAGCGACGATGGGTCTAGAATTGTGTTGTCAGAAGAGACAGAAATAATACTACGAGCTACGAGCACAGAACTTGGAGACTGCCACCCCGGTCTGCCCAGCTGTGCTCAGCTTGTCGGGTTGGTTTTTCTTATTTTCTTCTCATTTCCCCAGTTCCGCAATTCCTTGGCCTGCGCTTTTCCCATTTTATTCCTTGCGTTTCTGTTTCCTGTTTCCTGTTGCGTCTTGCTGCATCCATCCTGCTGCATCTCGCTACATCCTTTTCCTCTTTTCATCTATTCTTCTTCTCCCTTTCTTGTACGTTCCCGTCGTGCAACCCCCTTCTTCGTCCTTTGTTTTCTTGTACGTGTATTGCCTTCACACCATCCCCCTCGATATTGGGCTTCTGTTGGTGATTTTCGTCAAGCACAGCACGAAATAGCCGGACAACGCGCTTACAATATACATTAGGAACCGGAAAATACAAAGAATAAATCATAAAACGAGAAGAGACCAAAAATGAAGCAGTTCTCCCACCTCGCGACGGCCGTCGCCGCGGCCGCCTGCCTGGCCACCGCCGCCGACGCCCGCCGCAGCCCCTTTTACGCCCGCAACAACGCCGAGCGCAGTTGGCAGCCCGCCGTCGAGACGGACGCCGCTTCCGCCATCCCTATCGGTGCCAGCCACGGCGACCTCTCGTCCATCCCACAGGTCGCAATGAACGACTTCGTGGACGTACCGGCCGCCGAGCCGCCCGCCACAACGGCCGCGCCCGCGCTCGACCCCCGCTTCCTCAAGCGCGACTCGTCCGACAACACCTGCGGCTACGTCAGCGGCATAACCAGCCTCTCGCTATACTGCGACTCGACCGACGAGTGCGTCGCCAACTCCATCAACTCCATGGTCGGCTGCTGCCCGGACACATCGACCACCTGTCACATCTTCACGACGTGTTACCCCTCGTCCGAGGGCTCGCTCTACACGACGAACAACGGCTACACGCTGTGGTGGTATGTCCGCCTCCCTCCCCCCCCCCCCCCCCCACCCCAATCTATTGTTTCTTTGTTGTGCCATGTCTAACCCCCACAGTGGAAGCTCCGTGTACCCGGAGTGCGTCACGCACTACTACGCTGACGATGTCTTTACCGGCTACACCCTGCTCGGCTGCGGCAAGACCGAGGCCGTCGACAAGGTCTGGTACCTGCCGACCTCGGCCTCCTCTTCGTCCTCGTCTTCATCCTCGTCGTCCTCGTCCTCCAAGAAGTCGACCACGACCCGCAGCACCGCGCCCCCGACGACCACTACGCACTCCACCACGACCTCCTCGGCCGCTGTCTCCAGCAGCGGCAGCAGCAGCAGCAGCAAGAAGAAGACCAACACGGGTGCCATCGCCGGCGGTGTTGTCGGTGGCGTCGCCGGTCTCGCCCTGATCGCCTTGGGCGCCTTTTTCCTGATCCGCCGCAGCAACCAGAACAAGGTCAACAACAACAACGTCGGAGGTGCCGCCGCGGGTGGTGTCGCCGGTGGTGCGCCCCCGCCCGGCGGCGGTGCGCCGCCCATGGCCCAACCGCAGCAGCCGTACTATGGTGCGCCTGGCGTTGACCCAGCGACCGGCGGGTACGCCGCGGCCGGTGCTGCGGGTGCCGCTGGTGTCGGCGCCGCCGCCTACCAGCACGATCAGCAGCAGCAGCAGCAGCAGTACAACAACCAGTACAACAACCAGTACCCCGGCCAGTACTCGCCGCAGCAGTCCCCGCCGCTGCAGCAGGACGCCAAGGTCTACGACCCGTACAACCCGAACGGTCAGCAGTACGACCCCAATGCTGCCGCCAACAACGTTGTTGGTGGCTCTGCGGCGGGCAGCCCGTCGCTCGTCCAGAGCCCCTATTCCGGCTACAGTGGCCAAATCAGCCCCCACGAGACCGTCACACCGTTCAACGCGCCGCCGCCGCAGCCCGGCATGGACTTCCACAGCGGGCCCGTGCCGACGACGCTGGATGTGGCGGAGCTGCCAGCGGAGCGGGGCCACGGCGAGCTGCGGGAGCTGGCATAATCGGGGTTGTAGTTGGAGGGTGTGGAGGTAGTCGCAGTCGTCGAGGTTGTCAGAGCCGTCAAGGACGCTGTTCTTTCTGGTTCCTTTTCTTGTTCTTCACCTTAATCGGTTTTTTTGGTTAATTATATTATGATTTGGTGGATTTTGAGGGTTTTCCGACTTGGTCCAGTCGGTGGCGTTTTGCAGCATCATCTTTGCCTATCTCGCGTCTTTTTTTTGCATGGATCAATCTGGTTATCATTAGTATTGAATTCGATTCTGTAATGTCAGTCGTTAAGAGAACAATTGAAAAACTGTGCGTTGAAACTGTTGTGCCATGACTGTTTCGTGACGGCATCTATTATGAGCTACCAATATTACATAATCTGAGCTTCGGCTAAGGGACTCCACTTCCATCTGGCAGAAGCTCAAAGAAGGCCAGATTGCACACTTTCCGCGTGCTTCGCTCCTTCTTCGACAGCTCTTTGCCCACTGTGTCGCGCCTGCCAATTGCCCTTAGCCTTGCCCCTTTTGCCCTGGAACCCAACCCAACGCACTCCACAAAAGCTCCTTCCCTCGTGTGCCGCACAACTCAACACACTCCAGTGACCACACACGGCTCGCGAATCGACTCCATCTTTTGCGTCTTGTCCGCATCGCAACCCCCTTTCTCCTCTTCACCACTCTCTCTCCCTTTTGCTCTTCTTCTTCTTTCTCCCCCAGCCACCTCTGCATCAACTCGACTTACTCGTCGCCTTTTTCTTTCCCTTTCTTTCTTTTCGTCCGGCCTGGGTTGTATTTCTATTAGTATCCCTATTTTTAATTGGATTTTCGCTCTCTGCCGTTTTTCTTCTTTTCTCCTTCTCTTGTCTTCTTCTCTCCTTGTCTACCATCACCATCGCCCTATCGTCCAAAATGGTTTCCTTCAAGCTCTCCACCGTCGCGCTGTTTGCGCTGCAGGTTCTCGGTGCCACTGCTGTAAGTTTTCCTCCCAATTGGCGCTCCAATTATCCTATTTGAAAGCTTCTCGGGTGGCGCTTGTACGCCCGTCATGCCTCATGGCATCATCCATCATTTGCGCGCATTTTGCTAACCGACCTCTCTTCTACCAACAGGCTGCCGAGGAGCCCCTGGCCAAGGCCGCGCCCGAGGTCAAGATCGATGTCGACACCAAGTTCCCCGAGGCCGACATCTTCGGCCTCAAGCTCATCAACGGCCGCCCCACCAAGGCCATCGTCGAGATCACCAACCACGAGGACACCCCCGTCCGCGTCTCCATCCTCGGCGGCGCCCTCGTCAACCCCCGGCCGCTCCCCGAGGGCGTGGCCCCTTCCGCCAACATCGTCGTCAACCTGACCACCGTCAGCTTCGAGAGCTCCAAGGACACCCTCCTGCAGCCCGGCGAGACGCGCGGCTACCCCTACAACTTCGTCCTCGACCTGCAGCCGCGTGAGCTGCGCCTTGACCTCATGGCCATTGTCACCAACTCCGCTGGCCAGCTGTTCCAGGTCATCGCCCACAGCGACACCGCCACCATTGTCGACCCCCCGATCAACATCCTCGATCCTCAGATGTAAGTGACTCACGACGGCCATTTCTGACACCACCACACTCCCCACCCCGTTATCCTGCTAACTGAACTTGCAGCATCTTCCTGTATGTCTTCCTGACCGGTGCATTCGGCGCCACCCTGTACTTTGTCTACAAGACCTGGATCGAGGCCCTCTTCCCTCAGGCCAAGCGCACCACCGGTGGCCGCAAGGCCCGCAAGGCGGCTGCCGTCGTCGAGGCTGCCAGCGCCGACGCTCTGTCCGGCAACGAGTCGACTGGCGCCGGCACCGGTGCCGAGGACTTTGACGCTAGCTGGATCCCCGCCCACCACATCAACCGCCCCGTCGCCAAGCGCGTCAAGAGCGGTGCCTCCAAGAAGAAGGCGACTGCCGAGTAAAGAGCTCGACAAAGCAACGACGAGTGCATACTAGGGGAGGATGCTTAGAGCGTGTGGAGAGATTTGAGTTTGGCCTGCAGGGAGAGTCTTCGATGAGGTGGAGGGAGAGCACCATTTGTGACACAGACCATCCTATTTTCGGTCTTGTTTTGGAATCACACTACAAAAAACACTACCAACGGACGGCTTGCCAGCCCTAAGGGCACTGTTCGATATTTTTCTTTTATTTTCGGTTCGTTTCCCTTAACTGGCGAATTGGGTGTACAAAATATATGTAAGGAGCTAGAAAAAAATCAGAGAAAAGCAAAGAAAAATAAAAATGAAATGAAATGAAAACGATAAGAGAGCAAATGAGTAAAGGCTGAATATATGAGGCAGTCTTGCGTTTCTCCTATTCTATAAAATCAAATATGGTACGTCGTCGTAAGTCGTCTTATGGCTCTCAAAAATAATAATTAAAGACTCTTAAATAAATGAAAACCTAAAATGAAAAGAAATTAATAAAATAAATTGCACATCTTCCGTGACAATCACATCGCGATAACATCCCACAAGTTCTCACATAAACGATGTCTCCATGTAGGATAACATGGACGCCCCGAACGTGGCCGCGGCCGTTCCCGCACCGACGTTTGGATTCGCAGCCGATGCCGCAATCGTCTCTGCAAACGCCGTCTGCTGCCGCTTCTCCTCCAGCTCGGCAAAGTTGCGCTTCCGGACCAGGTCCATCAGCTCGCCCGCCGCCATCGCCGGGTACTTGCGCAGCGGGCCTTGGAGGATGCAGTCTCTGCTACGCTGGTTAAAGTACGCCAAGCTGTAGCAGTCGCCGTAGTAGTCGACCGCCGGGTCGCTCGGCGCCCGCTCGCGGTACAGCGTCGACTTGTACCGGTCGTCGCTCCAAAACATGAGCAGATCACCCCTGGTCATTAGACGTGCCGGCAAATAAGATAACTAATACTACAGGGAAGTGCACGTACACGTTGCAGATGATCTCGCCGACAGCCGTGTCAATCTTGGTCCACTCAACGCCCTCGCCCGTGGCATGCTGTGTCACGGCATCGCGGCCCGGGCAGATCTCCAGTCCACTCTGAGCGGGTCGCTGGAACCGCAGTGTCAAAAATGACCAATCTGAATGGGTGCGCGTCGCTCTGCCCGTGCGGTAGGCTTGGGTGAAGGCAGTTGACGAAGGGCTGCACGCGGCCGGCGTCGTTGGCGACGTTGGCGCCGACGGTTGGCGGGTGCGGTCCAAGGCATAGTAGTGCTGCGCGCGCAGCACCGTCTGGATACCGGGCAGCGCCATGGCGTGCGCCTTGACAAAGATGTGGTCGTCCTTCCCGTTGTCTTCAGTGAATCCCAGGCCCCGCGCCAGACATACCATGAGCCGCATACTGAGGCTGTGGCAGGCATGCATAAACGACAGGCTCTCGTGGCGGAACCCAGGCAGGTCCGTGTCGGCCACCCATCGCTTTGCCATGAATGCCTCGCTGAACTGCATGCAATACATCTCCTTTTCCTTCTGGTGTTTGTCGGCTCGGTCGCTGAGATCAGAAGGTAGCATCGTAGCAGCCTCCTCCGCCGACGGTGGCAAAAAAGCTGATTCCTGCTTCCAGCCGGCATTGTAAGATGCGGCATAGGGCGTTTTGGCCTTGATCTCGTCGGGCAGTGCAAAAAAGCGCTCGACGGTTGCAAAGTGGGCGTCAATGGCCACCTGCGGGATGGCGTGGTCGGTCACGACAAAAAAGCCGTGGCGCTCGGCGGCTGCGGCTACGTCGGCCGTTATGCTGTCGATGCGGGCCTCAAAGTTGTGCAGCGAGATGCGTGGAACGGGTCGGTCGGTGTACCGCACGTTATCGTAGAACGAGAAGGCATCAGGCTCGGCAGAAGGAGAGCGTGGAGGGGTTACCATATTGGACGGCTGCAATAGGAAAGCAAAACGAGGAGAGGCTAGTAGCTTTGAGAGGGCAAGGCGACAGGTTATACGTGTTGCAGTTTGTGTGGCTGAGAGACAAGGGATTCGTGATAGCAACTGTTGATGGGGAACGCGGCGTGTCATATATGATAGCGGGATAGTAACAAGGGGGAGAGGCCATGGGACTTGAAGAGCGCGGTACCTTGGTGTAATCCCGCTTCTCCTTGATGTTCGGCCATGTCTCTCTCCTTCTCTTTCCCGTACCCCCCGTATCCTCGCAAATCATTTCGCTCCCTCCCTCTCCCTCTTTGCATTTTTGACTACTCTCCTCCTCTTCTAGTCCGTCTCGCCTCGCCCTCTTCATTTTCTATGTAACCGATTGCAGCACGGGGTTAAAAAAGGAGGCCATATAAGATCAGACAGAAGTAGCACGATGTCGTGCGTGGTCCTGTACAACGAGAAAAGCAGGTTTGTTTGACGTTGGAGACGCGTTATCGTGACTTGGCGGTTGGGCAACGGCCGGTTCTTGTTGGTTAAACTGAGCCTCGGACAGTGCTCGTCGGATTTGATAACTTGTGCAATGCTCCGCGCATAGAGTGGCCGACGGTGCCTAAAGCTGCAAAGCTAAATGGTTGCGAAGCCGCGTCTGTCCGACGAGGCGGCGACTTGTGTGCGGCGACCACGTTGCATGCATGAATCTAGGGAAAGAGAAGCATAAATGCAAAGGAAAGAGAAAATAGTGAACAGATGAAATAACACAGATGTTGTACAGAAAGAGTCTCATGTCGATATGCATCCTTTCCCACTGCTTGTGTAAGGTTGACACTCCCTCTCGCATCCGTGGTCGTTATGCGGCTGTTTATTTCTCATTCGGTGCGCTGTTCGTGACCCGGTGTCGTTGCTTTTGCTGCGGTTCCTTTTCTTTATTAAGGATCCCCTGCCTCATTCATAGAACGTTTCTTCCTCACGGGGCGCCGGGAACGCGCCAAGCCGGTGACATCCGTCCCCGCTCCCCCACAGCGGGATGACCTCCACCCTTGCTCCAGAGATCCAAATGCTCGGAAGCTGCACCGATTGCCTGTTTGCGATCATAACGTATGCTAAGTGGATGAGATGCGGCTGGATTTGCTCAAGATCACCAGAGCTTTGCATGTGTGCCATTTCCAAGTGCTAATATATGCCTTTCGGTTGTATACAAAAAGCAATCTTCGTAAACGAGGACATGGGTGAAAAGAACATAAAATAAAATAAAACTGACGTAAACATCATTCTAAAAATGCCAAATAAAATAAAGCATACCTACCAAAAGAAACCAAAAAAAACTTTTTTAAAACCGTCGTGACCCGAAGCCAGGGCTCACGAGAAGTGGATACCCTCGCTGTTCATCTATATTGGTTATGTTGGTTAGAACGTGCTCAGAACAATGGGGGGCGGCGAAATAAATAGAGACATGTGGGGATTGTTGGGAAGCAAAGGGGGAAGGACGTACCGCATCCAGAAGCTTCAAAAAGTCTGTCTCATCACACTGCCTGGAGCGCCGGTCGGCCATCTCCAGCTGCTCCAGCACTCGCAGCACCTTGGTGCGCACGAGTTCGTCCACCTTGGTCCGCTTGCGCTTACTCGGTGTCTTGGGCGGCGGTACGTACGGCTTTTCCTTGAAAAAGGTCGGCAGGTCGTCGTCGTCGTTGCCACCATCGGCATTGTCACCGCCGTCGACGTCCATACCACCAAACTCTTCCTCGTCGGCCAATGCCTCGGCGGCGTCGTCATCAACGTCCATGCCAGCATCCTCATCGTCATCGTCGTCCGCGGCACCGTCTTCCACCAGGCTGTCATCCACGGCGATGCCGTTCATCGATGCGTACACTCTGTAGTTGCGAGCCAGCATGGCCAGGACCTCTTTGCTGACAAAAGAGGCACGCAGCGTGCGGTTTTTGCGCGTAAAGGAGATCTAATTCAAAATGGAGGCCGCCTAGTTAGTTGTCTCGGTAAAACAAACGTAGGTCGATGCACCCGAAGAGCGGTTGAGCACAGGGGGAAACGCACTCTCAACATGCCATCCATTTCAGCGAAATTGAACTTGGGCTTCTCGGAGCCTGTCTTGGGCGTAATGCGCACGACGGCCGACTCGACCTGCGGCGGAGGCTTGAAGTTGGCCTTGATTGGTATGTCAGTAAATAGTTTAAGCACGAAAAGAACCAGAGAGAGGTGGATTCTGCTGTCCGTAAGGTGGCGTGCACGTACCTTGCCGACCTTTAGGACGTGCGTGATGCGGGCGAAAAATTGGGCGTTGACGCTGAGACGGCAGTAGAGCGTGTCACCGGGGCGTGCGACCAGACGTTGAGCAAATTCTCTGCGGGATGGTTAGACAACAAGTACACCAGCGAAATCGTCGTGACTGTTTCTGTGCTCTGTTGCATCTTCTCTTTTCGTATTCGGGGCGGGCGATATTTACTTCTGGAACATCAGAACGGCCGTCCGTGGCGGGTTGGGCATCGACAGGAGCTTGAAGCTGCGCAGGACGTTAACAATCTGTACATTATTGGCAAAGAAGCGGCCGGACGGAGAAATAAATGCTTCGTCCATAAGATGCATAAAAGAGGTAAAAAGACAATATAGTTCTCGACGTACACAAGAGGGGAGCTGATCTGGTACGGCGTATTCGAGATGCAGACCTAGAGCCGGGATCAGTGTGTGTGTCCGACCAAAAACAAATGCGGTATATTGCCAGCGTGCGTACATCGAACGGAGGGAACTCGGTCTTGATGGCGTCTCCTAAGAGGACCTGTGGGGCGTTGTTAATACGGAGATGTCTTGCAGGACGAGAAGGGCCGTCTGGGGGGAGGCTGCAAGACATACCTCGAGCTTCTTTTGTAAAGGTGTGCCCTGGACACGTTTTGTACTGGGTTTGTTGTCAAAAAAATACTGTCTCTGAGACGGAACAATCGACCTGGCGCAACTCACACTTCGGCCGCCATCCGAGGATCGAGCTCGACTTGAATCTGGTGTCAGTACATGACTCTAATAGTGAAGAGAAACTGCGACGCATCTGGAACATGAGCGGGCAAACTCACTGGCTATGCATTTCCTCGCCTTCTCTAGAATTCTGGTCGTGATGTTGCCCGTACCGGGACCGATTTCCAGTACCGTATCCGTTGGTTTCAGCTGGTCTTGTCAGTATTGATTTCGACATCGGACGTCCAGGGTCTGCAGATGAAAGCACCCACCTCGGCCTTGTTCACACTGCAGTGGGAGATATCGTATCAGTACTTATTGTCCCTCCCCAGCCAGGAGGCATCGGGTGTCGACCTACATTGCTGCAAGGAAGGGTTAGCAAATGTTGTCACTAAAAAAATGCCCGTCCTCGAGGAGTTTAGAAAGCTTACCATCTGCCACACCAGGATTTTTTAGAATGTGCTGCACAAGCAAGTTAGTCCCTGCTCTATATATTGCACCTGCCGGGTCGTTGTCAGCGTCATACCTGGCCGACGTTCGTGTTGAACTTGAAGACGTTGTTCTTCTGCGCCGAACCCTTGCCGGTCGGGCGCGAGTACGGCGACGCGGCGGAGGCGGCGCCATTCTTCCGGGGTGTCTTTGATTTTCCCATTGTTGTCGTCGATTACCGTAAGCTGACTGGGCAGAAGTCTCGGAGGTAGGCTGTGTATCGTGTGCTGTGTTGTCTGCGGCGGCGGTGATCATCAACGGCGGTCGTTTTGCCGCCTCTGTGATTTTTTGGCGGTGATGAGGGGCATAATTTTTTTGGTCGACTCAATCGCAAAAAAGCTTATCTTATCGCAAATGGACTTAGGAGTTGAATACTTGAGCGCATCCCCGGCCCCATAAATGTGGAATGTCGCTAAGCCCCACCAGGCACCAACTTAAAGCAAGAAAGTATCCCCATCGAGT
This sequence comes from Sporothrix dimorphospora, assembly GCA_021397985.1. Lineage (NCBI taxonomy): Eukaryota > Fungi > Ascomycota > Sordariomycetes > Ophiostomatales > Ophiostomataceae > Sporothrix > Sporothrix dimorphospora. The sequence continues at coordinate 290,698 of WOUA01000032.1, forward strand.
GAGAAGAGCAGCTGTGCGAGCGAAGCCGGCCATATCCTTTCTGCTGCGCACCTTTTACAAGGCCTTTCTCGAGCGGCGCAGCTGCCCCCGGAGAAGATGTAGAGAGGTGATAGGAAGGAGCATTGGAGTAGAAGGTGAGAAAGGGGGCAAGAGCGAAGCTAGTTCGCCAATCGCGCCTGCACAAAGGGGAAAAGGTCTGGGCAATGACGCCGTCAAGAGTTGCGGTCTCGGGAAGGAGCTCAGTCAGCTGGAACACTGACGCCATAGGGCCACTGGCCGGCAGGTCGCCTTTGGAGAAAGAAGGTTGAAAACAGTAGAGAAGGAACCAATGTGCGACTCGGCAAAGTGTAAGATTCCTAAAATGAGACTACAGCATGCAGTCCGCTAAAAATAACAATTGTTAGCTTCTGCAACGCTTTATCCCCTCACTCTTTCAGACGAGGGAAGGAACAATGACGAACCGTCTTATTTCCTTTTCCAGGGGAAGGAGCCTGGCACACAGCAGTTCACAGTCAATGGTTCCTGCCTAATCCACTCCGCCTTTTTCTTTTCTTCTGAACGTTTGTGCGCGCAAGGAAGGACCCAATGACGCTGGTCGAAGCTGTAGTGAGGCTGAATGGAATCAGAACTGCTTCATCTTTTCTCGATGTCTACAACCCAATTCGAGGCAGCCCACGCCCCGGAGTTTCGCTGAATCTGCCCAGTATTGCCATCCTGTCCCCGCCAGGTCCCAAGAGTGCCGAAGCACACGAATCAATGTGGCGTGAGGCGGAGCAGTACCAACCTCGAGCAAAAACATTTCGCGGAAAATAAGACTCGAAAGGAAGAAACAGAACGCAGGAAACAGACAGCACAGCACAGACACCGTCTCCTTTCATCTCATGCGCGACCGTATGATCCAACCATACGATCCAGGCCAACCAGCTTGCCTGCCCGCATAAGTCTTGACCGCCCACACGCCCGCCGCCCTCGGTCTCCGTCCCCCGCCGATCTGCCTCGCCAGGCTGCAACAATTGACCCCAGCACTTTCTCAGCCTTCCCCTCGTTTTGACGGCGGGTTCGCAAGTTCAAAAATACGAGCGCGTGCTGCTTTCCGCGGCACCAAGAAAGGGGAGCTAAAACAGCACCAGCCAGGACAGACAAGCACCAAACCTGGCCTAAGAGCGACCAGGTCCGGTTTATCCTTATTGGCCGTCAGCTTTCTCCATCGGTCAACTCTGTTTCTATTTTCTGTCCGAGATTCCATCCTCTTTCATCAAACTACCACTCTTTTTGCTCCCGTTCTCCGTTCCTCGTCGCCCAATTTCCGCGGTTTGCGCCAGTTTCCCCATTTTCGGGACATATTGCAAGCAGCTAGGTCGATATCCAGAGCTTATTTTGACGACAAGGAGGATGGGGTGCGGATACTCGCTCCCGCCCCCGTGATTCCGCCCGTTCTCCGTCTTCTCCGATCTTCCCCCCGTTGTCTCCCGCCCCGTCTGAGACATGTCGGTCCACATCCACTTTGTCGACCAGCCGGAGTACTACACCAACCTCGACATCATCCACGGCGAAGTCAAGTTCTTCCTGACCAAGCCCGAGGCCATTGGCGCCGTCGTCGTCAAGCTCGAGGGCGAGTCGAGCACGTCGCTGACCGTACCACCCGTTGAAGAGGAAGAGGGCTGGTCCTACAAGAATGAGACACTACACGACCTTGACCCGAGCCGGTCCTCGGGTGTAGTCACGCGGCCGGCCCCGGGCACTGTCGTGCAGGAAAACCACAAGATCCTCTACCAAGTCGCACAAGTGCATCCGCTCAAGACGGATGAGCCACCCACCAGCGGGATCCTGCCGGCCGGCCAGCACACATTTCCCTTCCGCTTCAAGGTGCCCTTCAACAATGCATGCTCCGATCCGGTAGCGCTATCGCGTACGGGTGGCATGGTCGACGTCGACGGCAATGCCGAGAGCCCCAATGGCGGCCCGCTCCGCTTCGGAGTCGGTACGAATGGCATCCGGATCATGGACGGATCAAAGCAGCTGATGTACACCCACGTCAAGCAGACGCTTCCCCCGAGCTTCGCCGGCTACTTGAGTACCACTGAGACCACAGAAATCCGCTATTTCGTCAAGGCCACCGTACAACGGCCGGGCATGTTTCGGGGCAACTGGCGCAACACGGTTGGCTTCAAGTTCCTGCCCATTGAGCCGATACGGCCGGCACCGTCGACACGCGAGATGTTTGCGCGCCGGCCCTTTACATTTCGAGATCGCAATGCGCCGTCTGACGCACCGTCACTACGACCTCCTAAGAAGAAGAACAGCTTCTTCCGCAACAACAGCACCTCGACGCTCTCTCTGCCCGACAGCCAAGCAGGGTCGTCTGTGTCGCCAACATCACCGTCTTCGTCCTTATCCACCTCTCCACGGACGCAAAAGTTCCCCATCAACATCGCATGCCGCGACGGTGTCACCCCCTCGATCCAGCTGATCGCACTTCTGCCCTTTCCCGCCATCCTCACATGCAACGAGCCTCTGCCGTTACGCATCGTTGCGCGGAAGCTCGAGGCCAGCCGCGAGCAGGTGTACCTCACGTCACTTGACATCCGCCTTATTGGCACGACGCGCGTCAAGGGCCAAGATGTCGAGCAAACCAAGACGGCCACCTGGATGATCATGACACGGCTTGGCCTCACCATCCCCGTGTGTGACCCGGATGCCCCTGTTGACACCGAGATGGAACTACCCGACGACATATGGTGTAACAAGGCCCTGCCGAATACCGTGATGCCAAGTTTTGTGACATGCAACATCAGCCGCGACTACCAGCTAGAGGTCCGCGCAGGATTGTGTTGGAGCGTGCTTCCTCTCGACAATGGCATGTCATTGGCATCAGAGTCCCCTTCGAACGGCCAATCCAGTGCAGGTCAGCTTTCAAAGAAGGAGATGAAAGAGCAGATGAAGGAACAGAAGAAGGAGCAGAAGGCAGCTATGAAGGCTATGAAGGTCATGAAGCCACGGCCAGCGCACTTGCTCCCCCAGACCATCATCCTGCCCTTGACGTTCCACGCCGTGCAGGTGTATTCCGGGATCAAGCCGAACAAGATGCTCGTCGAGGCCGTCACAAGACACCGCCAGAAGATGTCCATGCGGCAACAGGAACAGCGGCGGGAAGGACGGCCATCGCTACCGGATACGCGCCTCCATCAACAGTTCCAACGTCAGCTTCACCAAAACCCGTACCCAAACCTCGATCCAAACCCGCAGCCACCACCGACCAGACAGATGTCCCGGGCGACAACCTTCCCGGCCGAAAGCCCATACACACGGCACCAATCACTTCCACAGCCAGTCCTGCAAGCACCATTACCACAACTACCGCCACAACAGCCCCCGTTACCGCAGGAGCGCGAGCAACCAATTTTCGAATTGAGCTCCGAGCCGCCACCAGTCGTGCCCCTGCGGCCCGACGGTTCCTCGTACGTGTCTCCGCTGTCGCCGTCTACACCCGGCCCGTCCATCCCGCCACCATCCGTTCCGGGCGCCGTCGAAGTGTCAGGTCTTCCCGTCATTCGTCGGCGACCTGTTCCGCAGCAGTTCGTGGCACAACAGAGGGAGGAGCAGCAGCAGCGACAGACCCGGGAGAAGTTCCCGTCGGGCGAAGATCCCTCGACGCATCCACCCATCGGACGGATGCACGGCTCCGTCAACTGGCACGGGCCCAACCAGCAGTACCACATGCACCAGCAACAGACGTTTGTCGACCCGCTGTACCCACCGCAGCTGCGGCCTGGTGAGGGACCCTCGTCCGCACCGACAGCGCACTCGCCGTTGTCGGCTTCGGCGGTCACGCCCACGAGCACGAGCGGCGCCAGCGGGGGCATCGTGGCCCAAAATGGCGACGTGTTGGTAACGTACAATGGCGTTGTCTCGTCAATGGCGCCGGCCGTCGCATCGGCCATCAACGCCTTTTCGTTCGCAGACGGGGATACGGCGAGCATCTACCAGGAGCCGCCGCCGTCTTACGACGAGGCCATGGCCGAGATTACCACGGCAGTAGCCATGGGCTTCAACGATGTCGACAGCGGCGGCGCCGCGATGCGGCCGGCCTTTAGTGGGGAGGCGAATGCGATTACAATGTCATTCCAGTCGTGAGCTAAAAGGGTATGGTGACAAAAGGTTTTGGAAATAGAGTACGAGGGAAAAGAGACACGATACACTTTACGTACGTTTTATGACGAGGATGGCACCCATTTTTGGATATTTATCTTGTAACGATACCAGGAACTCGGCACAAATGCTCTATCCGTAGGAGCAAATTTACATGCGGCATGCGTATATTAACGTATATCATACACATTATACATCATATAATATGCTTCGTTTATGCAATCAATTTGAACATTTTCTGGAAATACAAACGTCAACGAAACCAGGTTAGAGGCCGTGCGGTTGTGGATCATCGATTATTTGAATATAAACATTTCCACCCAACCTTTTCTTTCCTCGCTCTTCATCCGAAAGGCCCAAACCCAATGAAAACTATTTACAAACGAAAATGCCAAGGGAAAGGAAAGGCAAAACGAAAAAGGGGGTATATACATAAAAAGCATCATGATAAAAGAATGAAACCCCATATGATGCAAAACAAACAATGCGCACAGATCCTATGCTCCAAAAGACCAAATAAAAAACACTAAAAATATAATAACACCTGAACCAAAGCCAAAAAACGCCACGTGCGGTTTAATCATCGATTTCAATAATTTCAATGGGTCGCGATGCCGGTGCGGTCCGCGTAGCGGATGTTGCCGTATTCGGGTCTGAGCCGGTGCGTGCGGCCTTACGCGGTGGCTGCCCGTTTTCTTGTTGTGCATCTGGCCTCCTCTTCGCGGCATTGCTGTTAACAGTGCCGCTGCTCGGTTTGCTAGCGCCCGTTTCGCCGCCCTTGTCGCCGTCATTATCGCTGTCGTCATCCTTATCGTCCTCGTCTTCCCCGATTGGTTTCCACTTTCCATCAGCCGCAACAAGAATTGACTTGACTTTGCCGAGCTTCCCGATCTCCTTGAGCTTAGCACGGACACCAATGAGGAAGCGGTCGATCCGCAGGCTGCTGGGTCGAGCATCTTTTGAACAGATGGGGCACCGCCACTTGTCTGCCACTGTCGGTTCCTGGGACTTTGGGCACTTGCAATCGAAACGGTGCTGGCAAATGTTGTTCGGAGACGATGTACTGGGTAGCCGCGTATTAAGCCAGTTGTACAGGTCGAAGCATTCAATGTGCTGGCACTCGGTGCCGCGGACAGGAATATTAAAAATGCGCGCGCTAAAGGGGTCGGCCAGGTCCACAGAGACGCTGTCTTGTAGGATCGCGAACTCGTCGTCTCCGTTTGGCATCGACTGGAGACGAGATTTGATCTTGTCAATCGTGACACTAGATGCTTCGACACCATGTTTCTTGATATGCTCGATGATGCGGTTGCAGTGTGCCGTCTCGATTGTCTCGACGCCGAAGAAAAAGTTGTGCGACGAGCCAGACTTGTACGACTCTTCAGGAATCGCAACTTCGACCCTGTTTACACCAGGTTGAATCAACTGAGTGATGCCCACGGGGAGATCTTTTCCATTGTGTGACTGGCGGCGAACAAACACAGAAGTGTTGTTGACTTTGATAAAAATGTTGACTGGCCACTGTGTGTTGCTGGTCACCCAATCGCTTTCCGTCATGGCTTTGACATCGCGCCAAGCAGCGCAGCAACGGACGCGATAGCTCAAGCTGCCATCGAAATGGTTCTCTACCGGAAGCAGGCCACCCTGAGGAACAGATCTAAAACAACGGAGAGCGTACTCTTCTTCCGTTATCGAGAACTGGAAGGTGTACATGATCTTTCGCATTGGTGTCGAACAGGGCCCTAACGCCAAGCGTTGCACAAACTGGTAAAATATCGGATTGCCAGACCTGGGTCCGAGCATTTTTTGTGTCGTCCGGTTGATCATCACTCGTGTTGGGCTCCTGCGATCCAATTGTGTCAAGGACATTTGCAAAGCTCGGAAATCATTCGGCTCAAGAGGGTACTCGCTTCGAGAAATCGTTGATCCGGCTGGAGGGAAGATAGATCTATGTTCTTGTTGTTTGCCTGATGCAGCAGGCCGCGCAGCTTCCGGTTGCGGGGCCCCGGTGCCTCCCTGTAGAACGCGAGGTGACTGAACCAGTCGCTGCTGCGATTGCTGCGGTCGTTGCGGTTGCGGTTGCGCCGGTACAGCTGGCGGTAACGCTGCTACCAGTTGCGGTGGAATTGGCATCCCGTTTGGTTGGAAAAGGGCGTTGTTAGACACAGTAGCGGCAATCTCGGCATGGTGTATCGCACTGATTCCGGTGTGGGTCGCTGGTGGGCGAAACACTTGCTGGGCCATGTTCGGTGATTGCACAGGGGAAGAAGCGGGCGAGCGAAGAGCATTTTGAAGCAGTGACTGCTGCATGGGAAAGTCTCCAGGTGTCCGGCCAGATTGGCCTACGGGACCCATGGGACCCTGCATTGTTTGCGGCCATCTTTGGATCTGCGGTTGTGCTGGTGACAATGTTGGCACTGGAGGGCCTGGTTGTCCATGTTGGTTTTGTCGCATCCGCTGCATTTGTTCCATACGCTGCATCTGCAGAAGCTGCTGCTGCTGTTGCTGCTGCTGTTGCTGCTGCTGCTGTTGCTGCTGCTGTTGCTGCTGCTGCTGTTGCTGCTGCTGTTGCTGCTGCTGCTGTCCCTGCTGTCCCTGCTGTCCCTGCTGCCCTTGCTGTCCCTGCTGCATGTGTTGTACATTTTGTCTTTGTTGCGCCTGCGGCATCATCTGTGACTGCCTTTGCAAGATTTGCTGCCTTTGACGCATCTGTTGCCCCTGATGCTCCAGTTGTGCCTGTGCCATTTGTTGCGGCTGATTCACAACTTGCGCTTGCGGCTGCTGCTCTAATTGCTGCTGCTGCAATTGTTGCCGCATCTGCGGCGCATATGGCGCACGTTCCATCTGAAATAATTGTCGCGTCCGCTGTTCTCGTTGCGCTTGTTTTGCCTCTTGTTCCCTTTGCAGTTGCAGCTGCTGCCTGTGAAGTTCTTCGAGCTGTTGTCTCTGCTGTGATTGGCGACGTGCCAGTAGAAACCGTTTCTCTTCCACGGTAAGCGAGTCCATGGGATCCTGCTGCTGGCCTGGGCCTTGTTGAGGTAGAAATTGCTGGGATGGAATCCGCGGAGATGGAACCTGCTGAGATGGAAGTTGCTGAGATGGAACCTGCTGAGGAGGAAGTTGTACTTGCTGCCGCTGTGGCTGTTGTGTCTGTTGCATCTGCTGCGCCTTTTGCATCTGCTGCGCCTTTTGCATCTGCTGTGCCTGTTGCATCTGCTGCATCCGCTGCGCCTGATGCACCTGTTGTGCCTCTTGCGCCTGTTGCGCGTGCGACATTTGCTGCGCCTGTTGTATTTTTTGCTGAGCTTGTTGCATGTGTTGTGCTTGCTGCACCTGGTTCATATATTGAACTTGCTGCCCATGCATCTGCACTGTTGGCGGAATTTGTGGAGCTTGAGCCATCCGCGGTGACTGACCCTGGAGTATCTGTGGTGATGCCGGACCCTGTCGTGCCATTTGCGGTGAATGGAGTAGGGTCTCGCCTGTGACATGCATTGCTTGACCTTGGCCATAAGACACAGTCTGCCGGCGCATCTCCACTGGAGAGTTTTGCTGAGAGATCTGTTGCGGTTGCGGACGGGGAAACTGCTGCGGCTGTTGCTGATGAGGGTGATGTATTTGCAGACGAGGCTGCTGCGGTTGCTGTTGTGGATGCTGCCCGCTGGCCGTCTGACCATGCGTTGTCGGTATCGACTGCGCTCTGTTGCTATCGAATGGGACGGACGCACTTGCCTTGCGCACAGGAGCTATGTTTGAGACCCCGATTGGGAGATAAGATGCAGTAAGGCTCGGGGAGCCAGCCGCAGTTCGTGCACTGTTCCAATGCGCCACTCCTGGCTGCTGGAGAGGCTGCTGGGGAGGCTGCTGGGGAGGCTGCTGGGAAGGCTGCTGGACTTGCTCAGGATGCCGGACTAGTTGGGGAGGAGCCTGCGTCACTGGCGTCGACTGCTGCGCAGCCTGTGTACTTGTTGAAGCTGTACGTGGTGCAGTATTTGTGCCCACTTGTCCCCGTAGGATATTCTGGGTGGAAGGCTGACGCAAAGCCTCTCCTGCTGGATCCCGAACAATAACATTGCGGTAACATTCAATCGTAACCGAATTGATCCGCTCTAGATCGTCCGCAAATCGGAGTTCCGGAAGGGAGATGAAGAGGCCGGGAGTGGGTTGGTGCTGTGCTTGATCTGCCTGAAATATTTGATCAACGACGGCGGCGGTATATCCGTGGACCAGTTTTAGAGTTTTGCGAGTAGCCCCAGACAGAAATTTTTGTAGTGTCGGAGACACACAGAGCAGCTGGGACAGAATCTCGTCCATCAAGAGAGGATAGCCGCGCGCCGCAACTTTGTTCCACAGCGAGCCCCAATACTGCACGAGATTCTTCAAAAATGCGCAAACCTGAACGATCAACTGGCTGTAGTTGATCGGATCGCGCAACATGGATCCGATTGTGCGCGGAAACTGAGAGAGCCACTTGAGGAGAGTCGGTCGAACCTCTCCATGGCTCTCGAGCACCTGCTGCAATATACCGAAACTTTGGTCGATCATGTGCGGCGGGAGGGAAAGCAGACGGAAATGGGCCTCGGTACGGTCGACCAGCCACAGGCAAAGAAGCTGGTTTATGGCAACAAAGAAGCCATCTTCGGCCTGGCAAGCATTGATCAGGGTCGACAGTCTGAGCGCTTCGGAATGTGAAAAGGGACCCCCCTCGCGTGTGAGAGCAATGATATGCTGTTGAACGAAAGGGATATATGACGCATATTTGAATAGAATGTTACTTGGGGTTGCACAAACCACCATTCGCGGATAATGGGGGTTCTGCTCGGCTGCTTGTGCCTCGGGGGTTGCTCGAGTCGATCCTGTAGGCGCTGTCACCATCGCCGTCGCCGTCACTGTTGATTCCGACGTTGTCGTCGGCGGCATTGACACAGCATGGTTTGGCTCGATAAGCGTAAACCTTGCTTGTCCTGCCACAGCTGGTGACGTTGTTGCCGTTGGTGCTGTTGTTGATGGGGTGGTGGGTGCTGGTGTACGCTGTGGATGACTAGCCACGGGGGCAGCGCTAGCAACCGCCTCTACTGATGGTTGTCTAACATTTTGTGCCAGCCGCGGTGAGTTTACCACCGACCGCGGCTGGCCGGGAGCTGTGCCGTTTGCAGGTATCGGAGATCGTCTCTGTCTATTCGGCGCCTCACTTTCTACTATACTCGTGCCCGATGCGGCGGACCTCGTGTTGTCGGCCGTTCGCCGTCGCTGCTCTGCCGACAAAGCCCTATACAGTGATGCAAAGTTGTCCACACGAATGACTGCCTCTGTGTTGACTGCTGGTGGGATGCTTGCGGCTGGGCTTGCTGCAGCCGGGCTGGCTTCGTCTGTCGGTGCGGGGGATAAGAGGCTGCAGTCGGATCTGGTTGAAAGCGTGTCAGTCACGGACGGCCTCCTGCATAAAGAACATTTGTCCTTTTCTAGGCTATTATCGACATACTGTGACAAATTCGCCAACACGACTTTTGAGTCGGCGACATTCAACGTCGGTGATGGTGGCGCAGGTGCTTCTGCCGCTGATTCTGCCGGTGCTTCTGCCGGTGTTGCCTCTGCCGCGTTCGCGGTTGGCAGTTCGGCGGTAGGTGCAGCTGGTGGTCTTGCATTCGCTGTCAGCCACGCAGGCCGCCGGCTGCCGAGAAAGGCGTTTGCAGTGGTGTTGGTTGAGGACATCCGGGCGTCGGCCAGGGCGGCGACCGACGCGCGCTTCTCGTCTGGAGAGACCGTCGCGCGCGGCATGGCCTCAAGCAAGGGGGCTGGATCGGCAGACAGGTTTAATCGGAATGATCTAGAAGGGGAGGCGTCGGCCGTCAGAAGTCAAAATCCTACCCCCTTAATGTCGTGTCTCGGCTCGTCTTCATTCCATCGCACGTCGGCAACGCACCATGACAGACCCAGGTCCCCACTGAATCGCTCTTTTGAGATCATGCACCCGCCACCGGTCGGGGAGCAAGGCGAGATGACAGGCGACAAGGCGCGGAGGATGTCGAGGACGATCGGTAGCGGTGGCAAGGGATAGAATTAGGAGATATTGGTCGCGTTAGTCGAGTGCTTAGTCTCGTCGCTTCCGCGCTCGTGCCGGTTCGTCGCTCGGCTGAGGCGCTGTTGGAGAATGGACGGGAGAAAAGAAGCAAGAGAAAACGCACAAGACGTCAAGGAAAAGACTGCACGGAAACACAATGCAGACAGCGTACAGTGCCGACGTTGGCATTGAGGTGCGAAGTTGGCGCAGGTTCGTTTTGTCTTCCCTCGGTCTGGAGCGTCCGTTGGTCACGCGTGTTGACCACGGTCAAGGAGTTTCTTTAGGTTTTAGGAGGGCTGAAACCTGGGTGGGGCAAGTTGATTGGAGGCTGGAGTAAGGCGCGCTTTGGCTCTGGCGATGGGTTCTGCACGAGGCTCGCCAGTTAGTGTCAACCCTGTTGGTGACAGGGAATTGTTGCCTGAATGAAGGTGACGACGGCGCACAAAAAAAAAAAAGGAAAAAGCGAGGAGGGGATAAAATGCTTCTGCGGAATCATTCCTGTTTTACGCGCCAGGGTGATGATGGACCGGGGGAAGGAGCGACCGTTGCGGAGGGAAAAAGCCAACGACCACGATAAGGTGGGAAGCCTTCGGCAAACGCAAGGCGCACTTGCCTCCCGCATACGTTTGTGGGCATGATTGGCCGCCCACAAACGAGGAAGGAGCGCACCACGTGAAGGAGTATTCTGAAGGGAAAGCGCGATGGTCGGAGGCACACAACCAAATATTTCAACTCTTGACGGCTCGCTCTCGCGCATTTGTTAGACATCTCAAGATTCGACCACATGGCTAATTACAGCGTTTGACAACAGCAGCACGCCTTAGCGCCACTTTACGCGTGGTGTTAGTGAGAACAGGGATTTAATTCTAGGCCTTGGCCCTGTTAAGATCTCCGACATACAGTCAAGATACAAGGATGTCCATAATACGAAGAGACACATCAAACATCACATCCTCCATGAATGCAAGTTTTGAGCTGTTTACTTGTCGACGAGAAGAATTGCATTGCTCACAGTTAAGAGTAATTCGAGTTCACCATCAACAGAGCCCAAAATCGGCCTTGCCTTTGATGCATGGCTTCGCCCCTCCGATCAGACGACAGACAGGCCATGTACTGCGGCGAGATGCATGAGGTCTTTAACGTGTGCTCTGAAGCTGAAGTATGGAGTATTACCGGGTTAGATATGTCGTGCAATCGAAATGTTCACTTCTATGTCGTACTGGGGACTGCTTGATACAGAGCCAGTCCGGAAAAGATCCACTGATCAATTGGAAGGCCACCCAATGCACATCGTATGCTGGACGTCCTGCACGAGAAAACGGCCCAACGATATCCAGAGACTAGCAAGCCATCCAGTAAGGTAGCAGGGTCGTACCCGAAGCTTTGTTGATGGGGTCCATTGCACCTTCAAATATCGAAATATATTGGCGCTAAGCCCAGTTCGGCGGACAATTGGAGTGGGGGTCAAGAGAATCGACAGGGGCTTCTAGGAACCAATCAGGGCGTACAGTATGGGGCCCGGCGATTTGCAGGAGAAAAAAAGTTAATCGATAACAGCCAACGATAAGAAAAAATTTGGAGCTGCGCTTTTGCATTTGCAGGCAAATTCTCAGGAACCAGTTGAAGGGGGCCAACGAGTGAAGCAACACGTCCAACAAGCGACACCAACGACGACCTTGCGACAACGTTCCTCCATTTTCACCCGACCACAAACACACACCAAACACATACACAATGGCGGCTCAGGTCGTCCCATTGCAGACGCTGAAGCTGGCCCAAGGGCCGGCGCCCATGACGGCGGAGCAGCGCTACTGGAAGTCGTTCAAGAACCAGAAATCGCACACGTCCACGGCCTCATGGGGCGTCACACACATTGGCTTCCCGGCCACGGCGGCGGCCTACGGCGGTGGTGCTGCGGCTGTCGCCACGCCGACGACGACGGCGGCCACGAAGCAGAACGACCTGTTTGCTGTCACGGCGGGTCCCCGCGTCGACATCTACAGCATCCGCAAGCGGGAGCTGATCAAAACGATTGGCCGGTTTGAGTCGGTGGCGCGCAGCGGCGAGATCCGGCCCGACGGCCGCGTGCTGGTGGCGGGCGACGACTCGGGCAAGATGCAGGTGTTTGACGTGGCCGGTGGTTCGCGGCCCGTGATCCTCAAGACGTGGCACACGCACAAGCAGCCAACGTGGGTCACACGCTGGTCGCCCACGGACCTGACGACGCTCATGAGCGCCAGCGACGACAAGACCGTGCGCCTCTGGAGCCTGCCGCTGGCGGACCCCGTGCGCACGTTTGTCGGCCACCAGGACTACGTGCGTGCCGGTGCCTTTATGCCCGGCGGTGGCGGCGGCGGCAGCTCCGGCGGCAGCAGCAACAACCACATGCTAGTGACCGGCTCGTACGACGCCACGGTGCGTCTGTGGGACGCTCGCGCGCCCGGCGGTGCCGTGTTGACGTTCAAGCACGCGGCCCCCATCGAGGCCGTGCTGCCGATGCCCTCGGGCACGGCCATCCTGGCGGCGTCCGACAACGCCGTGTCGGTGTTGGACGTCGTGGCGGCCCGGCCGCTCAAGCTGTTGACGGCGCACCAAAAGACGGTGACGTCGCTGTGCCTGGCGTCGCACGGCGAGCGTGTCGTGTCGGGCGGCCTGGACGGCCACGTCAAGGTGTTTGAGACGGGCTCGTGGAACGTGGTGGCCAGCGCAAAGTACCCGTCGCCCGTGCTGAGCGTGTCGGTGATTTCGGCAGGTGCCGGCGGCGACGACCGGCACCTGGCGGTCGGCATGGTGTCGGGTGTGCTGAGCATCCGCACACGGCTGACGGGCCCGGCGGCCGAGCGCGAGAAGGAGCGCAAGAAGGAGCGGGTAGCGCGTGACGCCGGCACGCTCGACAAGTACGATGCCACCAAGGCCAAGCGCAAGCAGCAGGCCGAGGCGCACGCGCGCATCGACACGGCGGGCGGCGACGCTGCCGATTTTGTCATTGACGGGTCTGGCGCGGGTGCCGGTGCCACCGGCAACAACAAGCGGGCGCGCCGCGAGCCGCACTGGCAGCGCGACCTGCGGCACCAGCGGTTCGGCGCCGCGCTCGATGCCGTGCTGGATCCGAACACGCCCAACTACGGCCCGCTCAACACACTGACGCTTCTGACAGCGCTGCGGCACCGCAGCGCATTGCGGGAGGCGCTGGAGAACCGCGACGAGGTGACGGTGCAGCCGATCTTGCAGTGGGTGTGCCGGCACATTGTGGACCCACGGTTCACACCCATGTGCACGGATGTCGGCCTGCACCTGCTGGATCTGTACGCCGAGTACGTGGCGGCATCGGCGGAGCTGGACGCCGGCTTCCAGCTGCTGTGGAAGCGGGTGCGGCGCGAGGTTGAGCAGGCGCAGCTGGCGTGCCAGACGAGCGGCATGGTGGAGAGCTTGATGATGAGCGCCATGGCTTAGGCGACCGTCTACGATTGTGCTTCGTTTCTTCTTCTTTCCTGCGTCTCTCTCTCACAATTTTGTCTCAATACTCATTGGCACGAAGGCGTATTTACTGTACTACGATTTCCACAAAGGGCTTTCACTGGATAGGGGACTTGCCTTCAGCATGGCATAGGCGTTTGGGGTTTATTTTTTTGTTCTTGTTCGCATTGTCTTTTAAAAATAAAAGTGTCGAGGTTCGATAGGAACACGAGCAAATCAAAGAAAGTCAAAATTTACGTATCAAGTCTATTGCTGACGAAGCGTGAATTCTACCCCGTTACACCACTGCATCGTGCACCAGCATGACGGCTACCCCGGACGGTGTAACGTGATGCCGAGTGAGCCTCACTCTAACACATGCATGCCATTTTGTCTTACATGCACCCAGGGACCAAACGGAGCGCAAGGAGAGACCTCTTATCAGTCGGCAGGATAGAGTTACTTCAAGGCACCGCCAGATGCGTCGGACTTGCGGAGGCGGAGCATGAGTTACGGTGCGGCAGGAGGGCTGGCGAGGGGTTCAGGAGCTTGCTCGCAAGACTCTTCCTCTCACACGGCAAGGACGGCCCCACGTGTGTACGGGTGTATCGAGTTTAGTGGCGGCCGCGTCGTCTTGCGTGCCCAGTACCTGTGGGGAAAAGGGGGAAGCAATCCCAGACATCTGTGAGTCAAATTCAAAGGGACATCTGCAAGACACACTTTGCGCATACAGTGCGTGATGAGGATGGGGATGCCACTTGCATGCCCTCATCGAACATATGTCATAGAGCTCGCTTGGAAGTCCGGAGATGGCTGGTGCAATAGAGAGCGGATGCTCAAAGTCGCCGATGGCCGTTCGTTAGGCAGAATGGGTTGCGCGCAAAGCCGATAACGCTTCCGGAGAGGGAAAGAAGAGAAACGAGAACGAAACCAGGCGCGTTTGGGTCGGATACTCATGGCGCCGTGGGGCGTTCGGTCTTGGTTTTGGCCGGTGTGTCTGGCGGGCTTCCTTCGCCCCGTTTTTACTCAGTACTACTGTCCCTGGCTGCAGCGCGCATGTCATGACCCGATGTCTCGGCGCTCGATTCGACGAGAATTTCTCCAAAGGGTCCATCGGGCAAGCAAATCAATGGCATTGGTGACTTGGGGGGAGAAACGGCAGCGTTGGTGGGCTGCACAGACGGCTTGATCGACACAGGCCTGGTGCGTCTTCTTAGCCTGGATCACGCAAGCTGCTGTTCCTGGCTCTGGTGGCGATGGTGCTAGACGCCCTGCAGAAGGCGATATGGGATTGGTGCGCTCTGTCGGTCTGTGCAGCGAGCTGCCGCGAACGGGAGGCTTTTTGCACGACAAGACGAGACAGGGCGGGAGAGTCGGGACAATGGCCGTTGATATGCGGCTCCTTCCTTTTTGTATATGTACTCCGTATTGTGATCTTGCGAGTCGTTATGTTGGGTTGATCCTTCCCACTGGGGACATTTCAAATACAAAGTACTTTCCCTCCGGCCTTTCCTTGCTCGTTTTGTCCCACCGTTTCGTGCCCCTCCGCCCCACTCCGTCCCTTCTCCCTGCCACTTGCTCCGTTGCGATAACGATCTCTCTGCTCCGTTCCTTGATTGATCATCGCCGAACTCGAGAGGAACGAGAAAACGGAAAGAAAGCGAAACGAAAGGCACGTCATTCAAAAATAGAAGACAAATAAGACACAAAAGAATCCAATCACATGTCGGTCCGCCCAACGGTCCGCCTTGTTGATAACTCAGCGTCTCAATAACGCATCGCGAAGAGGGGCCAAAATACAAATGCGATCTCCTGCAATCGCACATTTAGAGATGGCATTAACACGCGGGCGAGCCCTGGATCGCCCGTCCCTGCTGAGATCTGCCCCAGACAGCCCAGACCCCCAGGTGCAGAGTCGTGCCCGGAATACGCACGGCTGGCAGCGGAGTTAACACCGTAGGCGCTCCTGCCCTGTGTGGCTTTGCTCCGCGGCTATCTCTCCGTGTTCTTGCCTTCGCTAAGATACTTGCCGGGGGCAGGACACCACCCCATCCGAGCCGAAATCCAGCCAAGTCCAGTGTGCTTTTGGTACTTACTCGTAGTCTCCAAGACAGTCTCCAAGACGCCAATGTCTCCCTGCACGGCGCACACGCCGACACATGTCGTTATTCGAGGCTAGCGAACGGACGAAAAATAGTCCACTGAGATTAGAAAGAAAAAAAGTAAAAATGCAACAGAGGCAAAAGACGGGAAAAGAGGACCCTGCGTTGCGCAGATCGCCCAGTTTCCTCAGGTCTGGCCCTTGCCTTTCTACCAATCTTCGCATCAGCACCATCGTTCTTTCCATTTTCTCGAAGCTTTGCTTATGTCCCCTTCTAAAGTCATTTACATGTGCTTTATCGACGTGCAGCAAAGCTATCGCCCCCTATAGCACAACATGCATCGTTCCTTCCCGAATTGACAACCCTCTTTCCCTTTGTTTTTGATTTTGCTCCCTTTTTATCCATACTTTTTCTATGCTCCTTCCTCATCCTCTTCTTCAGTCCTCCTTCCCCTGCACCTTCCCATTCTTGGCAACTGAGCCATTGAACTCGTCAAGACCAATTTCTGCGGGATATACCCCATCGGCGCATTCCGTGCCACCCTGCTTCCCGCCCCCCCCTCCCTCTCTCTTTCTTCCCCCAGAGTATCGTTATCGACCAAGCCCGAGACGCAGCCGTAACCAAAACGAGGAAACGGTGAGCCTATTGTGCCTTTTGCCTCCGTCTTTGTTCCCGTTCCGCCTTTGGCGACAGTCTGCCGAGAGCTAACGTTCCGTTACGTTCCTTCTGCCTTCCCAGCTCTCTTTACCAGCTCTCTTTTTATCTCTACCTTTTCTCTTCTCTCATCCTCCTCTCCTCTTTCAACCCCTCTCCCTCTTCAACTCGTCCTTGGCTTTCATACTTTCATACATTGCCTCTTGTGCCTTGTCACCTCTCCCGCAATACACCGGAAGAGACCTGGCACCACCCATTGGACACCCGGCCGTCCCTCCCACGCCCTCATCTCAACCAACGGACCGCTCACTCCTAACGGAATACCTTGTTAGAAACTGCCATACTTGCAAGATGGGAACTTCGATCTAAATAACAGCTTTTTGAGTCCCCGTTCCCCTTTCCTTTCCCCGCCACTATCCTACCGCCGGCTGCGCCGTGCGAACGTCTTCCGGCCCCATTCTCGGTCTTGAGCGATTCGTTGCCTGCTCATTATTTACCACCCATAAGAGCAAACTTACCTACCCATACCCTCCAATCACAACTTCGCGATGGGTGAACGAATGAGCGAGCGCTGCAGCGGACCCGTCCAGACGAGCGCCGTCTACCTGCTCGGAACGTCCGCCTTCCCGGCAGTGCCGCCGCCCTCGCCGCCGTCCCCTGTGACACCACGGAACGAGCAAGACTTATGCTCACCCATCGAGGAGCTGTCCCTCGACGCCATTGACAGCATTATCACATCTCCTGCTACCGTGGCGGCCTCAGAATCTCCGGCTCCACCTGTGATCGCCGAACCTTCTTCGACCCACAACAAGACGACTGCTGGGGGCTCGGACTCGCACGATACTGCTGTGTTCTCTTCTCCCCCGTCCACTGCACCGGCTTCGGCACCGGATTCACCCGAGCTCTCCCCCTATGTTCTGTCGCCAAATCTCTCCTCCGCCTCACTAAACTTCTCGACCGCCGCCACCTCGCCGCTGACTTCATCATCCGCCTCTGCTTTTGCTTCCGGCAAGGCACCGGCATCGTCCGTTGCCACACGCCTAGCCGGCGCCGTGCACGTCCTTGCCACAGAGGCCACCGCACTGCAGTCTGTCGCCCAGCTGTATGCCACGTCGCCAGCTGCACGGGACGGCTTCCACCAGGCTGTTGAGGCCATTGTGCGCACACAAACCGCGCATCCACCAGGCAAGCTGGTGGTTGTCGGTGTCGGCAAGTCGGGTCACATTGGCAAAAAGCTAGTGGCCACGTTTAACAGTCTGGCTGTGCCGGCTTCGTTCCTGCACCCGACAGAGGCGCTACACGGCGACCTCGGCCACATCCGGCCACACGATGCCCTTCTGTTCATCACCTACTCGGGCAAGACACAGGAACTGGTGACCCTCCTGCCACATATCGACCCGGCACTGCCGCTGATCATCCTCACGTCCCACGTCACGGCGGAAACCTGCGAGCTGGTGCGACACCGCAACGCCCTCTTGGCCGACGCCGGTGCCAACGTGGGCTACTTCGAGGGAGCACAGACAGCAGCGGCCATCCTGTTGCCGGCGCCCATCCCCGTCGAGGAAAAGGTGTCCTTTGGCGTGGCCGCGCCAACTGCCAGCACAACCACGGCACTGGCTGTGGGCGATGCGCTGGCCATTGTCACCAGCAAGGAGCTGCACCCGTCGACCGAGTCCGTCTTCCGCCGCAACCACCCGGGCGGTGCCATTGGCGCTGCCTTCCGGCGGCCGGATGCCGCCACCCAACAAAACGATACAATCCGCCACCTCGCCGTGCCATGGCGGGAGATTCCTATTGTGCACTCCCAGTCCGACTGCGCCGACGTGCTGCGCGCCGGCTACAGCTCGGCCAACGGCTGGGTGCGGGTGGTGACGACGGCGGCCGTCAGCAACGACGACGACACCAGCAATCTTGAGAGCATTGCCCCGCCCAGTCGCATTCGGGCACTGCGCTCGGCGGACCTGGCCCGCCCCGTGCACGAGGTGCCGGGGCTGGTCGTCGGCCGGCCCGACTTTGTCGCCGTCGCGGCCGACACCAAAGTGCGCAAGGCCGCGGAGTGGCTGTGTGCTGTTGCCAGTGCGAGTGTGAGTGAGGAAGAGGAGGCGGCCGATGCCGTGGTTGCCGTCATTGACAACGGCGAGGTTGTTGGCGTTCTGGAGCTCCAGAACTTGCTCAAAGCGCACGGCGAAGTGCGTACATAATTGAGAGAAGAGAGTAGGGTAGCTGCATCAGGTCAACGGCACTGACGACCCGTTCTTACCTCTCATTTTTCATGTTGATGATTTTTTGGCATTTTGTTTGGTTCATTTGGGAGGCAACACTCTATTTTTATACGATTTATTGGTTTATGCGTATTTGGATTTGGAATCATACTTCGCCTTGCATACGTCATGCGAAGCCCCGGAAACGGGCGGCTATCTGCTTTTATTTATACACTTCCTCACCGCGTTTACAATCCCACGTGGGCTTTTATCTGGGCGTTTACAGGGGTTAATGTTTGTTTGTTGTCTAGCATTTGTTTAATTTTTATTTCATGAGAAATAGACACGCGGTCATAAGATTTTTTTTATCTGAACCTCTATCATAGTCGTTTACATTCCACTCCATACAATTTCACATCAACTCATACTCAACCTAAGTTCATCTCATATCACACTTAACTACTCTTCACATTGTTAACCATATCTGCATTGAGTCTTGATCGTTTATTCGAGTTCATGGCCGCAGTTTTTATCTGGTCATACAAAAAAAGGAGGTCGCCGTACATGCATAATATGAAGGACAAAATAATCAAAATTAATGAATTGCCATTGCTCCAGGTATTGATAAAAAGTGAAAAAAAAATCCAGAAACGAGCATCTGCCATATAGAAAGGTGAAAAAAGCTCGCAAATCAAAGTCCGTGCTAACTCCTCACGCTCACGCCCATCTTAATCCATGTCTATGAAATATCGCTACATAGAACCAGAGCCAGAATCAGACGCGGATGCTGGTGAGCTGCTACTTGATGACGACGACGATGTCTGCACGCCGTTTTCTGCAGGCGCTTGCAGCATCTCGTCATCTGAATCGTCAGATGAGCCAGAGCTGTCGCTCGACGAGCCAGAGTCCGAGTCATCGGCTTC
The DNA here is from genome assembly GCA_021397985.1 of Sporothrix dimorphospora. Taxonomy (NCBI): domain Eukaryota; kingdom Fungi; phylum Ascomycota; class Sordariomycetes; order Ophiostomatales; family Ophiostomataceae; genus Sporothrix; species Sporothrix dimorphospora. Next base: position 310,244 of record WOUA01000032.1, read on the forward strand.
CTCGACCTTTGCACCCTCGTCGTCGCTATCCGAGTCAGAATCCGAGTCCGAGTCTGAGCTCGAGTCTGAGTCGTCGGAGCTGTCGTCGACAGCAGTCCGCTGCTTCCGGCTCCGTTTCGGCTTCTTGGCTGAGCCGTCGTTAAGCTTCACACGCTTGTCGTCGCCACCCGATGTCGTTTCCGACGACGATGACAGGGATGGTGCGGTCGTCGCATCCGAAGTAGAGCCAGACTGCTTTGCCTTTGGTGCTGCTGCCTTGGGTGTTGATGCTGCCGCTGCCGTCGCCGCCTCACCGTCCTCATCGCTGCTCAACTCGTTCGCCACGTTCTCGGCGCGGATGCGCCGCAGAAGCCGCTTCTGCAGCACTGGGTCGGTAAACCGCAGCACGTAATCCACCTCGCTGAGACGCCGCAGCCGCTTGCCGTTGCCATTGACGGCACCGCTGCCCGCCTGGTCCCGGAAACCGGCCACAATCTTTGCGTACTCGGCCTCAGCGGCCACCTCGGCCTCCGTCTTTGCCTTTTTGGGGGTCGCCTTTTCTGTTGTTGCGCTAGCACTTGGTGCCTCTGCGCCCTTGTCCGCCTCGTCATCCATCTTGCAAATGCCGGCCGCCTCCTCGCGTAGCCGTGTCCGCACGGCGCCCTGCAGTGAGCGGATGTAGTCGTAAAAGATGTCTATGTGCGACGTGGGGATACCCTCGTTGTTGCTGCCGCCCGCAAAAACGTACTTAATCAGCAGGGTCTGGTAGTTCTTGTTGAACTTCCACGAGTCCCGTGACGTCTTCCACTGCTGCAGGTACTCGAGTTCGCGGTCAAGGTTGGACGGCTCCTTGTTGGCCGGGTTGGGCTCGGCCTTCTTCTTTCTGGGCTTCTTGGCCTTCTTGGCCTTCTTGGGTGCCTCACCTCCCTCTCCGTTCTTCTTATTGGCGGCGCCGCCCTCGGCGAATGAGACGGACTTCTGTCGCTTTGTGGCTGACGAGGCGAGGGCCGATGCAGGTGGCTCTTTCCGCTTGTTGATGGTGTTTGTCTGAGAATAGGACGAGGGCGATGATTGGTATGGCTGGCGTGTCGAAGAAGAAAAGGAAGAAGGTGGTGGAGGAGCGGCGGCGGCGGCAGGCGAGGCAGGATTGTCGTCTGACGCGGAGCCTTTGAGCTTGAGGCCCAACCGTTTCCACGCCGGCACGCGCTGGGCTGGCACAGTCGTTGGGTACGGCATAGCAGGGGTGGGGGGGTTGTATGTATATTCGGAGGACGGACAAGAAGATATATTGCGCAAGAGGCAAAAAGAAGGACGAGAAGGAGAGAAAGGTGAAAATTTAGGTAGAAGGGAAGAAGTGAAGAAACGAAAAGAGTACCGTAAACGTACCACTCTTTGACAAGAGTAGGTCGGCGGCTTGGCGGCTCTCTCCGTCGAATAAAGAGACAATTGGCTCACGGACGCTTTGCGACAAAAATTCCGTAAATATGCAAGACCAAAGTGGCGTAGTCGGGTGTTCCGTCTCTCTTCTGCTCGTTCTTCCCTCTCGTCGTTGCGTCTGGCATCAATGTAAATAGTGCAAAGTGAGGCAGGAAAAAAAACTAGGATCTTTTTAGCGGGTCCCTTATCGATAAAGGCTGGGAGCTGATAGCGGACCATACCTTTGCAGATCAGTTTTTCCCTGTGATCTAGCACGTGACGCGGAATATTCGATCCTCCGGCGCTCAGCCAGCTCGCCCAGGAACAGTCTACGCACGGGCCAAGCTGCCTCCTGCTCGCCCCAGCCAGCACCTGCTGGGTCTCTAGGCAAGCTCCTTGCAACGCGTCGCAGCACTGTTGTAGTCCGGTGGCAGCAACCAGGGAAAACGAAGCTCTCTCCATCCAGCTCAGCATCTCAGCAGCCTAGCCATCTCCATCGCCATCCACACACCACCACCATTGCCTTGCCTGATCAACGAGCACTCGACTTTTCTTTGCGACTCTCTAGTTTTCATCCATCAATCGAACTAGCACATCCCATCCGAACAGCTTCGCCGTCCCTTCGCGGCCCCGTCTTCCTCCCAACGAATCCCTTACGAAGAAGCTCTTGAGGTCACCTCAATTTGCTTGTCACCATGTCTGGTATGGCTGGACTCGCAACCTGGCACAGCTTATGGCCTTCTTTGTGCTGCATTGAAAGTCAGAAATGCAGATGCAGCTAGCTAACATGATCACAGGCAGCGCGGGCTTCGATCGGCACATCACCATCTTCTCCGAGCAGGGGCGACTCTACCAAGTCGGTACGGCAACCATCTTCTCCCCATCCATGTGGAACGACAACGTAAATCGAAGACGCACAGAAGCGCTGTAACGACTTGGCATACTAACCATGCGTGTCTCTAGAATATGCATTCAAGGCCATCACAGCCGCCAACATCATGGCCGTGGGTGTGCGCGGCAAGGACTGCGCAGTAATCCTGTCGCAGAAGAAGGTCCCGGACAAGCTCATCGACCCGGCGTCCGTGTCCCACATCTTCCAGATCTCGCCCTCCGTCGGCTGCGTCATGACGGGCTCCATAGCCGACGCGCGGGCGTTCGCTCAACGCGCCCAGGGCGAGGCCGCCGAGTACCGGTACAAGTACGGCTACGAGATGCCCTGCGATGTGCTGGCCAAGCGCCTGGCCAACATCAGCCAGGTGTACACGCAGCGGGCATACATGCGGCCGTACGGCGTGGCGGCAACACTCATTTCGCTCGACTCGGAGGTGGGGCCGCAGCTGTACAAGTGCGACCCGGCGGGTTACTACACGGGCTACAAGGGCACGGCGGCGGGACCCAAGCAGCAGGAGGCGCTGAACCACCTGGAGAAGAAGCTCAAGAACAAGGACTATGCTGAGGGCTCGTGGGAGGAGGTGGTGGAGCTGGCGATTACGACACTGAGCACGGTGTTGAGCATGGACTTTAAGAAGACGGAGATTGAGATCGGCATTGTGGGCGGTCCCCGTGCGAACGGCGCCGAGGGCACGGTCCCGGGCTTCCGGACGCTGACAGAGGAGGAGATTGACGAGCGGTTACAGGCGATTGCAGAGAAGGACTAAGCGCGAGGGCCACTTTCGACGTGGCGGCCTGCGTGAGAAGTGGATAAACAAACGAGCGAGCCGACGTCGGTGTGTGGGAACAGCGATTAAGCACAGGAACGGGTGAAAGACAGCAACTATTAACATCATGAGAAGTAGACGGCAATGTACAACACAGATTTCTAAGCGAACAGCGAATCGTCAGCATGAACAGCGCATATCCTCCCTTATTTTCTACCAATATCTGTTCGGTCTGTCTTCGTGGCCGATTCGACATTCTGGCAAGCTTGGCTTGACAAGACTGGGAAGTAAAACCTCGATTCTGAGAACAAGGTTAAATTCTCGGTCTCATCACGGCCAACCATTTCACCGGAGATGCCGCGATCGTCGAAAGGAACTGGGTCTCGATCCTGCATCCTTTCGTTTTCTGTCTGCTCTCTCGTGTGTCATTATCATGTCATTTGCTTCTTCTTCCTCTTCTCGATCATCTCCTTTCTACCTGCATGCGGGCCTTTGCAAGCTCGGTTGTATGCATGTCTATCTTTCCTCCGGTCGTATCACCATCGCCGTGGCCCTCCCCGTCCCAACGCCACCACCATCACCAAGCACCCCGGCTCCCTGCTCCACAACTGGCGGTATCTTTTTTCTCTAATTTGGTCTACTTTCGGCTTGGTTTTTCTTGCTTCTTGTTTTTCTTCTGTGCAGTAGGTTTAGATTGTGTACTGCAAAATAATAACCAGCTTCATCCAACCAGAGGGCAGGATGCTTCCTGGGCATCCTGGTGGAGGTCATGCAGGGTGGGATGTTCATGCGGCGCTAAGCCACGAGAGGCTGGCCCCTTGGAGGCAAGACATGGAAAATGCAGCAAGAGAAGCAAAAATGGAAGGGAAAAAGAGGTTCTTACGTGCAGAGCCCCATCTGACCCCATCCACCCCATCCACCGTTCAGCCGGCTCTGTCTGTCGGGACGAGCTGAAAGACTGTTTCACCGGGACCGAACGAGTCCACAAGGATGGGTTTGCCGGGGGGTAATGCGGACGTGCATGTACTCTGTTTCCTAATCCGTCTCTGCATCGAGAGCTGTCTGGTAATATGACATCATGTTTTATGTGTGATCTTGTTGTTTTTCGTTGTACGCATACACACTCGTGATACCATTTTGGACCGTAAACAGTAGGTCTAAATGGTCCTCCTCGGCACGGTAAAACCAAGTGAATATGCCTAAAATGGCCACCGTAAGTAAAAGGCCGTTTTTTTTTCCTTGAAAAAATCTCTAGAAACATATCTAGCTTCAACACGAGACGTTATTTCTTAATATCCCTAGATTCTTGCCGCCTCGTAAGGCTACGTTGAAAATCAAACTTGTCTTCCCCCAGAACACGGGAATGCATCCTTCCAACGGCCTCAAGTTGCCCCCTCCTGATTTTGCCCCCGAGTCCGTTGGGGCAGCCGTTTGAGGCCAGGCGTTGTGCGAGCGTGGGTGCGTATATCCCCCCAACACAGGGCTATTGCTTTTGTATGGACCTTGGTCTCTTGGTTTCTTTTTGTGTGATTGACAAAAGAGGACATAAGATGTCTAACAACGTGATTCTATTTGCCCCGTAGGGCGACCATTGAGAGCACAGCATACAATGGGATAACGGCGGTTGGCAACGGGGAGGCAAAAACGAGGCAGGAGTAAGGGGGAAAGAGCAACGGGTGGATAGGGCGTCTGTTGTTTGTCCCTCGCTCCTTCTCGAAATTTGTGAAGCATTCAGTGATGCTCTGCAACACATATGCAAATACACAAATACGAAGTACGGAATAGGAGAATTGAAAGAATCAATAAACCTAAAAAGACGTACAAAATACGTCATACGAGCGTGGTAAACGAAACGAAACACACATCACGGACCCAAAGCAGTAACAGATGTACCCTATTTTGGGATCGCACAAGGCAGACCAGCCTGCCATACCAGCGCAGAAACGCCCTGGGGCGGAGGAGGGGGGACGAGGCAGGAGCGGGACACTGGGAACACTAGACAAAAAGGGAAAGAGTGCAATGGGGGCAGAAGAACTAGGAAAGAACGAACTGCAACTCAAAAAAAGAGGGAAAGAAGGGGTCCCGTAACCTTGCAGGGCGCTCCACCACCTCATTCTCGTCCGTCATGCTGGGAACGCCCGTGATAGGCTGACGGCCCGCTGCAACGCCCGCGCCTCCCCTGTCCAACTGCGCCCTTTTGCTCTTTCTGTTTTGGGCGAGTTCAGCGCCCCTCTGGCTGCCAACCCGGGCTGGAGAGAGCCTTCTCCTATTTCTCTGGTAGGCCTTTTTGGTGGGTTGTGGTGGGTTTCTTTCTCGATGCCTGCCATTATTTCTGCCTTATTATCATTTTTGCACATTTTTGCATCATGCATCGTTGTCGTTTTCTGTTTAATATTTGTTTCTTTTTCTGTCATCAAGAGCAAGGGCTCCGGTCAGAATTGGATGATTAGGGGAGTGAAAAAAAAAACATCCGTTCGGACTCGTCGTCTTCTATTTTCAAAAGGAGTTAGGGCCTGAAAGAAAGAGCGCACCGGCAGTTGTCGTCGTAGTGGAGGGTCGTGGACGTCGTCGAGTGGGTGTCAGTGAGGCCCCAGCGAGGATCAGTGGCCTCCACCAAAAGATGAGGGACGTGGCTTGTTTTGGCGTTTTGGACGTTGTGTGGTGAAATGGGCGGCCCCCTTCAGCTCCGTGCTAGCAGGCCCGGCCCCCAGTTACTGGATGGCCGGAGTCCTTCTCTGCTGCTTCATTGGTCGAGCCAGCACGGCGGAGGACCTTTTACTGGCCGGCGCCATGCGGCACCACGAACTGCATTGGGCCAAGTTGCCATTTTTGAAGCACTGGCTTGTTTTTTTTTTTCTCTCTGCACATTCTCGTACTCCTACCGCGTGTTTTGATTTTATCAGAAAAAGTGACAAGAAAACAAAAGAGAACTCATAGCCATTCGACAGGGGTGTACGGAGTAAGTTCCTTGCAAACGTTTTCTGCACAATGGGCCTAACTGTTTACCTCGAGTCGTCGAGTCCATCTAATTCATTTTATTGGTTTGTCATTTTTTGTCCGTGTCCCAGCTATGGGGCCGTTTCTTATTCTTGCAACTTACAAGTTGCCCAAGTAGGCAATGCATATTTTCCGGTTTGGTACTCCGGACTTCGCGGAATTCTACTTTTCTCTATTTTATTATTTTATTTATTTCCTACTTTTTTTCATCTTTATTTTGTTTCCTCGGGTTTTCTTCGCTTCCATCGTGCCTCCCCCTCCTCTCCCTTCAGCACCAGAATCTAGACTTGTCCCGGATGTTATAGCGGATGCAAGTGCCAGCAGCTGCCCCCTTCTCACTTCCCTAAAGTGGATTCTCTGTGTCTGCGAACAGACAAAACTAAGCCAGAAGCAAAGACACAAAACGCCGTCCTGATGTGCCGTATACCGTCGATCTACAACAGCAAGAGGGGTTTTCAAGCAAGCGAGAGATTTACACTCTTGGCTTGTCGTTCCCACAGTTCGTCGACACATTTTTTCTATCCTCGGCCTTCTGCTACTTATTTTTATTTTTATTTTTTCCAAAAAAAAAAAAGGACACAACCTTGTTTTAATATTATTACTCCCCTTTCGTTACAGATGTCTCCATTTCTCCCGTTTGGGCTTCTACCATCGTTAAATAGTTTATGTCGTCCAGCTAGGGCAAAATGCCCGCCGCCCTCCCCGATGCCTTCTCTTATACCTCTTGACCCTCTCTCGACTCCTCCTGTCTCCCCTTACCGCCTCTCTCCCTTGCATCGCTTTCTTTTTATTTGCTGTGGATTTTTCTGTTGTTTTCTTCCTGTTCTTACACGCCCCTCCTGGCAGTACCTGCATCTTTCCCTCGCCCTCCTCTACCCATTCTCACTGGCTTTATCGTGCAGCTGCGTGGTCGCTATATCTCAGACACATCCAACCTCTTCCCATCATCTAAATACAAGTATGCCTGCTCCGTATGGTCGGTTGTGGATGCATTGTTTGCCACCACCGCAGCCTTAGGGGCTCCCGTTCTCGTGCGAGAGAACATCCCTCTTGGGACAAGCGCCATGTCAGGGACGAGGCGGAGGAGGGAGAAAAGGGCCAAGTCGTGGTGTGATGTTGGCGCTTGATGAGGCCCTTCGACGTGGGGACGGGGAAGAAGAAAAAGGAATACACCAAAAAATTAAACAGAAAAGAAACAGACGGGAAAGGTGGAGGGGCGTGTGCTTAAAATTGGCCTACACAGAAGTTTACCTGCGTCAAGAGACCTCGTCACCTTCCGATTCGATCACCAGGCCGGCCCCGTGCGAGAAGGCTTTAGCCTTGTACGAGCTGGTGTGGTGATGGGGGGTAAAGTGTGTGTGCGTGATCCCTGGGTTTTGGTCTTGTGTTATCTGGCCCTCACCTTTGCAACTGGCGCCAGACTAGAGACCATTTCCATGTGTCTAGCAGGGTATGGGCAACGGCACGACAAGGGACAGGACATGGGAGTCGGGGGAACTAAAGCCAGGCTCGTTGTGGGAGATGTGCTGGGCAGAATCTATGTCTTTTTGGTGCGTTTGGCGTATGGGAAGCATTTCCCCTAGGTAAATCCCTAGGTAAATATTCTTTTCTGTTATTTTTTGTCTTTTTCTTCTCCTTTTAATTTTCTTCTCTCTCATTGTTTCTTCCCCTTCTTCTCTCCACTTACACGCATCGTCTCAAGATCCAGGCTCTACCATACGCAATGACTATATGGGGAGCTCTCCCATTGTGTATCTTTTTACACCCCCTCCTCCTCTATGCAGCTCACCTCCATTGAGGCCTCATAAACACCGTTCTCAATCCACCCCACACCATTTCTCAGCTTTTATTTCCCCTGACCGTCTCCTTTCTTTTTCTTTTTCTTTTTCTTTTTCTTTCTTCCTTTTCTCTTTCATCTATCCACATCGTCGTCCAAAGCTCTGTTTGGCTGCCACGACAACTTCCCGCCCCGGTAGCTTCCTCCGGCTCCCGCCTGAGCTTTTATCAAAACGGGAATAGGGGCATGTACGTCGTACATCACGCACATCCGTCCCCCTCCTCCCCACCCTCTATCCCTTCCTCCCTTATTCCACCACCTTGGTGTCCTCTTATCACGATCCATCGCAAGCTCCTCGTCCGTTCTTCCACTCCCTCTTCTTTAGTGTCCGCCCGCGGCGCTCCTTAAAAAGAAACCGAGAAAGGGCGGCCCGTTGAGCTATCCAGCCTTACCCGCGCGTTTCTTCTTTCTAGGAAACTGGTTCCGCCTGCCACCTGCGCCAGACGGGGACAGGCACACTCACACACTCGCACATTCTCCCAAGAAAGGGAGAGGGGCCGGGCCACGTACCTTGAACCCGGGACGAAAAAAAAACTTGCATAAATAGAGATGAGCAGGGCCGTCATCACTTCTCTTGACCAACCAGAGCCCATCATCGCCCAGCAGCAAATTTGATTTTTGTGCCCTTTCAATCTTTGAATTCTTTTCCTCTCTCCCCTCCCCTATTTGCCTTTACTTTGCACCTATCTCTCTGACATACCGTCTACCACGTTTCTCTTACTCAGTACTGCACATTCATGCCGCAACGAGTCGCTGGTCGACCCTCCACTCACCCCTTTACTCCTTACCACACCCCTTCACCACACCCCCCTTTGTTATAACACACTCAACATCCATCTTGGCACCCCACCTCTTTCCATTTGGTTCCTCCACTTCAACGGCTGCCTCAACCTTTTGATATCAACCTCTTCTTAACTTCCTGTCGACCATTTCTCGACCATCTCTCGACTTCATTGTTGGCAAGCAAACGGCCTCATCCAAGATAAAAAGAACAACAGTCCCCTTCCTCTTGCCATCCGATCTCCTCTCTTCATTCCTCATCCTCTCTTGCCTTCGACAACATCCATCAACCGTCAACAGCCTCACATATTCTCTCGCGACCATCCTATATCACATCCACCACCTCGACATCATCATAACCATTGACGGCACCCACCTTGTAGACAATCTCGGCCCAGACACTCTTTCTCCTCCGTTCACACGACCTCCACATATCTATACAACTCTCGATACAATGGACGGCCGTGAGTCTTTCCTTTCTTGTCGTCCCTTGTCGTCTTCTTCAAGCTCCATCTAATACTCTGCCACCCCACTCAGTCAACGACTACCGCCGCGCCCGCGTTGCCGAAGTCCTCGCCGACTTCACTACCCTCCAGTTCTATATCGCCGCCGCACCCTCCGATCCTCCCAGCCAGGAAGACTACTACACCGAGGGCTGGCGCGCCCTCCGCCAGTGTACCGTTGACGGCCAGCACATTCTCAACACGGGCGCCGATACTCACGTCCCCACTGCCAAGGGCGGCCACGAGGAGCAAAGCAAGGCCGAGCTCCAGCAAATCCACCTCGATGCCCTCGCTCGCCGCCACCAGGGCCAGAAAATTTACCTGCGCCAGGCCGCCGCCCAGCGCTGGATCGAGTGGCGCAACGCCATCCTGCAGGGCAGGAAGCCCGCCGCCGAGCACCAGGCCCAGCTGCGCGCCTGCGACGAACAACTATGGCTGGTACGTCTTCTCTCTCTCTCTTTGGCCTCGCTTTGCTCGCGTTAATCTCTCGCTAACGTAATTAGGAACTCGCACAAATCTCCGACGAGGTCGTTTACGCAGAGCTCCAAAACTCTGACATCCAGATGGGCCGGTGGACCAGCGAAGACCCGAGCCTACGAGCCATCCAGCGCTGGATGCGCTCCCGGCGGTGAACCGACGCTGATGACGGCGACGACGACGACGACGACAACAGAAACAAAGAAAAACAAACACATAATAATCATGACAGACGCTGGCTTGCTGTCAACGACCGTCCTAGAACGACTTCACTCTCCATAAAAACGAAACAAACGATACATGATACGACTTTCTTCTATTCTCTTCTCTTTCTTCCTTCCCTATTTCTTTCTTCTTATTTTTCTTTTTCCTACTGCTTCCCTTTTGAAAAGAGAGCATGTTGATTTGTTTTGAGAGATACCATTTTTGTACAAGGCTTTTGCTCCTTTTCCTTTTTCTTTTCCTTTTCCTTCTCCTTTCTTTATACTCTTATCATCTTCATAGGATGGAAGGGATACATCACCACCGGGACATTTATCGGTTCATCGGTTCACCTTCTACACCCTCTGCCTGGAGCAGACCATGGTCGTCAGAGGTCGACAAAAGACGACATGGGACAAAATACACAATGGCATTTGCAAGCATTGCCGGCTGGGAGCATACGGGAAATAAAAACAAACATCACCAATAGAGACTATCAAAAACTCCGAGAACGCCTGCCAACATGCAAACATGACAACCAAATTTGACTAATATAATTCCGACCTCACACATCGCCGTCGCCGACTGAACCGGAAAAGACACCTTCGTGAAGGTATTGGCTGCCTCCTTCCGAATTTACATATCGACGACATCTTTACCTCGTCTTGCTATGAACACACAAGGCGATCCCACACAGCGACAGAGCCATGCCGATGCAAGTGTCTTGATTGGGCGATAACAGTTAGTGGGAAGGCCGAATGCACGAGACAGGAGAGGAGACAACATCACCCCTGGTCGGAACGTACCACGGCTGATCACTTTGCTCTCAACCCACCACTCGCCAATGACGGTGAAGAGGAAGGCCAAGGTGTTGACGATAGGTACGGTCAAGCTTAGTTCTGTTGAGACACGAAAAAGCAAAGAAAAAGAGGGTCGAGGCGGACAAGCGCCGCGGCCGAGGACGGTAAACGTTTGTTAGTTCTCCATGAAACAAAAGACAAGTAATGTGTGCAAAACGAGTATAGATCAGGGATGCATCGAAAGGGATGTGCAGGTTGAAGGGGGGAAATGGTGTGTGCATGGAGAGGGCTGAAGAATATAGACTGCGTAGCGTGATACGTTCTGGCTGAAGGCACCACTCAGCCCAATATTGCATCTGCACAATGCATGCAGCTAATGCTCGGTGCAAGGCAGGATAAGAGGAGTCCGCGAACCGTAGGCCACACGCTATTCAGCCTCAACCTTAACGCAGACCAAACGACAGACGGTGGACAAGAAGAGATGATGAGGGACTAAAAAAGCTTCTGGACCTTCACTAAGACGAGGAGGGAAAGGAGAGATGCCGAGGGCAGAAGGCACAGGAGACACACAGACAAAACAAATGGTTACACAAGACGCTAACAAGACAAATTGCATACCAAAAGGGAGTGTGGAAAGGGGGCCCGTGTCCGCGTACAAGGACGAGGCTAACGGCAAGGGGCGAAGTAGGCAAAGCACACAACGAGGAGATGCAAGACGGCAAAAGAAGAAAGAGAAACGTACCCGCTTGGCCAATCAGCAGGAAAAACCACACGCTACCTGTCAGGTTGAGCAACAGCGGCACCGCGTACCGCGGGTTGCGCAGCAGGTCGGCCACCGCAAACGCCGCCCCGTACACGCGCCGCTTCACCGCGCTGGCCTTGATATCGGCGCGCTCCAGCAGCGGATGCGGCGGCGGGTTGTGGTCGCGCGCGGCCCGCCGAATAAAGGGCGTCGTGAAGCCCCAAGCGATGCCGACGAGCAGGAAGCCGAGCACGTAGTTGATGGCCGCCGGATGGGGAGGAGAAGCAGTAGGAGGAGGCGTGGCCTCAGGGGGTGCAACTGTGTCTGGACTCATGATGGGCGTGGGTGTGGGCGTGCGTTGCGTTTGCGTTGGGCGTGTGAGAAAAGGTGTGTTTGGGTGTGGTTGAGGTGAGTTTCGTCCGTTGGGTTAGGGGGCCAACACGCGGGAAAGAACAAGGCTGAATGGGGCATGGCTCTGGTGGCGCGCTAGCCTTATTTACTGCTGTCCTTGGGTGCCATGGGAAGGTGGGACCAAACAACCAACGTTGGTTCCTTCGTCCTTCCCTCCCTTCGTCGCACTTGCCAACTTTGGAGCACAAAAAAACACACATCTCAACAAAACCCCATCGTGCATGTGCATGCGTTGGCTCTTTCCTCATTCTCTGAAAACCATGGCACCCTTTCCCCGTACCTGCATTCGAAACCCGTCCCATCTGCGGCATACCCGCACCGCATGGCAAGAGCAATGGGGTAATAAGGGGCAGACCCTCTCCGAGGCTGAGAGGCAAGGCTTTTTCGTCCAGTGTGGCTTGGACAGCGCCCTGATTGGCTCCCCGCAGACGACCTTTCAGCTGGGACTGCCGCTCCGTGCCTGCGCAAACGAAACCACGGCCAAGAAAAAAAGGTTGCAGCAAATTATCGCCACAATTCGCAGACCATTCGGAGCTTTTGGATCGCCCTGATCCTGCATTCTTTCTCCTCTTTTTCTTTCAGCTGCAATGGCCACCCTCAATCGGCCCAGGAGTGCCGGCTGCCTATCGTGTAGGGGGCATGTCAGGGCCAGGCCAATAATAGACACACTTTGAAAGTGGAGCAAGCACATTTCTGTTGAAGAACATGGACGAGTAACGGGAGCTTGAGCACGGGCATCAAGAAATAGCACTCCAACATATCACATGGTGGGGGCCACGGAAGCGTGAACCTCTTGGCCTCGGCCTTGTGGCTTTTTGTTCGTATTTCAAAGATCTTTACGTTTCCCATCGTGATCGGCGTACGGAGAAGGTTAAGGCCGGGAGGCAGCCAACTCGAAATTCTGTGAGTGCTGGGCCATTTAGGAGTCGTCATGTGGCGTACGTCCGTAGACTCGCATACCTGGACCTTTTAATACAGGAGAGCACTTACATCGACCTTTCCTCGTTCATCTTCTGACTTACACTTGATTTTCTCAACCAGGTTGCAGACTCTTGATTTCTTCTCACATTTCTTCTCTTCCCAACTTATCATATTTTCCAACTCCTCACTCACAACTATGTCCCGGCACATGGTAAGACCTTGCAACACCATGGACCATGAACCGCAATTGATGAACACTGCTAGCATCCGCGAGAAAAATAGGCACTCGCCAATAGCTTCTTCACCAGGACATTCATCCGACAACGGTGTCCATCTACGACCCCTCGCGATCGCTGTCCACGAATAGAAGCGGTTAAAAATAGCAGCTTCTAACGTCGACCTGAGGGAGACGACAAGGGCCAAGAACAGAGAAAAATCTCCGACCTGCAGACATTCCCTCTCCTCCCTATCTTTGTTGACGAGCTGGCTGACGCGTGCTGACATGCTGTGTTGACCGAGACAGCACTCGACCTGCACCGGGCTCTGCGTTGAAGCCGAAGTTCCATTAGACGGCCAGGCTGTATGCAGAAGAGAGGGACACAAAGAGGGACACGAAGAACTTGGTCTCCTTTGTTCCTCTTTTCGTCTGCCAAGCCCTGTGGTGACGACCAAATATGGCACTTGGGGCTCGTGTAAGTCGCTTTTGCCTGAAAGAAATCCGGCTGCCTGGACGCACTGTGAACCACAGGCTGTTGGGGTGGTGAGAGGTGCCCACAGAGCCACCACCGTTTTGCGCAGCTTCCTTGGTCCGTCCTGCAGCTGTCCACCTGCCCAGCAACGCCGCTAAAAAAGTAAAAAATATCCAAATAAAAACACAACCAACCACAGCAGGGCAATCACAACAAAAACGGTCAACGGCTCACTCCGAGCTCCTACGTAACGCGTACGTCAACGCTGATGAGCACCGAAAAGGAGTCTTTTCGCTCAATTGAGACTCCGATTGAAGACGACATTTGATGTTGAAGTCCAGGTAGTCCTCATTGTTCGGCTCCCAAGACCACCCAAACCAAGGTACACGTGAAACAGCGCGGCCTGCCATACCTCATTCCTTTGCAGCGCACTACCGTCAATCTCATAGATTACCACGGCCCGCACAGCGCCTCTCATACACTCGCCTGAGACTCCGGGGCGGCTTGTGGCCGGGTAACGGTGACTCGTTTTGGCAGCAGTTTTGTCTGTCATGGCCTGTGATATACAGTGAACTGCTTCTGCAAATCGTCTGACAGTGGCAGTCCTCTATGCACGAGCCCCCTTGCTACCTGTTCATTAAATTGCGCTGCCGCCGTCAACCGATTTTTTGTATCTTACGAGCGCTCTTTTATTTTTATCACTGCTTTTTTACAGCGTAGAACCCTGTAAACAGTTGTGTCGTATTACAAGTAATTACAGAGTATTAATACCGGGTTTTGCGTGTAATACAAAGGAACTTACGACGTACAGTGCATCTGTCAAAATAAAAAACGGTTGCTTTCGCTTCACTCCGGCCCCTGTCGCTCTTTCCTTCTGGGTCCGTGGTTGGCTGGCTGCCAGCCTCCATTTATTATTGACGCTTTTTTTGCTTTCGACTCCCCCCTTTTTCGGGCGTGCCTGCCCCACCAACCTCTCTCCTCTCCGACCATGAGCATTGAGCATGTTCGAGGTACCTTCCCTGTAGATCTGGCCGCAAACGGTACCTTCCCCAACCAAACGATTAAAACGCAATTGATAGGCGGGCGCGCAATGCATGGCAAGAGCTACCCACGGCCCGCGCTAACTCAACCAAGGCAGGATTAGCAGCAACGCCTCCTTGGGGGATGTCAACAAAGCCTCCTTTGCGTGCGTCTTCGACCATTTTGGCTTTGCGTCTAGCCTTCTCTTCCTCTTTCACTCTTTTACTTCTTCATTCCTTTCCCATCCGCAGCTGTTGGCGAGCCTCTCTTTCCCCCCTTCTTCCCCTCTCATTCTTTCTTCTCCGGTGTCTCCTTTCTCGAATCAACCTTTTCTTTCTTTGTTTTTCTTATCGCATTTCAAACGCCAGCCCTCTCCATTCGTTCTTTTGGTCCGGTGTTTTTACGACGTTTTCTCAACGGCTTCGATTGCAATCCTCTGTCTCTTCAAGACACACCCAGCAACCACGATCAATCGACCTGCCGCATGTCGTTGCGCCTCTAAACACGAACAGCCGCGTGAACGAGCGGCTCGCTGCATGTTGACGACAAACGAACACGGCGGCATTCGACCCTCGCAAAGCCGCTTCTCCCGCCCCATGATTCCGCCCGCCGACAAGTAAACAAACCCGAACCCCTCCACACCCCCAAATGTCTTCCAAGACAAAGACCAACGCCCTTAACGGGGCGCACACCGCTGGTATCTTCTCCGACCTCAGCGTCGACGGCCCGGTCATTGGTACGCTTGTGCTTGTCGTCGACCGCGCAAAGAACCTGCCGAATCGCAAGACCATCGGGAAGCAGGACCCGTATTGCGCAGCCCGCCTTGGCAAGGAGGCAAAGAAGACCAACACCGACATTCGTGGCGGCCAGACCCCGAGATGGTATGCATGCTATTAAGCGTTCTTTTTTTCTGTTTAGTTGTTCGCCACTGCTAACACCCACCAGGGACCAGGAACTGCGCTTTACCGTCCACGACTCCCCCGACTACTACCAGCTAAAAGTATCTGTTTTTAGCGACGACAAGAAGACCGAGCTGATCGGCGAGAACTGGGTCGACCTCCGCGACATTATCGTCTCCGGCGGTGGCCAGAGCGATAAATGGCAGTCTCTCACCTGCCGCGGCAAGTACGCCGGTGAGATTCGCATCGAGATCACCTACTACGACAGCCGACCCAAGCCCAAGCCGGCAGCACCGGCGGCCGTCTCTACACCTACGACAACAGCATCCAACACAGGGAGTGCACGGGGGCGGCCGACGGGAGAGACCAGCGGCCCAAACACAATGGGCCCGCGGGCGCCCGCTGGCCCCAAGCGGCGCCCACTGCCGTCCGATCCGGTCACCGGCCAACAGCCGGCAGTGCAGGCACCTACTCCTGCTCCTGCGGCGCCGACGCCGCAAGCGGCCCCTGTCACCTCACTGCCATTGGTGCCATCACCCGGCTTTGTTCAGCAACAGCAGGCTCCCCAGCACATGCAGACACCACCGCGTCAACAACCAAACCCTCCTGCGTCCTACACGCCAAACCAGTCACCACTGCCTCCCGCCAACTACTACAACAGCAGCACCAACTCGCCCGCGCCTGTTACACCTGCAGGCCAGTACCAAGACTACAATGACCAGGATCCGTACATGACGGGGCCGGACGGTGGTTACGAAAGCACACCCCCTGTTGTGCAACACCAGCAGCATCACCGGCACCAAAGCCACCACAGCCACCACAGCCACTCACATGACAGGTCTCAGTACGGAAGTCGCGACGTCACCCCGGACAACGCCCACCAGCTCCAGCAGCAGCCGCACGACCAACAACAAGATCCTCGCGATTACCATTTCGACGCCGCTCCTGCACACTCCATACCACCCGCCATGCTTCCTTCGTTCGAAGACCCGAACTACGCGCAGCCGGCTGACGACCGTCCGCCGCCGCCGCCAGTTCACAGGAGCAGGAACAACAGCAGCGGTGCGCCGGCCCCTGATGCCTCGTTCCGCACTAGCTTCAACTCCTCGACACAAAAAGATGGCATGCCCGCGATGCGTCGTGACGTCCTGCGCAACGAGGCCCACCGCCACTCCATCTCTTCTCCTGCCTACCCGGGGCGTCCCACGTACCGGCCAGCAGACGCGGGCCCGGTGCCATCGGGCCCCCAGCCAGACCAGACATACCAGCCGCCACCTCCGCGCCATCTCTCTCATAGCGCTTCGTACGACGGGCAGTATGGCGGTGAGTATGACAACGCTCATGACGGTTCCGAAGCCCTCATGGCATCGTCTTTCCGGAAGAGTGCCAACCGGCCAACCTTGCCACCGGTTCCGCAGCAGCAGCAACAGCCGCCTCAGCACCAAGAACAGTCTAGCTACGACTATGGTTCTCAAGGATTTGAGAAAGTGCCGAGCCCCGCGCCTCTGCATCTGGGTTCTAACAGAGCCAGCTTTTCTACTTCCCCTGCTCCCCTTTACTCCGCGTCGACACAAGCGCAGCATCGTCAAAGCGATGCGGGTGTATATGTACGCAGATCCCCGTCGCCCATACCCCCTCACGACTACAGCCGGAGAAGCCCGAGTCCGCTGCCTGCACCGTCGGCCGTATCGTCCTACGATACTTACGATGCTCACGACGACCCGTACCGGAGCAGCTACTCTGAACAAGATTCCGCACGCCATAGAGACAACCCGGAAGAGGTATACATGCTCCCGACTGTCCCAGCGTCGCTTGTTCCTGGCGTGCACCCTTCACTTGCTCTTGAGCTTCGGTCTCGTATTCACAACGATGAGCGCCATGAGCAGCAGCCGCCGCCGCCACAGCAACAGCAGCAGCAACAGCAGCGGTATACGCTGCCGGCTCAGTCTGCGATGGACACGCCGCCAAAGGCAACGCCTCCTCGTGGCCGCCAGATGATTGAGGGAGCATCGCGGACCAGCCTTGATTACGACTATGACAATGCTTCCCAGGCCCAGACTTATGGTACTCCGCAGCGGTCACAGTTCTCTCAGTCCTACAACACACCGCCACAGCCGTCACAGCCGCCTCAGAACCGATACGACCGTAGCCCGGGCCCATACTCGTCAGGCGTGCCGTCACCGGCTGTTGTTGCAAACAACCGGGGCGCATCGCCGAACCCACGCCACACTATCAAGCGCAAGTCAGTCAGCCCAGCACCGCCCGCGGCTTCGCCCGGGGATGAGCGACGTATGTCCGGCATTCCATTTGGTCCCGATTCGTACGACGCGTTGAACCCGGCTCTGGCGGCATCCAAGGACCAGATCCGGCCCGACTATAACGAAGCCAGTGGAAAGATTATTGCACACGACGGACGTGAGATCGATCCGTCCGATCATCTTCCCGTGGAATCATGGGCACCTGAGCCAGAACCCAAGCCGAGCAAGCCCGTGTCTGTTACGGCTTCTGCGGCCGACTACTCGACACCGGCATCGGGGAGAAAACAGCTACGCATTGCTGGCCGGCCGCAGTCCTCCATGGGTAGCTCAGGCGTGACTTTCAGCTCTGCCGACGACCCGGGAACCACCTACACACCAACAGCCCGCAACCGCCTTCAGAAGAAGGCCAATCGCCAAAGTGTAGCCGCGATTCCGGTGAGTAGCGGCACACTGTCTTCGGGCTCCCCCCAGGGGTCTACTCCGCTCGCACCGCTCACGTACCCCCGACAGCAGCAAGACAGTTTCACACCACCGCGATCATTGGCACGCGCAAGCACCTTCGACTACCCAAGCGAGAACCATGCGCCGACGGTGTACGGCACCAGCCCGGGACGTACAAGCTTTGGAAGCCCGGCGCCGCCCATTCCGGCCAAGGTCCCTGTTGGTGGCAGCCAATATGGGGGAGCGTCCCATACGGGGAGCTACAGGGGCAACAGTAGCTACGGGTATGCCGACAGTGGAGATCGAAGCCCGGTGATGAGTGGCGCTTTGATGCCAACCGGGTCCGCAGCAAGAGCGTTACCGTGGAATGACAGCGGTGCTGGTGCTGGCGCTGGTGCTGGCGCGGGTATGCACGGCGGTTCAGGCGAGATTGCTCTTATGGAGGAGATGAGCCGCATCGACATTGGCACGGGGCGTGCTCGTCGTCACCAAGGTCGTTAAGTCTAACAACTTTGGGGCAGGGAGAAGGGGTTTGAGTTGCTCAAAAGCTAATGATTTCCCACGTACGACGTATACTACGATATGATGTGCTAATTAATGGCCTTCCAAGTGGAGAATGTCCTCACGGTCGAGGAGGAGTACATTTTGCTCATCTCTTTGGTCTCTGCTTGTGTTTTTTCCGCGCATCTAATTGGATTTTGGGCCGGCGTTTTTTTATATTGGTTGAGATACTGAGACTCTCCAATCTTGGACTTGTTTTGTAATTTGTTTCAATCTTTTTCCGCATATATTTTTATCAGCGACCATTTCACGCTACCACACAAATAAATATACGAATCTACAAACACAGTAAAGCACCTAGAGTGTGTGGTGATAGAAAACATAACGCGAATCAAATTCAGAGCTAGAATAACAAAAATACCACTCTAACAAAAGGGGCTCACTTCTTCTAATACAGATCCAGGTACGTCGACCGGAGACGCATCTGCAGGTGCTCGTCAGCCGTCATGATCTTGCTGTCCGGTGCCGCAATGGCTTTTCCCTTGCCCTGCGCCTCGGCCACAGCTTGGGCCACACGCTTGCTCGGCACCGCTGACAGCGGGCTCGCGCCGGCCGGGTGGCAGAAAAACGCAATCGAGTACCGGGGCTCCTTCGTGCTCTCGCCGGGCGTCACGTTCGCCGTGGCCGCGCCGTCGGCACCCGGTGGCGGAAACACCACGCGGTGCACCGTGCTCCGCAGCAGGCCGCCCGTCCAGTACGACAGCAGGTCGCCGATGTTGACCAGGATGGGCGGCGCGCTGTCCTGCTCGACGCCCGTGCCCGCCGGCAGCACCGGCACGGGCGCCCAGCTGCCGTCACGCGTGCAGATTTCGAGGCCGGCCTGGCCCGCCAGACGGAATAGAAGCGTCATCGAACCGTAGTCCGAGTGCGCACCCGCACGGATGTCCTCCTCTTGGTCGGCGTTGGCGGCGTCACCACCGCTGTCCTGACGCGGCGGGTAGTACAGCAGCCGCAGGGTGTTGCCCGAAGGGCCGGCCTCCTTGCGGTGGGCGGCGGTAAAAAAGTCGGGTGGGTTGACCTCGAGGCCGATGCCGAGCAAGTCATTGAGCTTGAGGCACAGGCGGTAGCACAAGTCAAAGAAAGCGTCGATCTGGGGCTCGTCCTGGGCGAGGGCGGTGGGCAGCGGCTGCTGGGCCTTGCCGTTGACAAATTCGCCAAAGTTGAAGGCTCTGCGGGGGAGGGGGGTCATGTTAGCAAAACGTGGATGGAAATGTGCAACGCTCTCAATGTCTCTTACTCTTTTGTGTCGCCGACCTATGACTTTGTTAGCACTTGTGCGAATAAGAAGTTTTATGGTGTTCTTTGGCACTCACACGCTGCGTCTTGGGGTCCAGCGTCTCAACGTGCATGCCCGTCCAGCCACGGTTGTTCGTCTGGATCTTGCAGGGCTCCTTCTCCGCCGACGGCAGCTTAAACAAGTTGCGGGACTGTGAGGGAGGTTAGCAGTGGAACAGTTTGTAGCAGAGGAGGTGGAAAGCACGCACAATGTCGAATGCGCCGCTGACGGCCGCAGCCGGGATGTCCAGCCCCGTGTTGCGAATGTACACAAAGCCGTGCTCGACGGCGGCCTCGACAAGCGCGCGGGCCACGGCGTCGCGGGCAGCACCGCCCTCGTCGGCGCCAGTGAGGTCAATGACCGGGATGGGAGCGGCAGACATGGTGGGTTTCGTGTCTTTGAGCGGTAATTGACGTGTTTTGCAAAGGTTGTGAAGTCGTCGTGGGGTTTCTGCCCTCTTTGCTCCGTGCTGACTGCCCCGGCGATCTCTTTCCTCTTATACGTCGTACGGGCCCTAAGAAAGCTAAAGTGCTGAATCGTCTGCTCCTGCCGCAGGCGTTCTTAGTGGCGGCACGCGATACAAGATAACGCTATTCTTAATTACGACGTAATTACAACTCAGCGATATCCAACGGCCACCGTCTGGAATCTCTCGTCCGCTGGTAACTCGGCGTGTCAAAACTCTTTGTCGGAAGCGCCCGTCCTGTGGCACCGCAAACGTTGAGAATTCCCACGCAGATAACCTTTCCCTAGACTTCCCCTCGTCCTCGGCCTTCTTCCGCTTTCCCACATGAAAAAGGAGAATGAAATCTAGGGCAGCGGCGACAAGCTTTACTATCAAAAATTAGGTAAAAAGAGTTCCATCAGAGGCCCTCAAATCCATCAAAGCCCATCAAAGCCAAGCCGCTTGCTCGTCCGCTTCTCGCCCGCTGGATACGCTTTTGCTTTGTCCACTTTGTGGTTCGCTACGGGCGCCTGCCCCAGTCCTTAGGTCGGCGTTAGAGATACTGGGGGGTTGCGTCCCGTTTGGGCAATTCAAAACGACAGGTTGAGCTCGCATTAGCACATATCGTATATGCACATGACTTAGCTATCGCACATCGGGTTGTATCACGTGATACATCAGACGTTGCGTAAGGGGTGGATTCGCGGATTGGCTCTGGACTCAGGGACGTGTTCTCGCCAGACTTACGCGGTATTTTGTACGAGGACAGCGTGCGCTGAGGCGATCCACAGGCGATGGTCGTAGCTCCTGCCGCTTGTCTCGTCGCTTTTTTCGGCACAAGCACACGAAAAAAACAGGGCAACGCATCACCAGCATTATTGGGGAGCCCGTTTGCCGATTTGACATTGATTTGGGCATTCTATTCTTTTTTGGCCTCTTCCAACCTTTCTCCCAAATATTTTATCCAAGCCATCCGACTCCGATTTCGTTATCTTTGTCACCAAAACTCTTTTTCGATCATCAACCCCGTTTACTCGGCATCGTGATGACCTGTTCGCTCAGCTCCTTCCAGGCGAGCTAATTTGCAGGCCCCTTCCCTCTTTTTAGACTCCCTTTTTTGGCCGTCCGTCGCCCCTTCCCTTTTCTCTTCTTTGCACTCCTTCGTTTTTGGAAATTTATCTTTTATCATCTCCGCGTCCCTCCTTCCTTTGCGAGCACTTTGACGCGATAATTCCATCGCGACACCGCGGTACCTCGCACAGCGCAAACATTCTTATTTTTCGACATCGCCATCACATCTTCCCTGACCACGAATCCATCGCCGCGACGATTCTGGGTGGCTCCTCGCTCAACCCCCCGACCTCCCTGCATCCCCAAGGCAGGCGCCATCCAGCGGCAATGGCCTCCCCAAGCTCGGCCGTCAGCACGACGGAAGTTGAGCCCCAAACGTCGCCCGCCCCCAACGACAAGTCCTTTGCCACGAACGCGGCCAATCTGACCGAAGACGAGGCCAGCGACCATGACGATGGCACCCCACGCAACACGTCACGAAATACGAGCCGCATGATTGGCACACCAGACACACAAGACCGCCGCGGCGGTAGTACAACAGGAGGAGGGCGCGGTGGCCGGGGCCGTGGCGGTCGTGATTCATCGGCTGCCGGCGGTGCCAACGGCGCTGGCGGCACCAGTATGTTCAAGGACCCCAGCGCCATCGGCAAGATTAGGCATCTGAAGAAGGAGGACGGCGAGCCGCTGTGGCGTGTCGACATCCAATACGATTTCCTGCGGGCCATCTTTGACGACGACCACCGCGTCTTTACCAACAGCTACGAACCCGACACGATGCCCAAGCAGTGCTTCGCGGACCTGTACATTGACACGATGGCACGCAGCAGCAAGACAAGCAAGATTCTGCACGACAAGCTGCTGACGGACCGCGAAGCGGCCAAGAACATGGCCATGGTGTGTCTGCTGGTCAACATCGGCCGCATGAACACGACGCTCAATTGTACGTCGTTCCTCCCAAACCCCGTCCCTTTTCTTATGTTTCTCGCCTAACAATGTAGTCTTCCCTGAGATGCGCGCGCAATTACGTACCTACCACGCAATTCCTTCCCTCCAAGCCAATGAGAAGTTGATGGACTACAAGCAGTTGCAGGACGCGCCGCGCCTCAAGTCAATCCTCAAGGGCGGCACCGAAGACCGCGCCGAGCCGAGATCGCTGGACCTCCTCAAGGAGACCGATGTCCCTCGCACCAACCCGGTCAACCTGCTGTTCCTGATCTGCAACAACGCTTCCAAGGTCGCCGAGCTGCACTTCCCGCCGGGCCGCGAGTTCCACGACCTGATCATGAGGACCAACCTCACGAGCGAGTCGCGCGCCCGGGCGTTTTTGTGGATCGTGTGGTTCTACCTCGAGTCCGACTTCACCGAGGAGGGCTGCGAAGAGAACCCGTTCGGTGCTGGTGTCGACTACGGCATCGATGTTGCCAACCAGGGCGTCCCCGTTATGGAAGAGATGACGCCCGAGCAGGAGGCCCTGGAAAACATTGACACGCCCGTCGAGCGCGCCTTTGGTCTGTCCAAGAAAAGCTTACGCGCCAAGATTTTGCACGACGAGCAGTTTGTTGAGATGCCGCCCCACAAGCGGAGTTCGCGTCCCTCGCGTCCGTCGGCCGCTGCGACTGCCGCGGCGGCTGCTAAGGAGGCGGCCGCCGTCAAGGAAACAACAGCCGAGCTCGCCGGGACCGACAATGAGCGTTCGCTGCCGCCGGCCATTCTCCCGCGGATTCGCCCTTCGAAGCACGAGAGCGATCTCGAAAGCATGCGGTCTACTCCGCCACCGCGCTCGTTGATCCGCTCGTTTGGCGGCGGCGCCACCACCACGGGCTCCGCCCGGCGAGGCGGGTCCCACAAGTTTTCCTTGGGTGACGGCGGCGGTCCGTCGCCCGTCCGCCAGCCGCCACTGATCCAGCAGCTGCACCAGCAGCAGCAGATGCAGCAGACGCGCCGCAAGCGGAAGCAGCCGAAGCTCGAGCGCGGCAGCGGTCGCCACCGCCACCACGACGACGACGACGATGAGGACGACGATGGACGCGCCAACACGTCGGTGGCGCCCAGCCGCAAGCCACGCCCGCCCACGGCGCACCAGATCGCCGTCGAGAACAACCGCAAACAGCGCATAGAGTACTTGCTGTCGCGCGGGATGCACCGCAAGCACCACCGGTCGCGCAAGACGCGCCGCACGGAGGGCGCCATTGTGCGCGCCCTGCGGCGCTTGGATGAGGTCGAGGACCCGTTTGAGAACAGTGAGGACGAGAGCAGCCTGTCGTTCAACCGGGACCTGTTCACCTTTATGCTAGGTGCCCCGCAGAGCATGTCCACGGGCAACGCGTTCCGCGAGCGCGGCTTCCACGGCCTCGTGCAGCTCAAGTCAGAGCCCGAGGACTTTGGGGAGGAGGTATCCAACTACGCGTCCGCCATGCGCCGCGCGTGCCGGCGCCTCAACCGCTGGGAGACGGACGGCATGGCGAAGAACATGGTGGTGCCGACGATCAAGCGGCCCCGCGTCAACGTGCCCCCCGTCGAAGACGAGTACCGGGACCCCAACGAGACCGAGGAGGAGCAGGACCTGGACCAGCAGGGCGACGCCGCCGCCGACGCCGACGCCGACGTGTCCATGTCCATGTCGTTTGTCGAGACAACGCCCGCACCCGCCGCCAAGAAGCGGCGCACGGCGGCGGCGGCGACGTTGCCGGCGCTGAGCCGCGCCCGCGGTGGCCGGACCTCGACCGGCCGGATTCCCAGCAACACCCCCGCGGCCATCTCGGCCCGGCGCCGACGCGCGGCCAAGGCGGCCGCCGCCCTGGCCAATGGCGATGTGACGATGAGTGATGTTGCCGACCGCAACGGCAGTGCTGGCGCCGGTGGTGGTGGTGGTGACGACGGTGCCGGTGGTGAGGACGCGACCGCGCTGGCCAGTGGTGCGGAGGGTGAGGGTGAACATGAGGGCGACGCGGACGGTGCCGATCTGGACGCCGAGGCGGCCGACGACACCGAGGACGTGGCGTCGGTGTCGGCGGCGCCGGTCAACAAGACGCGCGTCACGATCAAGAAGAAGACGCCCGGCGCGTCGGGCCTGTCGGCGACGTCTTCGTCGCGGGCGGCCAAGGGTGCTTCGGCACGGGGTGCTGCACGGGCGGCCAAGGTCAAGCGCGAGGAGGACGACGACGACGACGACGACGAGACAGCAAATGGGGGTGGAGATGACGACGAAGACGAGCTCAACGACGTTGATAAGGCACTACTGGGCATGGGCTCCGATTCAGAGTAGACTCGAAAAGCATTGCTACGAACGGGTTTTGTTTTACTATTGGCTTTCTTTTTTAGACTTGTACGAGAAGACGGAGGGCTTGGTTTTTTTATTGTTTGGTATTGGCAGACGAGACGTTCTTATTTCTTTATTTGTTACCTGGGCAGGCAACTTTGGTGATAAAGAAGAAAACGGTGGCATTTTTTTTTGTTCTAATTTTTTTTTTTTTGCTATTTCATTGGCGATGGAAACGGGTTCTTAGGAACAGGGTTAATGGTGTTTTTATTTTATTTTATTTTTGTCTTTTTGTTAATCGATATTGTTTTATTGTTTTGTATATTCCGTATCCTGGTCTTAACAGTATGCCTCTTCATGCTGCTGTTTTTACCGATAGCTTCACTTAAGCATTATTTTTATTTTTATTTTTATTTTCACACACATTCTACTTTCTTCTATTCCTCATTGTTCTTGACTCAAAACCTGACCCATGCGTCGTACAGACGCAGACATAACAGCTCCACAACTGGAGAAAGACGCAACCAAGTGTCGAGATTATCTCGAGGCACCACTCTCGGGAGGCTGCGATGATAAGAGGGATCTGCCCCGAGCCGATTGAAAAGCAAGGCTCGGTCTTTTTTTACTACCTGCCGTTCTAGGTAACTGGAAACGACCTGCACAACGAGACAACAGGCTTTGATGTTGTCAACAGTAGGAAGTAGGTGCCCACTCTCAACCCCCCATCCGTCTTCACCCTTCACCCTTCCCTCTTTCCAAAGGAGCGTCCCCCCTCCGTCCTTCCCTGGGCGAGCTAGTAGTTAGAAAGAAACATGCGGATGGGTGGGAAGCAGAAGAAAAAAACAGGGCTGTGCCACCGTCCATTCGAGAGAGTCAGGCAGGACAGCGTTGAAAACGCAAATATGTGGTAAGACCCCCTCCCCCCTACAGCTGTGTCAGTGAGCCCAGTCATGGTTCCGATAATAATAAAGGTGGGCGGGTAGATTACACTACACACAGCGTTGCGTGACTCGACTCCATACAAACGTATCTTTCGGAGAGCTTGCTCCCCAACATGAACTCCTTCCCATCGGAGCCCTCCGTATCTTACTATTGCTCGGACGCATACGACGTGCGAGTCGTGGACATTAGGCCCCCCCTGCAAGGCTAGCCTCCAGCGCTTCCTCTGCCTGCCGGAAAACACACTCCTAAAAAGGCTCCAATGAGCCGAAAGCGAGAGACCTCCTTTGCAGCTCTCAGAAGGAAGAAGCAATACGTCGTATTGCCAGGCAGGATGCTGTATTACTACAAGTAGGATGCACTGTTCGATGACAGCAATATTACCGTGTGCCGAACAATTAAGCAATCTTAGCTCTCCAGGGACATTTTCGCTTTCGTCATCCTGAGCGTCCTTTACCTAGATCATTGTAGGTGCCACTGTTGTTTTCCTTTCTGTTTTTCGACTTTCGCCGGAGCTTGCACACTGGTACTGTTTGCTTTTGCCTCTTCGAATTGTGTACAAGTAGTCGGTAGCTTTGGTCCGCCATTTTTTTGGCCTCTTGCCTTGTGCCTTTTGCATTTTGTATTACCAAGCAAGAAAAGCAAGCTTCTGTTTTTCAATTTCGTCTATAAGTCTAAAAAAACCGGGGCATCAAACGACACAACGTCGTTACTGTAGCTCCAGTCTTAGCGGGATGTCGGTGGCAGGTAACGTCCGACATTCTTTTATTTTTTTGCAACAGAACATGTTTGCCTAGACGCACGACGTACTTGAAAGAGAAGTAAGATACGTAGGATGGGGGAAGTCAGAGACGAGCATGAGTAAGATACGGCACTGTCTTTTGCTCTACATCGTATTCTGTGGCATGTATGTATCTTCCCGTGCTACCAACGTGCGCCTTTTGACGTGTCTGTTCGAACATGGACAAGTTGCAGTCCCGCCGTGGCGAAGGAACTGCCGGCATAACGACGTTTTACACGTTGGAGGTATGGACGGGCCAGCACTTGGTTACGACGGGCTTATCATCATCTGGAGTGTTCTGCAAGCATTGCGACGTACGACGTGCTTCTGTCCGCGTTGCCCGTCCCCGTAAAGGACAAGGAGCCGCATCGGAGCCGGCGCCCGGGACACCCGTGGGGATATCACATGGGGAACAGGCGGGCAGAGACGGGGGACGGCTGTTGCACTAGTTGTACAAGGAACTTCAAACACTTTCTGTGGTCGGGTGGCTTTGGTCGCAGTCAACTGCCGCCAAGACTCAGGTGGTGGAGGGGGAGGTGGAGGTGGAGGGAACGGGGCTTGACTCCGATGTGGGACTTGTGTGAGCTAGGCTGAACAAGGCAGGGGGTTCCTCTCTCCCAGAACCCAGAAACGGGGCAAGGCCATGTCATGACAGGTGATGGACAGCCAGGTTGCACTTGCTGCAAAAAAGCATCGTACTTACGAGGCCCTGTCTCCGAAGCGCTAGCAGGAGGGGAACAAGAAGAGAGAGATACGTCGAAAGAGGCGGGGGGGGGGGGGCAGACTTATCAATCGCTTGATCGATATGGTGCCATGCCATACCATGCTATGCCATGCTATGCCATGCCATGCGCGTCAAAGCTGCGTGGGCTAGGCAGGCGAGGCAGGGAAGGTCCTGTCGTGTCGTGGAGCTACAAAAAATGGTTTGTTTTGGGCGCCGGAAGATACGTCGTGACGTATTATCGGACGCTTTGGTTCTGTGGTTGGCTTTGTCCAGGCGCGCCGGAAAGGCAACAAACAGTTGCGTGACGGCACAAGTAAGATACAACGTCGGAGGTTGTGCTTTGCCGTGTCGTCGTTTTGCGCCCGGGCTTTCATCCGCCTCTTCGAGCTTCAAAGCCAACCGGTTGCACGCCGTCAAGAGGGTGGTTGTGCATACGCGGCCGTCTGCGGCCTGGGCTTTCTTGCATGCAGCCAGCCTCGGAGCCAGCGTCCTCGGAGACCCAACCACGGGAGACTGCGTTTTGCTCTTCCTGCCTCACCCTGTCCGTCCCCCGGTACCGACGCCGGCCAAGGGCAGAATGTTGCAGGCGTGTGTCGTACAAGTACAACATACAAGTATTATTGACTGCAGGGGGGTGGTCCCCGCAATCGGCTGCCGCAAAAGTCCTAACTCTCCGCCAGGTTTGACGCTCCATGACTCCTTGACATTTTGTCTTTGACTCACTGCTGCATGCCAGGGCGGGAAGGAGTTCACCCCCTGTCCTCGTCACAACACGCCGTGTTCTTTCTTCCCTTTTGGTGGCCTTTACCGCCTTTTTCCCAGGCACCAATGGAGCACTGAAAAAGAAAGAAAAAAGAAGGAAAAAAAGGATAGGGAAAACGGGACCGAGCCCACATCCCTAAAACGAGATAGCAAAAAAAAAAATTACGCGAGGAACCTCCGCCAAAAACACAATAAATACGCGACCAGAAACGAACGAGCCACGAGCAGCCCAGCCGAAAAGTACCGGGGCGCTATGTCGTGTCATTGTGGGCTCGATAAATAGCTGGATAGGGAAGAGAAGACATAGCGCTGAGAACGGGGGCTCCTCTTTTCAGGAACAGCGTCTCTCCTGCCCCTGTGCCTGGCGACGAAAAGGTCCAAAAAAAAGAAAATGACTCGAGCTTCGCCCTGCGCCAAAAGCAAGCCATCCGTCGGCGGCATCACGCCTTTTGACGCCGGCCTGCCAGGATTTTTTTTCTGTTTCGACGTGGGACAATTTGCTTCGGCGCACTGGCTGGACATTGATGACTTTGGGCACAATATACGCCGTAAGTACACGGTAATCGTGTGTTGGAATGCACTGCTGTCGTGAACCCCTTGCGTGCCAGTTCTGCTCGTGCCCTTTTTTTTTTTTTTTTTTTTTTTTTTTGCTTTGCACTTTTGGGCTTGCGATAGCCTTTCCCGGTGCCGAATTGCCGGCCCTGCGAGCCCCCAGCCAATCGCTCTTCCTCCTCGCCGGTCTTGGCCTGGCCTTTCCAGTGAAAGTGACATGGACTGAACTGCTTTTGCTGGGGGTTCCGTCGTCACACTCGAATGACACACCCCAACGATTGCAGCTGGCAACAAGCCTTCCAAGCAGCTAAGGTATCGTAGGAGGCTGCCGTGGGTCGCTGTTTTCGTCGCCGTTGTCCGCTGTCCGTATTCTGTATTGCATCGTCCCTGTCATCGTCCAGCCGCCCAGCGGCCCAGCTCACTATGGGACGGCAGCCCATGCGCCCGGTTTCCGGTTTCCCATTTCCCCATGCGTCCCCGGCAGATGAAGAGGCACTCTTTTTTTTTCAAGCATGGATTGCTCGCGGTCCTCATTCGTGGGCCGCCTCTTTTTCCATTTGAGCATATTGCTAGCAGCCCGGTTTTTCGACTCTGTCGAAAAAACAGTGCACTGATTCGCACCACTTTGTAAGAACTTTAAGATACTCCCGTATATGCGCTTCCGTACACGGCCCGGTGGCGCTCCAGGAATAAGGTTGTCCGAGGGGGCTCTGGCCAGACCAAAGGGCCCAGTATTCTTGTCTCTTCGCCTTTTTCGTGCTCCGCGTAGGACTGCGTCGACGAGTGTACTCAGTACCTTACTACATCGTCTGGATTGCCAGTCTCTGTTAGGACTGCACTCGGAGGACTCTGGCAAGTGGTGATACGTCGTCGTAGGGAGAGGCATCGCAGAAGCACGCTTCTCTGCTGTGCATCGCAGACCGATGTGCAGACTGCCCGCATTGGCTGACAGAGACGCGACGGGACGTCTCCGTGAGAGACACCGCGATTCAAGAGTTGGTTCGTTTGTCAGTCGACTCCTCGCGCGCTCGACCTTTGTCAGTTGCCATGCTTTGTTGCCGTTTTTAGGGAGCTAGCTGTAGCCTGCCGGGTGCGCGGGGCCCTGGCCCATCGAAAAAGAAAGAGCAAAAGGTTAGCGAACCAGTGGCACACGAAATCAACGGCTCACGACTCACTCCTCACAAACCTGACAAACCAACACGGTGCCAAGTGCTGTTCGTCCCCTCTCCCACCACGCTTGTAAGGGGCGGCCCACCCGCCTGTCGGCACCACCAACCGCCGTCATCTCCGAGCGTGCGCACACCTGGCGCCTGCTGAAATCGGTCTAAAGTCCACTATCCCCAGACGCCCCTAAAAAGTAGCAGGAGAGGAAAACTGATAACTAAAAAGAAAAGGGTTTGCGAACAGAGAGGAGAGGGCTGAGGGAGAGAGGCGAAAAATAAAATAAAAGACGAGTTTGGTTGAAAGGTGCTGCTAGGCCGCCCCAAAGGTAACCACAACCCGTGTGGCAATCGGACCCGAAACTGGCGAACCTATCCTACCTTTCTTGTTGCCCAACTTTTTATTTGTCGGTTCCTTGTTTCTTTTATTTTCTTGCCTTTCTCTTTCCCTCTTTCTCTCTCTCTCGTGTGCCGTACCGGGTTTGCTGTCTCTCTTTTTTTTTATCAGTATTTACTCATATCATATAATTGTCTTGTTTGTCCCCTCGTTTTCTGACGTCGACCTGCGATCTGCTTTGGATCGACGAAGCAAATCTTGGGTCAACAAATAAATCGTCAAGCCTTGCCAAGGCCCCTTTCGAGCTTCAAGACAACAGCAATCCAAACCAGAGCCGCAAACAGGCGTCTTGGCATAAAGAGCCGCACTGGACGACAATCATCACTTTTGCACTTGCAAACCGTGTAGCTTTTTTGGATTTTGGCCGCCTGTAACTTCATTGTTGCTGCTGCTCGCTGCGCCGGATTTGCGCCTTTCGCGCCGCTCCCTTCCCCTCCTCTCTGTCGACCGCAACAATGGGGGACTCCGAATATGAAAACGAAAAGGATCACGAGCGCGAGATCACCGACGGCCCCGACCCTATCAGCAGCTCCGTGGCCGCCAACAAGAATGACGAGGATGTCATAAGCGAAAAGGACGTGGCCATGGGCGCCATGGACCAGGAGTCCGACCTCGACGACGAAGAGATCGGCCGCGCCCAGGAGATCCAGCGGGAGGAGCTCAACCGCGTTCGGAGCACGGCCACCGATGCCAGTGCCACCAGCGCCGCCACGTCTGCGGCCGGCGCCCCGACCAAGTCAATGTCGTTCCTGCAGAAACTCAACCCTTTGCGCTGGAGCAAGCCGCCAGCCGTTCCCGACGTGCGCACCGTGTGCCCGGAGGAAAAGGCCAACTTCTTCAGCAAACTCATCTTCCACTGGCAGGGTCCGCTCATGAGAACCGGCTACTCGCGCCCGCTCGAGCTCAACGACATTTGGCTTGTCAACCCCAACCGCGCCGTCGAGCCCATGACCGAGCGTGTGCGCGC
This sequence comes from Sporothrix dimorphospora, assembly GCA_021397985.1. NCBI lineage: Eukaryota > Fungi > Ascomycota > Sordariomycetes > Ophiostomatales > Ophiostomataceae > Sporothrix > Sporothrix dimorphospora. The sequence continues at coordinate 341,167 of WOUA01000032.1, forward strand.
CTCCTTCAAGCGTCGTGTGGCGCGCGGCGACAAGTACCCTCTCCTCTGGGCCATGAACGAAGCCTACTTCTTCGAGTTTTGGCTGGGCGGCCTCTGCCAGCTGTCGTCCTCCATCTTCCAGGTCATGTCGCCCTTCACTCTGCGCTTCCTCATCCAGTTCGCCACCGATGCATACAACGCCAGCAACAACGGCGGTCCAGCCCCTCACATTGGCCGTGGCCTGGGCCTCGTCTTTGGTGTCACTCTCATGCAGATTTTCCAGAGCGTGGGCACGAACCACTTTATCTTCCGCGGCATGATGATCGGTGGTCAGGTGCGCGCGACCCTCATCAACCTCATCTATGAAAAGAGCATGGTTCTCTCTGGTCGCGCAAAGGCCGGCGGCCGCACTCGTGCCGAAGACCCTGCCGACGCGTCCAAAGATGCCAGTGGTAAGGACGGGAGCGATGGTGACGAGAAGCTGGACAAGGAAAAGGCGAAGCGCATGAACGTCGATGCTGCTGCCGCCGCTGCTGCTCAGTCGGGCGCCCTGATTGCCGGTGATGGTGTCGGTTGGGGTAACGGTCGCATCGTCAACTTGATGAGCGTCGACACATACCGTATCGACCAGGCCTGCGGTCTCTTCCACATCATCTGGTGTGCACCCATCTCTTGCTTGATCACCCTTGTTCTCCTGCTCGTCAATTTGACGTATTCCGCGCTTGCCGGCTTTGGCCTGCTCGTCATCGGTATTCCGCTACTCACCAGAGCCATCAAGAGCCTGTTCAAGCGCCGCAAGCTGATCAACCGCGTGACGGACCAGCGGGTTTCTCTTACACAGGAGATTTTGCAGTCGGTGCGCTTTGTCAAGTATTTTGGCTGGGAGAGCTCTTTCCTGGCTCGCCTCGAGGAGTACCGTGCCAAAGAGGTTTCCATGATTCAGGTCCTGCTGTCCATCCGCAACGCAATCATGGCCATCAGCCTGTCTCTGCCCATCTTCGCCTCCATGCTGTCGTTTATCGCCTTCTCGCTGTCGAACCACGCCCTCGCTCCCGCCAAGGTCTTCTCGTCTCTGGCCCTCTTCAACGGCCTGCGTATGCCGCTCAACCTTTTGCCCCTTGTCATTGGCCAGGTCACCGATGCGTGGACTTCCGTCAAGCGTATCCAGGAGTTCTTGCTGGCGGAGGAACAGGAGGAGGATGTCGAGTGGAAGCCCGAAGGCCCCAGTGCCGTGGAGATGCACGATGCTAGCTTCACCTGGGAGAGAACGCCCACTCAGGAGACCGACGAGGTGGGCGGCGGCAAGAAGGCCGCTGCTGCCGCCAAGAAGGAGCAGAAGAAAAAGGAGGCTGCCGCCAAGGCTGCCCGCCCTGGCTCGTCGGATGGGAGCGCTGGCGACACTGCCAGCACTCTTGTCGAGGAGCCCGAGCCATTCAAGCTCAACGACCTCAACTTCAGCATTGGCCGCAACGAATTGGTGGCTGTCATCGGCTCCGTCGGCAGCGGAAAGAGTTCTTTGTTGGCGGCGCTTGCCGGTGATATGCGCAAGACCAATGGCGATGTCGTCCTCGGTGCGTCTCGGGCCTTCTGCCCGCAGTATGCCTGGATCCAGAACACTACACTTCGCAAAAACATCATGTTCGGCAAGGAGTACAACGAAAAGTGGTACAGGGATGTCATCAAAGCGTAAGTCTTGTCCCTCTCAGTCATTTCGGCTCACGATCCTTGTCTTGTCAAACCAATGCTAACACCTCTTTTTCGGTAGATGCGCCCTGCAGCCCGATTTGGACATGCTGCCGGCTGGCGACGCCACGGAGATTGGCGAGCGCGGTATCACAATCTCGGGTGGCCAGAAGCAGCGCCTGAACATTGCGCGTGCCATCTACTTCGATGCTGACATTGTGCTGATGGACGATCCCCTGAGCGCTGTTGATGCCCATGTCGGCCGCCACATCTTTGACAATGCCATTCTCGGTCTGCTCAAGGACAAGTGCCGCATCCTGGCGACCCACCAGCTTTGGGTGCTCAACCGCTGTGACCGCATCATCTGGATGGAGGCCGGCAAGATCCAGGCTGTCGACACGTTCGAAAACCTCATGCGCGACCACGAGGGCTTCCAGCAGTTGATGGAGTCGACGTCGGTTGAAGAAGAGCAGGAGACAACTGCCCCTGCCGCACCGTCTGCGGATGCCGAGGGCAGCAAGAAGAAGAAGAAGGGCAAGACGTTGATGCAGAACGAAGAGCGTGCTGTTTCGAGCGTTCCGTGGTCCACCATTGCCGACTACATCCGCTCGTCTGGCTCCATCTTGAACGGCCCCTTGGTTGTGTTCTTGCTGATTCTCGCACAAGGTTCCAACATCACGACTTCCTTGTGGCTCTCGTACTGGACGTCCGATAAGTTCGGCTTCTCGACGGGCGTGTACATTGGCGTGTATGCTGCTCTCGGCGCGGTCCAAGCCATGCTTACCTTTGGCTTCATGGTCTCGCTGTCGATTTTCGGAACCAGCTCGTCCAAGGTCATGCTGCGTCGCGCCATCGGGCGCGTACTTCGTGCGCCCATGTCATTCTTCGATACGACTCCGCTTGGTCGTATCACGAACCGCTTCAGTCGCGACGTCGATGTCATGGACAACTCGTTGAGCGACGCCATGCGCATGTACTTTTTCAGTGTGGGCAGCATCATTTCGGTATTCGCCCTCATCATCGCCTTCTTCCACTACTTTGCTATTGCCCTGGGCCCGCTGTTCCTCATTTTCCTCTTCGCCACGTCCTTCTACCGTGAATCTGCGCGTGAGGTCAAGCGCTTCGAGTCGGTGCTCCGGTCCAACGTCTTTGCCAAGTTCGGCGAAGGCCTCAGTGGCGTGGCTTGCATTAGGGCCTATGGCCTGCGGGAACATTTCATGGCGGACTTGCGCAGCGCCATTGACGACATGAACTCGGCGTACTATCTAACGTTCAGCAACCAGCGCTGGCTGTCAATGCGTCTAGATATGATTGGCAACCTGCTCGTGTTCACGACCGGTATCCTCGTCGTGACGTCGCGCTTCAATGTCTCGCCGTCCATTGGCGGTCTCGTGCTGTCGTACATCCTGGCCATTGTGCAGATGATCCAGTTCACGGTTCGTCAGCTCGCGGAGGTGGAGAACGGCATGAACGCCGTTGAGCGCCTGCAGTACTACGGCCAACAGCTGGAGGAGGAGGCGCCGCTGCACACGATTGAAGTGCGCGCGAGCTGGCCGGAGAAGGGCGAGATTGTCTTTGACAGTGTTGAGATGCGCTACCGTGACGGTCTCCCGCTCGTGCTGCGCGGCCTCAGCATGCATGTGCAGGGCGGCGAGCGTATTGGTATTGTGGGCCGGACCGGTGCTGGCAAGTCCAGTATCATGTCGACGCTGTTCCGTCTTGTCGAGATCAGCAGCGGCCGCATCACCATTGACGGGATCGACATTGCGACCATTGGTCTCCACGACCTTCGTTCGCGCCTTGCCATTATCCCTCAAGATCCCACGCTGTTCCGCGGCACGGTCCGCAGCAACTTAGATCCGTTCAACGAGCACAATGACCTGGAGCTGTGGTCAGCGCTCCGCCAAGCTGATCTTGTCTCGGACGAGGCTGAGCAGCCGGGCGCCACCGGTGCCGCCAGTGGTAGCGGCAGCAAGGGGGGTGCTGCGAGCAGCACTGTCGTCCCGGTGGTTGATGCGCCTGTGGCGGTTGGCCGTGATGCGACGCGCATCGGCCTGGACAGCATCGTGGAGGAAGACGGCCTCAACTTCTCGCTGGGCCAGCGCCAGCTCATGGCCCTGGCGCGTGCCCTGGTGCGCGGCAGCCAGATCATTGTCTGCGACGAGGCGACGTCGTCGGTGGACATGGAGACGGACGACAAGATCCAGGCGACCATCGCTTCGGGTTTCCGGGGCAAAACGCTGCTGTGCATTGCGCATCGTCTGCGGACCATTATTGGGTACGACCGCATCTGCGTCATGGACCAGGGTGGCATTGCCGAGCTGGACAACCCAATGGTGCTGTACCAGAACGAGGGCGGCATCTTCCGTGGCATGTGCGATCGCAGCGGCATCCGTGTCGAAGACATCAGCGCTGCCCAGGACAAGCTGGAGAGCTATGTCGCGAGCCAGGCGGGCAAGGAGAAGGTGCTGGTTGCGTGAAAGCCTCCGCACTCTTGCTTGTCGTATAGGCTGTCTCTTCTGAGACGAGACGCCAAGTACCAACTGTGATACCTTTGCATTTTTGTTTTGAAGCTATAGAGTCCTAGAGGAGGAATAGGAAAGGGGGAGAAAAGTCAGTTATTTTTAAAGAAAAACCCATCAAGCGATCTCATTGTTATTACCCCATAGAAAGCCAACTAAATTTAATACAAAAAAGTACATACCATATTCTCTCCCCATGCCGTTCGCATCGTGCTCTGCTCGTGCGTAAAGGAGTCGGGCTGTTGTAGCAGAACTCGGCCGAAACTGTTGGCGAAGTACAGTGTTGGTTGGAGATGTCAAAAATTAAGAAGGTGTGAGAAAGAGAAAAGCCCTTTTGATTCTGTAACATTTTTTGCGGCAAGAAACAAAGTATTGTCTTGGGCGATTCCAAAGTGGCCCAAACGGGAAAGAGGCAGAGGGCCGTGGGACTGACCCCTCCGCCGTGTCCGGTCTCACATCCCCCTGCAGTCCGCTCGTATTACTCTCTATCTGCCTATTCTTGTCGCAGGCGCGACGATCAGCGCTCATCTGCTCTTGCCATTGGGACAAAGTTTCGCCCACGGAATCTCACGTGTGCTTTGCTATTCCGACGAACCAAAAGCAGAAGAATACGCGATACCAGCGTCTCATGGTCGCTCATGCCTACGAACGTACCGTGTTTACTAATAGGGAAGTAGCGGTCGTTGGAGAGCACTGAGTGAATACGAGGAGTACGATGCGACCAAAAATTCGAAGGGAGACGTAAGGCTCAAAAGAAAGACGGAAAGGGAACGAACGACGTGGCGTGGGCCTGCTGGCGTTGTTACGCGTCAACGATGGATTGAGATTCTTGTATCTGGGAACCAGCCAATTGTGTTTCTTGTTTCACACGATTGGCGAGTCTGTTTTATCCCCGTCTTCCTTCTATCACATGCGCCTATCAGTGTATGCAGTGCAGCGCATCATTTGGCTGTGAGAGTCACGGGAAAGTGCCGTGGGAGTACGGAGGGGAATGAGTGGGTGAGAAAGGAAGACCGGGGCAAGTCTCACGGCAGGAGGGCACGGCATGGAACACATTCGATTTCTGCAGAGAAAAAAGGCGGTCGGCTTCTCATGTAGCAGCAGGTGGGAAAGTGCGTCTGTTCCCATCGAATGTAGAAGCTCCATACCGAACTGCATCCACCTTGATGCTCACCTGCTGACTTCAGAGCGTTGGACAGAAGAGGTAGCAGGAAATTGGAATATTATTATGTTATACAAGTCGGGACATGTTTGACCGCCTACACAATACGACAGCTTTGGGAACGAAAAATGATGAAACATAGTAAATATATGGGATAGAGTATGTAGGCTATGGAATATGCTGCGAAAAGAGACAAGAAAAGATAAAACAAGTATTGGAAATAGATAGGACAAAAAATCATCACGAGATAATCAGTCGGCCGTGACTCCTTTTTAATGCCAGGACACGCGTTGGCCAAAAGGGGGGGAAGTGCAGTGGAGGTTGCAGGCGCGTTGATAGGCAGTGTGGAGACAAAAGCAAGGATAGTCTTGAAAGGCAGCCACTTGTTTTGTCTCTCCTTTCTACTCTCACCAACTCGCCATCATCCTCCCCAGACTCCAATATTAGGTGACGAATAGCGCTCTTTTTTTTGTAAAGACACCAACCGGGTAGATCAACTAGAGAAAACCAAAAAAAGGAAATAAAAGGTCCTGCTAGACCAAAGGAAATGAGAGAGAAAGAGCAAGAAATAACCGTTAGATCCGCCATCCAAACCGTGACAAACGCCGCCGAACTGATCGTACTCAGAAATGGCCAAACATATAAAGGGATATGGCGTGGGTATGGACAGAAGCAGCAACGGCCGTTGTCTACCGCAGCCTAGTTTCTTCCCGCAAAGAAATTTATATTACGCAAATGTCATGTACATATGCGTGCGGTTTCCAGAGAAACACGCGCCGCATCACACTGCTGCTGCACTCGCCTAGTACCGACCACCACCGTGGCTGGACTGGCTGTACGTGTGGTTGTGTGACGGGCCCGTGCCGGGAGGGAACAGGTGCGGCTGGTCGTCTAGCAGGTCGTCGAGGAACGCACTCGGGGCGCGGCCGCTCGCGGGGCGGTTCAGGCTGACGGAGCTGCCGCTCATGTTGCGACCGGCAAGCGTCGAGCGCATGGGGCCAAAGTTGGGCGAGTCGGGCGGGCTGGGGCCGACGTTACGGCCGTGGCGCGAGTCGGGACGCAGGTTGGACATGTTGATAGCCTGTCCATGTGCTGCGCCTGCAGGCGAGGCCGAGCCAGCAGCGTAGAAACCCGATGGCAGCAGGCGAGAGTCGCGGTTGCTGCCAGCACCCAGACCGCTTGCACCGGGGGCGGTGGGCGAGAAGAACAGGTTCGTTTGCGAGGGCGTGGCCGATGGTGTGGGGCCGCGGTTGGTGCGGCGGACACCGCGTGCCGATCCAGCAACACTGCCGGCGCCGGCAGCACCGACGTTGAGCGACGATTCGCGGTCCGAGTACTTGTAGAAGGGCGCGGCAGGGGGCGCGGCAAAGGGAGCCTTGTCGTTCGCAGCGTGCTGGGCCAGTGCGGCACGGGCAATCGAGCGGTGCAGCAGGTAGGCCACGATGGCACGCCAGACGAGCAGCGCAGCGCCAAAGCCACCAAGGATGGCACCGACGGCGATGAAGACTGTGCCGTCAGGCAGGTTGGAGTGCTGCATGAAGGGCGCGTTCTGAGTCGGAGGAACAGTAGGCGCTGGGTATGTGGGCACGCCCGTGTTGGTCGTCGTCAGCGTGGGCAAGTTCAGCTTGGTGGTGGTACCCGTATTCGACGTCAAGGCAGGCACCGAGCCAGTGTCGCTCGACTGCTGCCCGCCGGTCGGCGTGATGACGGTGGTGCCCTTGTTGGTCGTGGTCGATGTTTTGGGGGTGCTGGAGGCCGGCGCCTCCGACGTAGCCGTGTCCTTTGCCGTGCTCTTGGCTGTCGTCTTTGCCTGCGTTGATGTGGCCGGTGTTGAAGAGTCTGCCGCGGGTGTCGACGTTTCTGTTGGGGTGGTTGCAGCCTTGGTGCTTGTCGTCTTCTGGGTGGCAGGCGTGTTGGTCGCTTTGGCAGGGGTAGTAGTAGAATCGGCGGCCATGGCGCTGGCCGAGAAGAGGGACACGGCGACAACCGCCGAGAGGAGAAGCGTCCGCTTCAGCGAGACGCGTGACCGACCCATTTTCATCGCCGGTTTGGGGTGAGGTGACGCCGCAGGGTAACCGTTGGAGGTGAGCGAGATGTAGTGCAACGACCGAGATGCTGTCGCGGTATGCTGTATGACGCCGGAAAGTGTGGGCAAGCGATTCGATAGCGAGAGCAGTAAGAGGCGAGGGTGTTCAAAAATAGCCAGAGATGACGTGCAGGCCGACAAAAAGACACCAAATGAAGAACAATATGGCGAGAACGATTGCGTAGGAGTCGAAACGAGGGTAGAAGTGGTGGGAAAATGATGCAAAAGCGAATGACGAAGTAAAGCGCGAAGCGAAATCGAAACGAAATGAAATGAAAATCGAAATAAAATCGAAATAAAATAAAAGAGCGAAAGGACGCGGTCGAGAAGACGAGGTCGATGGCCGCCGGCGATATGATGAGCGGGTGTCGATGCGGCGTCGTCGTGAGATGCTAAAGGGGAGGAAGAAAAGAAAAGAGAACCAGAAAACAAAAGAGACGACGAAGACGGCGAAAACGGGAACACGAGGCAGGAGGCAATGGACCAGGCCAAGAAAGGGGAAAGGAATGCGCCAAATGAGGAAACAGGGAAAATAGGCGGAGTGGGTGGGCTGAAAACTGCGGGCGACTACGCCAGAGGGAGACTCGACGCTCTCGTATTGTATGGGGACCAGGGCCAAAAAAAGAACGGAAAGCACGCCAAGCAACACGCAAGGGAAGGCACGAGGGAGGGACAGGTGAGAAAATTCGAGTTGGGCTGTGCTCGTAATGAGAGGAAGGAACGCCATTTGGTGGGAAGGCAGGGTCTCACTGGCATGTCTGAGAGGGACGGGACAACGGTTCTGGCGACTGCACAGCGCCCTGACAGCGCCCTCACCGCGGCTACTGTAAGGGGAAACACAGGGCACCCAGGGGATAAAAAGGGGAAACAGTTGTTTTACGCGGTGCCTTGCTCCTTCCTCCTGGGCATCGTGTCCGTTTTGGCTTAGACTGCTGCCGATACCACTTTGCGTTAGTGACTTTCGCGGACAGTGCCCAGGAACATATTTGCACTGGCCTACGATGTTTTGCTACAGTGTGAAAAGGACGAGCGCAAGGCTGTTTGCTAGCAATACCAACACGACGAGAGAGAACTGTTGTATGACGGCTTTTCGACGGTTCGTCGTTCTCACGTTCCTGGCCCTGTATCCTGTCAAGCTGCAGTCCGTATGCCTCCCCCCAGCATTCGGCAGACGCGCCGTTGTGTGACGTTGCACCGCAAGCATAACGCGATTTGTATGGAGGAGGATGGCGATGAGAGAGAAGTGCGTGGGAGTGAATTCGCACTGTGCTAGCAGGTCTCCCGCTCGACCCGTCAAGAGATGTGGGCTGGTCCTTCCTTGGTCGTGCATTTTGGCAAATAAGAGAAAGACAAACATCAAACGGCGCCAACACACCCATCGTGCCAAGAGACAGCGAACTGGCCGTGCATACACTACTCCGTACGCACTGTAATTATGCACGGAGTACGGAGTACAGCATACAAGATACATTTAATACTAGCCACAGCCTAGCCACGCATGACAAGGCAAATTGCTATTTTAGCGCGGATGCACGTCTCCCAAACCATTTGGCAAACGTTATCGCGATAAGAAAAGTTGTCGCCTTCAACAGAAAAAAAGAGTGTTTCGTCGACGGTTCGATTCGCAGACAACAGAAAGCGCTTCATCAATATAAAACACAACGCCCCGTCTTCACTCATTTTCGGTTTCATTTCACCTCTCCTACCAAGTATCGCTCCAGACAACCGCAAGTATGGGTGTCGCCAAAAAGACAAGAAAGTTTGGGCAGGCAAGTTTTATTTTGTTCACGGGCGATGCATGAAGCATCATCACGAGATGGAACCTCACCCAGTGTTCGCCAGCTAACACACGCCTTCCACACCGACAGATGAAGAGAGTCATCGGACAACGCGATGCCCGCCTGACGAAGAACAAGGACAAGGCCGAGCTGGGCACGAAGAAGGCCGAAGCCGAAGCCGCTTCGGAGCTCATCCGTTCAGTGTATGTTATCCATCGCCCTCTCTTCTCATGTCGTCTCATATGTGATCCTCCACGATCTGCAGTGCGGGCCATGTCCGGAGAAGCACTTTTCTTATTTTTTCCTTCACCCACTAACTATTTACAGTCCTCAAATGTCCATCTCCCTCTTCCACAAGGCCAACACGGCGCTCGTGCCGCCTTACCAGGTCCTTATCGACACAGTACGTCACCCCCTTTCGGTGTGACTTGTCGCCTTTTGGCCCTTTTGGTATCTTTTCATGACTGACATGATTGTAGAATTTCCTCTCGCACACTGTTCAGCGCAAGCTGCCATTATTAGAAACAATGGTAAGTTACTGACGCTTCTAAACATGATGCTCGTCGGCAAAACTAACTCCTCCGTAGATGGACTGCCTCTACGCAACATGTCGTCCCATCATGACCGACTGTGTCATGGCTGAGTTGGAGAAGCTGGGTCCCAAGTACCGCATTGCGCTCAAGATTGCGCGTGACGAGCGGTGGGAGCGGTCCAAGTGCACTCACAAGGGTATCTATGCCGATGACTGTATCTTTGACAGAATCGTGCGGCACCGGTATGTACCTCCCTATTCACACCTCTTTGCAATTTTGTTGTTTTGGTATCAGCTCATAAACTAACATTGTTGCAGTACTGTATGTCTTCTATCCCCTTCCGCCGGCCATGCTGGCTCCTATGTCTGGGCCTTGCCATGGCACCGTGATAGACGCACCCCTTTCGTGAAATTGAGAATGCATGCTAACATGATGATGACAGTATATCGTGGCTACCAACGATCGCGACCTGAAGCGGCGAATCCGCAAGGTGCCTGGTGTGCCGTAAGTTCTACTCCTCTCTCGCTCCAACCCCTATCATCTTCGAGAACCGTAAAACTAATATTATCTTGCTAGAATCATGAGCGTGGCACGGGGCAAGTACGTGATCGAGAACCTGCCGGGTGCTCCGGTTTCATAGGCTCGATGACCCTTGACTCGGTCTTCTGCCAAATGCGAGTGGTTCATTGGAAGTTGGGTTCCGTGCAACCCTATGGCCCCAGATGTAGAGGTCGACTTTATGCAGATTCGGCGGGGACCACCGACACTTGCCCACTCCAGGTCTTGGTCACTTAGGAAAGCATGTTTTGGAGAGATATGACGGATCGCCGTCTTGGCTCCAAACCCTGCCCAAAGATGTGGTCAGAGATGACTTCGAAGGCGGCAGGTCTGGACAGCTCGAAACGGCTGAAAGCAGACAATCCCTGGGTTGGTAGCTCAGCACAACCTAGAACGCAAGGCTTCTCAGAGCCGGACCTGAAAATCGGACATGTGGACGATTGAAAAAACTCAGGGGCGTCTCGACAAGGAAACGATCGAGGCCCGACGTTGTGTTTCTGTTTGTTTTGTTTGATATTGGCGTTACAGGAATCTCTGGTTCTTTATTTGCATCTTTACAAGCCATACATGATGGTTACGATTATAATTTACTTCTACTCCGGTTCGTTTATGCTCGAGTGGTAACCACTCAGACTTGCACAAGGTAAAGTGAAAGATATATGACACCAAGAAAGCTTTTGTTTATTTTGTGGTGCGTTGATGTTCAAAACCCCTCCTATATAGCTTTCATGATACCATGATTCAAAAGAAAAAAAGAAAAAAAAAATGCTATCCCAAAATAAATTTCAAAACACCGCCCTTCCCGCCAACCAATAGATTCCAAACCACCTTTTTTGTTTTGAGACAAAATAATTTTCTTGTTTCTTTTGATAACCAAACCCGGACCCTCAGTAAAATGAAAAACGCCGTGGACATGATGCGTCGTTGCGAAAGGAAACCATAACGCGGACAGTAGAATAAAATCAAAACAGGACAAAGGAAAAGCCTCCCAGCAGAGGCGATACCAAGATGAACATGTAGATGCCCTCCGAGTAGAACATCGTCCCACTCCGCCGTAAAATTGAAGAGTCCGGACTTCATAAAATTCGGTCTCTTACAACCGCATCTTCGACGACCTGAAACAGACCGTAATGTAACTTTTGGTTTTTTGGTTCTCGGAAAAGAACTCCAGGCTCGCTTGCTACAATGCTTTAAAAACGGGAAATGTTGTCCCGGGACATAAATGCAAGGCGGGAAGAACTGATAAAAACACGGCCGAAGATGAGACGGAACGAAGGGAATACGACTCTAGATGGTATCATCAGGAGAAGGTTGAATTAGTTTGCAATGGTGCCCAAAAGATGTCATATGCTGTGCCGAGAGTCGGTAGGATCGCTGGTAGTCACCTCTCTATGGCAGCCACTCCTCGTCGTCCCGTGCGGTAACGCGCATGACCAAGCCGTCGTCGTCTTCGTCATCGTCGTCCTCGTCGTCCTCGTCGTCCTCCTCTTCGTCTTGGGCACCAACCAGCTCGCCGTTCGCGGCGCCATTGGAGTGTTGCTGCTGCGGCTGCTGCTGCTGCTGCTGTCCATTACTCGCAACTTGCTCCTCATCGCCATCGTTGTCGTCCTCGTAGTCGTCTTCTTCTTCCTCCTCGTCTTCCATCCACGTCAGACCGTTAGCTTGCTCCTCCAGAGGGAAGACCTCACGTGCGTATTCTTCGAGTCCACGTGGCGCTTCCCAAAGGTTCAGGGCGACTGATGGCACATCCTCGTCGAGGGCCTGGCTGCCAAAGTAAGGGGGCTGCTTCTTCGGGTCGTCACCGCCGAGCATAAAGAGCTTCTCGAGCCCAATCAGCTGCGCACGATAGCCCTCGGGCACAGGTACGCTGATCTTGATGGGGGTGCGCTTGTACTTGACCGTACGGCCGACGCCTCTTGCGAAGTGGCGGCAGGCCTCGCGCGGGGAGAGCATCTCGTAGGCCAGAGCGATGCGCTGGCCGCGTCCCCACTTCGACACGCCGTCCTTAAAAATCTGCAGAATGGCTGGGCCGACATCGTGCTCTGCATCGAGCCAGGGCAGTTTGGCGTCTGGGTGGAATGGAGCCTCCCAGAGGAAGGAGCCGTCTGGTTGCAGATCCATGCAGAAGAGCGGGTATTTGAGGGAGGTGAAGTTGTTGTTGTAGATGCCCGTGTAGACAAATGTCGATGGGAGACCGATTTTAAAGATGTACTCCTCCACCCGGTGCTTCGCAGACCACAGGGGCAGCGACGGCCAGTACGCATCGTACGCGTTGTGTGCGGGCATCGACGAGTAGACGTAGTGCTGGACACCGGCCTTTTTGGCGGCGTCTGCCAGCGCCTGGCCGATCTTGAGCTCATCGCCGTAGAACGTTGTGTTGATGAACGCCAATTGCGCTCCGCGGAACAGCTCGTTGATCAGATCGTGGTTGACGCCGATACCGGAGAGCGACGGGCCTTCGCCGGTGACATCGATGTCCTCGGCGAGCGAGACGCCCTTGGCCTTGTCAGAGTCGGAGCGCGGCAGGCGCGTGTACAGCTCGCCTTCGAGGACCGTCACGTTTTCGTTTGTTGCGACCTCTGTGGCGATAACTCCCAGACGGTTGCGCATCTGGGCGCGCACGTGGTAGCCGACAGCAGTGGCATAGCGAATCAGCGAGGCTGCTTGGCGACCGCTGGCATTAATAACGGCAATGGTCTTGCCCGGGGCCGGCATGGAGCGCTTTGCTGGCCGGAAGGTCAAGGAGTTGTTTCGAGAAATGAGCGGGGAGGCGTCCGAGTAAGATGAGCGGGCGTGCTTGTGGCGCTTGTCTTCGAAGCTGTGGCCGTTGGCAGAGCCGTTTAGGATGGGTATGCCGATGGGAACGCCGTTCGTACGGGCACTGTTGAGGCCGTTTATTGCGGTGCCGTGGTTAGTTATCGGAGCTGGCCGTATGGCAAGATCCGCGCGTAATTCTCCAGGCATTCAAAGTGGTGTAAGTGATTGCCCTCCTAAAACAGAAAATAAAATCCCTTGGGGAGAAGGGGCGGTAAGGTGGGAGTATATCTATGCGGGTAAGCACACAAAGGTTGCGTGTGCGCGTCGGAAGGGGGGGAAGGTCGAATCGGAGAGGGAGGGGTGGAAGATTAAGAAAAATAGAGACGGAAGACAAAAACGGTAAAAAAATAAAAAGCCACGAAGAGAAAAGGAAGAACAGAAAAAAGCGAACTCCCAAAACTCTTCCCAATCGTCTCGTTTCCGGTGGAGACCAGAGCCAGCAAACTCCCACAGAATACTGCGTTTTTCTCCTCGAGATTCGTGGCTTGTTGGACAGTCGAGTTTATCGTGAATCACACGGCTTGTGTAGACGGGAAATTTCTGGTCGTTATGGCGAAGAGCAAAGGCATCGACCGGCGGCAACAGCACCCTTATGCAGCCAGAGCCAATGCACCCTGAGGGTCAGTGGTCAGGAGGCCAGAGCAGTGTCTCCTCTTTGAAATTTTCCCGGCGCGAACAAACGTGCTACTTTTTTTTCTTGTTAGTGGATCCGTTTAGACCGTTTTCCCTTCTTCTCCGGCGTCTTGAATGCTACGGTTGGGGTCCACGTCCGTTGGTGGTTTCTGCGGGGCGGGAGGAGAAAGGAAAAAGTGACACGACTCGCCTCGAAGAAGGCGGCATGCTGGCCGAGAGCTACTAGCTCTTTCTTTGCCAACATATTGGCGCCAGGGCGAGGGTTGCTGCACTTGCTGGGCCTGCTGGCCTGTTGCAACCTCGACAGCAGGCGGTGCCTCGTTGGTCTGCTCATTGGCTCCCAAAAAGCTCAGAATCACAGAGACCCGGCAGCGGGATCCTGCAGCATGAAGGGCCTGGTCTGGCCACAGGTAAGAGCTGTGACAGGAGAGACGTGAAGGGGAGGGGAGATCTGACTGCAGACGTGCAAGCCGATGGTAGCCAGATGGTGGAGGGGGAGGGGACGGATGGGCCCTGTGTTGTGGGAATAGATGACGATGCCATGGCGACATTCATGCCCAACTGGGCAAGAGAACAAAAAAGCAAAAACATAAGAAGACGATATGGCATGACGATATGATGAGGATGAGAACGTGATGGGAGAGAGGGGTATGGAATTAGATCTGGTCTGGGCAAGCCTATCCACAAAAGCACACGCAAGGGCATAGACCGCATCGGCCTTGAACCGGGGGCGTTCGAGACGGTGATGGACCAGGCTGCTGGACGAACAGAACGCGCAATCCGACGAGAACACGCCCCCAACCGAGTGCTAGTGTCTTGGTCTTGGCCGTAGGCAGGCAAAAATAGGGGGAGATGGGACCGGTGTAGGGCTAACTATGGGGAGGAGGGAGATGCCGGTGAATGGGGATAATAGAGGGATGCGAGGGGGTATGATGGGAGGGGAATGCTGCAGATTGTGGAGAAGAGAAGGGATTGGTGGAGCGAGGAAATATAGCAAAAAAGCTAGCAGCGTCGCTGCTTGGGGCCACTACTTACAAGAGATTACAGTTAGGCGGTGGTGTTGAAGGCTGGGGCGTTTTCCGACTTGTTGGCTTTGGCCAATCGGCGCAAACAAAACGTAGTCGTGGTGTAAAGCTGCGGGTGTGAGTAGGAAGCAAAAAAGCAGCGGCCGCGAGCTGAACGACGAAGGACGAAGCCAAGGGGAAAGTAATCGGATGGAGTCGATGCAGCAGAGGACAGTGCTCGTGAATGAAATGGGCGGAAAGAGGGCAAAGGTGAGAAGAGGAGGGAGGCGGGCACAAGAGAGAGAAGTGGACAAGAAGTATCGTGAGTTTTTGTATGTCGTACTGGCCGTGCTTCTTTAGCCCCTCGGGCCGGTTGGACGCAGGTCGAGACGAATGTCAAAGTGCAATGAGGGCCAGGGAGTAGCGCAGGACTAGCGGGACTCAATACTGTCCTCGTGGCCGGTTTTTTTTGTCTATCGTCCGTCACGATGTTGCGTCTTGTCGTACTTGTGCTTTTCGTGCCTTTTATCGGTTTTGATTTTCGAGACCAGGGCGTTTTTCGAGACCTCGTTTCCGTTGGCAGTTTTAAGTGCCTTCACTCTCTCTTGCTGTCTGCGTTGCCGGCCGGTAGTTTTCCAAAGGGTCTCTCTGCACGAAAGAAACGTGCCCAGTCGCAGGGGAAAACCCGAGGTGACGAAGTGTCGTGTGATGCTGGGAGGACGTTGGGGACGTATTGTCGAGCCAATCGAGTCAGGTCCAGAGTATGATCTCAGGGACCTAGAGTTCGGCGGGTGGGTTGGGCAAATTACAAATGCAGCCGAAAGACGGGCCAGAGGCGTGTTCGGATGGGGATGTGGAGGGAAGTGGAAGGCGGAGCAAATGGGTTGGAAGGGCCGTGAGTAGGAATAAGAAAAAACGAAAGAAAATGAAAACACGGGGTAAGAGATTGCAGAGAATGTTCAAAGGGCAACAACGAGAACGCAAGAGATATGGGAATGGCGTTGTTGCATAAAGGGCTGCAGAGGTGGAGTTGCACGGCTTTGGGCAGTTCGAGATAAGAGAAAACGGTTGCTTACCTTGTTAGAGTGACCAGCACGGCCCAGGGAGGTTGCGAGAGATGAGCAAAGAGAAAACTAAGATAATGGGAAAATAAAAAAAAGGCAAAACAAGGCAGATTAACAGTTTGTTGATCCCTTTGACGTAGAGCCGTCGAAGAAAGGTGTAAGATACAAGAGAGAGTTGCTTGTGTCACCCAATGAGGCAGGTCTTGTCGCGAAAGAAAAGAAAGATAAAGCACAAAGGGTGAGGTGCAAAAGACGGGAGGCTGTGGGAGGCGTGAGCGCGCTCAAGCGTGAGTGAGTCGTCGCTGTGCGATGTCGCAATCTGCTCTCGCAATCTGCGCCTGGGCTGCCTGAAAATAGTGTGGCCGTTTTAGGCTGACCTGACGTAGAGGAGAAACGAGCGCAAGTGTGTGTGGTGTGAGGGAACGTAGCAACAGGTTTGGGAGGCGTGTGGCGGCCCGCCTGAAGGAACTGGAGAGCGATTGTCTGTTGCCGCACTTCAGTTTTGTTCTTTTCTTTTCTGGCTGGTGTGTGTTCAGGACGGAGTATGCGGTACTGAGTTCCGTGCCTGCGTGTGCAGGTGTGTGCAAGTAGCGGTCCTGATCTCAAGCCGGTTGAAAGAGACAGCGACAAAGAGAGGTAGGGGTGTGCCGTTTTGCGCTCTGGCGAATCTGATAAGAGCTTCCGATGTATGCGCACGCGATGTGATTGGTCTAATGGCGCCGGGATCGCAAGAATGACGAGCGCAAATTGACAAAGGGGAAAAAACAGTTTAGAACAAAAGACTAACGGCACTGGCCCTGCTGGATGGGAAAGTTGAAAAAGAGGATTGAGAAAAAATTGCAGGGTCAAAGAAGATGGGGAAACGAACAAAGAAAGAGGATGGCAAAACTAGAGCGAAAATCGAAGGCAAGACAAGGCGGGAGGAAAAAGAGAAAGAGCGAAGTAGAAAGATAGCCAGCCGTGCCTTCTGTCGGTCCACTTTACCGCGTCGGCATGCACTTTCCTTGTGGGATGAAGTGGACGGTCTGATTTGAGGAGCCAGGTAAGGCGCAGATGGGGTGCAGGATGCGAAAGAGGAAACTGCGAATCAACCCGTTCCAACTGGCGCCGAACAGGGCAGGAAAACTTTTTCTCGCCTCTAGTTGTTTTCCACGTCGCAAAGCGCTTTGCACTGCGAAAGCGTGCTGCCGAGCCAGGCTGAGACCTGGAGGAGGGTAAGAATAGCACAAGATACGGCGGGCTACAGCGTGTAGCTCACTCTTTGGCCCCCTCCCTGCTAATTGATTCCTGTTACCTGGCATTGAGCAGCTCGGGTTGTGAGATAAGAGGTCTCGGGAGTGTCTCCTGTCCTTTCCTTGGTGGTCGTTTGTCCCTGCCGGTTTCCCGCCCGGTCTTGCCACTTTTCTGTTGGCACATTACTCGCACAAGAAAGTACTCGCATCGTCCGGATAGACTTGGAGGACTTGGTCGGGGAAAGAGCGATGCGCGACGGAGGGGAGCGGAGAAGGGGGGTTGAGATTAGGTAAAAAACGAGTCGCGAATTGGCTGAATGAGCTGCTGCTGGGCTGGGCGTTGAACTTCAACTCCCCCCTTCCGTCCCTGGGCCCGTGGATCGGTCTTGACCAGGAAAACGAGCAAATCGGTCGCCCAGGGGAGCGAAGGAAAATCCTTTCAGTTTCACCGCATCTGGGATGTGGAAAGTGGGATGGCGCGATCGCAAGTTGACAACTGGAGAGCGGAGAGCGGAGAGAGCGTGAGATATTACGGCCAAAGGAAGGAACCTTGCTTTCTGAGAGTATCGAGATAGAAGGGGATTGTCCTAATTTAAGGACGTCGAGACTCGCTATTTCCCCTTATCCTCTCGCTCCCTTCGCTCTTTCCCCCCAAACTGCGTATCTCTACGGAGTACGTCTGTTGACTGATAACGATGATGGCAGCTTCGTGGGTGAAGGAAGGTACGATCCAGTGGGGTTTACGGAATAGGCTGGAATCATTATCAAGATCCCCACGGCGCGCGATAAAGCTGTGCTGTCCTGCGATGTAGCGATAACTGTCGGTGTGTTCGCCGTATCATATCTGCTTCTCTGTTTTCTCCGATATCCCACCCTGTAGTCGTGGGTTGGCGGTCCAGGGCAGGGGACCGTCAGGTCGAAAACGGAAAGGGGAATTGCTAAAACTGGGCTGGGCCTGGCCCAAGGCTTGGCTCAAGCCCGTCTCGCAGCCAATTCCCCCATATGCAACTCGCTCCTTCCCCCCGTCGATTCGTCGATTAGTCGATCATTCAAAAACGGAGAACGGAAAGTTGGGGGGAAGGAAGCGCGCTGTGCAGCACAGAGCAGCACAGAGCAAGAACGCCTGAGGCTCTGTGTCTTGGCAGTCGAGTTTGCTGCTTGTTACCAGGGAGGAGAGTCGTACAGACCGAGTTGTGTGTGGATTCGCAACTTCCTAATTCGTATCATTGATAACAGATGGTATCGACTTTCGACGGACTTGTAATATGGGCGATGTTGCACACCCGCGTGCGACTGCCTCAATGAGATCACAAGCAGTCAGTAGCACTTGCCGTTACTTGTGGTTCTAACAACACGCCCCCTCGACTCCTTCCTTGGGAAGTCTGTTGTGTCTTGCCAGATGGCCGGGATTTGCTTTTTGGCCGCTGAATGGCCCCACCTGTAAGGGATTTGCTTTTCTTCCGCGGTAGGACAGCGCACGTGAGCAGTGAGCAGCTTCAAAGGCTTCACGTTTTTGGTTGTCGACATCCATCGGCGGTGCATCGTGTTCGCCATCCAACGCATCCCACGGTCCAAGACCAGAGAGGGGGGACGCCCAGCTAGAGCAAGACGTCAGAAGCGATCCGAAATTGCAAATGCGCCAGCGGACTGGATCTTCAGGTCACGAGCGCGGCGTCAAGTGGATTCCATCTCGTTATAGATTGCTCGATGCGAGGAAAATTTGAAGAAAACGAGACAAAAAGAGACCAAAAAAATAGAAACATCCTCGCTGACAATGTCGAACGGCTGCAGTCTTGCGGCTTCTAAAAAAATTGTTCTTATCAGTGTTGTGGTTTGTCGTGGGCACGCATCGTGATAGGTCCAAGGCTGGACGGTTGTCAACGTTGTCTAACGCAATAACTAACACGATGGGCGGCAGCGAAACAGAACGCAGCGTTTTGGCACGAAAAGGCATTTCCATTACACAAAGAAAGACAGGGAACGGGCCTTGCTGGAGCGCACGAAAGACGCAAAACCTTTGCAAGCCGGTGGCGTGGTGGGAGAGAAAAAAAAGAGAAAAAAAGAAAGCGGGCCATCAACGTTTCGATTACGTACAAACGGCGTCTTCCTTCCAGGCCTTTCAGATGCTTTGGGCGCCTGAAGAGCCCTGGGAGGAGCGCCATGGCCGCTGAACGGAGGGCGAGTGGAAGAGCCTTTTGAGTCGCGTTTTACTAGCGGCCAAACGGGCATCTCCGCGGAGCTGTCGGACCTAAGGCCTGTGATTGGTCGGCTGAGTGCTGTCAACATGGCCGCAGTTTTCTTATCAGTGACCTGCATTCAGCGACACAACGTTTGTGCTAGGAATGAGTTTGCCTGCCCAGTGGGATAGCGGCCCTGTGTACGGAGTACAGCGTACACGTACGATTCGTGTTTGATGCCGTCTTTTTCATCATTGGAATTGATGAGAGTGAAATGGTTTCTTTTTTCGGGTTTATTTTTGAGTGGAATTAAGCTATGTTTTTGATAAAAATATTGAATTAAATTTAATTCGTGCAACCGTTTTGCTTTCTTTTTGCCTTTTCGCGGGCGTCTTCTAGAACACAGAAAGCGCCTTCTAGTCACAAACTGTACCTCGTGCGTTCCCACTGTGTTTGTACAGGTGGACTGTGGACTGGGCCATGCTGCATGTCTCGTCATGGCGACGCTGCTCACCGCAAGACGCAATACGCCCTCCTGAACAGCGACCGGCGAGCTCGGCCGAGCAAGAGTAAGGATCACAGACACATGGCTCGTACTTGAAGACAAAAGCCTTTGGTGACGAATTGCAACTGCGGGTGAGTTGTATCGTCTTCCGTATAGCATGCTCATGTTCCCCACAGTATTGTACGGAGTAGTGTAATACCTCGCACGGCGTATCCAGCCCCGTATTCTGAATACGAGTATAGGCGTCGTTTCCTGCATTCAACGTCCTCGCCAGCATTCGAATTCGACGCCGTCTGAATCTGCACAAAGAATTTTGATCGTCGCCCATCTCCCGATGGCGGGTCGTCGGAGGAGGGCGGTCTCCTACTCCGTGCCGTTGGGCGTAGCTCCGCGAAAACTGGGGTCCTGCGCGGGACCTGGTCGAGGTCGTGCTATTTTTCCTCTTTGCTCCTCTTCGATGGGGCATACAAGGTAGACGATCCACGGGGGGTCCTCACAAACGGGACCTAAAGAACAAACAAAGCAAGTACTAGCACGTTGTACAATTAGAGGCCGACACTGGCCGATCCTCCGATCCGCTCGGCGTCGTTGGATTTGTTGTAGGGTTGGGGACAACTCTTGGCTGTACTACGCATGCAAACGCATGCCGTACTCCGAAGACACCTCACTGCAGCGCCGCGTCGGGCTGGTCCCACATGCCGGCGGCAGCGTAGTTGATGTCGTCGATGACGGAGTTCTCGGCCGTCCATTCGTTTTCCTGGCTGTTGATGACACGGATGCCCGTGTCGACGGAGCCCCAATCCAGCGCGTCGAGCGACAGGGGAATCCACGAGTCGTAGCGCGACGGCGCGGCCATGTTGTTGGTGGCACCGGCCGGCAGCTGCGACGGCGGCACGAGGTCGCGGCGGGAGAAGCCCATCTGGGCGCCGGTCGAGGTGATGTCGACAGGTGTGGTGCCGGGGAGGTGGGCGGGCAGCATGGTTTCTTGGATGCCGACTACGAGTGTTAGCGTGGGACATAAAAAGGAAGAAAGGTGGTTGGGACATACGGCTGCGTAGTGTCGTATGCGAGAGGGGCGGCACGCCGCCCACCACGTTCGGATCAGTATGGCCGTACTTAGACCCCGGCTGCGAGGGCTGTGAGGACTGCTGCGACGGGGCTGACCGAGTTTGCTGCTGCTGCTCCCGCTGCGCCTCCTGGCGGTGGTCTTTGGGCGGCGTCCAGTCCGGCGGGCTGCCGTTCTCGCGCAGCTCGCGCGCGTAAATCTTGCGCAGCATGACGCTAAGCAGGTCGGCGGCCTTGATGGTGTCGCTGTTCTTCTCGGACACGTCGGCCCAGATGTGGTGCGACCGGCGCAGCAGGTCGATCAGCTTGTTGCGGTCGACGGGCAGCGCGGGCGGGGTGTCGTAGTCGGTGGCGGGAGCAGCGTCGGTCGACCCGGACGCGGCTCCAGAGGAGGCAGATGTCGATGCGCCAGTCGATGCCGTTGTTGTGCTCGCAACGGACGGAATGCCGCCACTGCTGGTTGCTGGGCCCGTAGAAGGTGTCGCCGTAGTCGTGTCGACGCTACCCTTGTGACTGCTGCTGCCGCCGTCACGGCTCGTCAACAGCTCCGACTCAAACAAATTGTCGTTCTGCACCACCAGGTACACAATCATGGCCGCGAGCAAAAAATCGTGCATGCCCAGCCCCGTGATGAACCAGCCAATGTGGTACAGCAGCCCGCCGGGTTGCGTCGCCTCGTGGATGGCCTCGTGGTATGCGAGCAGCGTCAGCGCCGACTGCAGGCAGGTGCGCCGCGAGTAGGCGTGCTCGGGCAGCGGCACGGCCTCGACCAGGTAAGGGCGGTGTAGCACGCAGCGGCTCTTTTGGTAGAGCGACGCGAGCCCGAACCGCTGCACGACCTGCATGGGCGGATCGGCCACGCAGTCGCCGAGCGGGCGCACCTTCATAAAAGCCGGGATGTGACGCCACTTGTCCTCGAGCAGGCGGTCGGTGCGCAGCACCTCGGCGTACTTGAGCGGCGTCAGCGTGTGGGAGAGGCGCGCGACCTGCCCAAAGATGCGGCACACCATGCTCTTGAAGATGGGGTAGCTCATGACGGTGTACTCGGAGTCGGGCCGCGGCGGCGGCAGCACCGGCGAGTCCTCGTTGAAGTCCTCGTCCAACAAATTGTGCGCCAGGCTCGTGTCGCTGGGGATGCCGTGGATCATGCTGGGAAGGCCTAGGTAGAACGACACAATCAGGTCGATCTGGATCGCTAGGTTCCACAGGCGGCGGCGGATCTCGCCCTCAAACGCCGAGATGGTCGGCAGTCGGCTGGGGTCGCGGTGTAGGCCCATCTTGAGCATCAGGCGGATGCACACGGCCAACAACAAGAAACAGTTCGTCTGCGTCGCGCGGTTGACAAGGAACTCGGACTCGACGAACATGAGCAGCGCCTGGATCGTGTGCAGGCTGGGGTTCGAGAAGCGTGTTAGCGAAAGCGACGCCGAGGCCGCCCCCCGGTACACGCGATAGCGCTCGGCCGGCGTCATCGACGTGCCGTCCAGCTCGAGCTCGTGCGGCGCCGAGTACGTCGAGAAGTGCACGCCCAGCGCCATGATGATGAACAGCACGGCCAAGAAGTCGATGTCGGCGTTGGCCGGGTCCTGCCAGAACTCTTTGTACTTGCGCGAGAACGACGGGCGATGGACAGTGTCTGTTGTCAACGTTAGCATCACATTTGCCATATATCTTACTGGTGAGAGTACTGGTACTCACGCTGCGTCGGCGTGTTAGACCCAAAGTAGCGCACAATCAGCCGGTCGACAACGTTGCGCGGCGGCATCACCGCCAGCAGCTCGACCCGGCTCCGCGGCTGCTGCCCACCTAGCAGCAGCTGCTCCGGCGAGTCGCCCGCGGCCGGCGACATGTCCTGCCACTCGTCTTCGGGCACGTTCTGCGGGTCTTCGAAATACGCCTTGAGGTCCTCGATGTCGTCGAGCATCGCCATAAAGTGTGTCGCGCCCACGTACGTCGTCGCCCTCTGTCCACGTACCACACGGCCCTTGCCACGAGCCTGTGGTGTTGGTGTCGGGCCTTGGGGTTCACCGCTGCCGTTGGCCACCGCGGCAGACGTTGTCGCCGACGTGGGGATCGGCTTGCCCGTCCCGTCGTAGCCCTCGGCCTCGGCCTCTGTGAGCATCGCCATCAGCGACGGCTGCCCGTCGGTGGCACTGTTTTTTTTGCTTTCGCCGCCGCCATTCGCCAGCAGGTCCGCACTCGACACGCCGAAGTTCGACATGGCCGCGAGCGCGCTGTCGTCGTCCATCATCTCGCGCAGCATGCCCTCGAGCCGCCGCAGTCGCGCCGCCATGCCCTTGGCCGGCTTCACGGGCTTTCTGGGCCGCGGCGCATACTCGCACAGGTCGATGCGGTCCTTTTTCAAGCAGTTGCCGCACGGTGACTCGCGGTCGCACTTGAGCTTGGACACACGGCACGGGGCGCAGCTCAGCAGCACCCGCGTCCGCTTGGGCGGTACTCCCTCACCACTGCCGCCGCCGCCGGACGCACTCGCTGCAACGCCGCCTCCACTCCCGGTGTCATTGCCGCCACCGCCTCCGCCGGAGCCCGGACTGTCGCTATACTCGTTGTCGTCGAGCAGCATCGCCATGTCCCGGTCGTCCTCCATTTTTGCTGCGGTGAATGAGCGCTGTTCCGCCTGAAAATTGGGCACGTCTCTCAGATTGGGTTGTATGAGGGTGTTGTCTGTTATCTGCCTCGAGGGTGAGATTTGCCGCACGTGAGTCCTGCCGTGTCGGTCTTGGGCCTCGGTGTTTTGCTTCCACGCCGCGGGCCCGTTTGTATCATCTGGTGAGATTGCCTGTTAGCGGGTGTGCTGCGTGTCGTATGACTAAGCATGCGGATGAAGTCTCCAGCGCTCATGCCCCCTGCTACATCCCCCGGACACCGGCTTTCTGCGCCCTAAATTAGGCGTATTTCCAGCGACATTCGCTAAGCCCTAGTAGGCGTCGGATCGAGAGTCATTAATACCGTGGAGCCTCGTCGTATTTTAGAGCCCGTCTCATCGTCTTATTCTTCTGATCCTCCCTGGACTTGGTAAGTCGTAAGTTACTGAGTGATCTGATCTCTACAACGAGATACAACCGTAGTATCCACTTTGCGGTATCGAAATTGGATTGTATCGTGCTCAAACATCTAAATATATAGTAGACATAAAATCAAATAAGGCCGCTCGCTGCCTGTCGCTCCATGCTCGTTATCGCTTCCATCAGAACATGAGAAAATGCAAAACAAATGTCATCTTACGCCGGTATACACAGCCCTCTTGTTTCACTACTCGGAGCTCGGGCCTTTTTATCACTGCGCTTACTATACGCTGCTGGACGCCTCACCCTCTCCGGCCTGCTGCTGCCTCTCCTCGGCCGCTGCAGCCGTGAGGTGGCGCCGGACGACCATATCGTTGCGTAGACGGTCTTCGTTTTCAGCAGCGCGAGCAGAGCTCGACGCATTGCCAAAAAGACACGTCCACAAGTCGCCCTTGTCGACCTCCTCGCCGGCCATTTTGCCCTTGCTCATCAGCTTCGAGAGCTGCGCCTGCTGCAACTCGAGCGAGTTGGCCAGCTCCAGATTACTGTCCAGCAGCTCCGGCGTCGCCGACTCTCCGTCCCCGGGTTTGCCTTTGCCCTTGCCTTTTCCGTTGGCATCTTGGAGGTGCAGATTACCGCTCCGGCCCATATGCGCCATGCGCCGCTTGACCGACAAGTCGTAAATGGATGCCTCAACCGTGCCGTCGACAATGTACAGCCACACCGTCGTCTCGTGCTTCTGGCCGATCCGGTGCACACGTGCAATGGCCTGCAGCTCGATCGCCGTGTTGAGCAGCGGCTCGCACAGCAGCACGTGGCTAGCGTTGACCAAGTTCAGCCCGCTCGCGTGCGCACGTGCGTGGAGCAAGAAGCATTCGATGCTGGGGTCGTCCTTGAAACGCTCGATGCCGTCGCGGTCGGTGTAGCGCGAGAAGGCGATGCGGTACCGCCGGAACGCCTCGGCCAGGATGGACAGAAACGCCGGGTACTGCGAGAATACAATCGACTTGGCACCCGGGTCGGTGCTCCGCAGCCATAGCAGGTGCCGCACGATGGTGTCCACCTTGGTCGTGAAGGACGGCCCTGGTAGGTCAATGTTCTTGATCTCTTCGAGCTTTTCGGTGCTAAAAGCCGCGTAGATGTTCGCTTTCTTGGACTCGGCTAGTTGTTTCTGTGGCTGATCTTGTTGAATTTGCTCGTCCTGTCGGCCGTCTGTCCTGTCGCCGTTCGAGCCTCCGTTACTACTGCCATGTTCATTGGTGACTTTGAGCGCCTGCCGCTTGAGAGTGATATCATGTAGGTTATCGATGGTCAGCTTGCGCTTGCACACGGGACAATTGTGGTGCGCCTTGAACCAGAGCGTGATGCATTCTTTGCAGAACTGGTGGCCGCAGACTGTCAGGACACCGGTCAGGAAGTCCGAATGGCAAATCACACAGATACGTGATTCGTCTGCCTTGGATTCGGCCTCCTTGAGGTGGACCACTATGCCGCATTAGTATTTAAAGAAGAAAAAAGGGGATGATTAAGAAGGCGCTCCTTACAGTATCGGTGCTTGGCCTCGGCCTTTGTCAAAACTTGGAGCAAGTCGTTCTCATCACGGATCTGCGTCACAATTGTCTCCTCGTCTTTGGGACCTTCGTAGAGTGCCACCATGTCCGAAACCGCTTGTAGCTGGCGGTAGTAGGCGATACGGGAGTTCAGCGCGTTGCGGATCTTGTTCGCCTCCTTCTCGAGCGCCACGTTAACCTTTAGTTGCCGATTCTGCTCAGCCTGGGCACGCGTGAGCTGCCGAGTCACACACTCCAGCTCCATCTGCGCGCGCTGGCTGGTAATGTTGTTCAGGCTCGAGCCACTAGATTGCTGGCCACGCAAACGCGACGCAATGTCACGCAAGTCAATTACGGCCGCGCGTAGAGACCGAACGACATCACTGCCTGTAGCCGGGTTCGGTAGAGTGACCTGGCGCTCGGCAAACAAGCGGAGAGTCAGTTCCGGCGCAGGGCCGTCGTTGTCCTTGGCCATGCGCAAGGCCAGGCGCTCTTCATAGAGTGCTAGTCCGCTGGGTGCAAGCCCCGTGAGTAGCATGTTGCGGTCGCTGATGCCAGCCTTGAGTATGGTAATGTACGCCTGGATCTCGTCCTGCACCTTGGTCGAGTCCTCGTACTCATCACCTGTAATCTCAACTGCCTCGCCAGCCTTGTCCTCATCGTCGTCGACAAGGTCTTTGAGCAGCAGCTGGATCACGGCCTCGCGCCAAGCGTCCATCTGTGCGGCTTGGGTGCTCAGAACCTCGGCGAGGTGGTCCAGCTCGTCGCTGATACGCCGGCCCTCGATGCCCTCAGGCGCGGCAAACTCGGCCTCAGGAATCTCGACAAAACCTTGCGTGCCGGCCTTGCCCGCCAAATCCGCCATAATGCGCATGGCCCTGCTGCGATTCTCGGCCAGGATTTCCTGTCGAACGCGTTTGGCCCGCTCGTACCCGTCGACTTCAAGCTTCTCCAGCCGCCGGAACTCGTCCGAGTCAGGTGGCGTCCATTCTTCGTTGGACTTGACCTGGAAGTGGCCGTTGGCGCAGAAGAACTCGGCCTTGTGCAGGATCTCAAGGGCAAACCGTAGATCGCGCTGTGCCTCGCCAACACGCCCGGAGGCGAGCTTGTCCTGGCCCTCTTCATCCTGTAAAAGATCGTCATCGTCGTCGGAGCTCTCATCGTTGTTCTTTTTCTTCCCGGCATCTAGCTTGTCAGCCGCCTCCTCTTGGGCGGCCTCCTTTTGTGCCTTTTCGAGCTTGTCGCGGGCTTCCTGGACAAGTTCCTTACTTTCTTCGAGAACACTTTGCCAGATGCCGATGGCGATTTTGACACGTGGAGAATTCTCCAAGAGCTGACCATGTCTCAATTTGTGGGACAGCATCGCGCGCCGGGATGCGAGCAACGCACCCTCGCTCTGCTCGATCATCGCGTTGAGCACCTCTTCCACCGTACGCATGGGTCCTGCCCGATACCCGACGCGGGGGTTGTGGACGCCAATCTCGGGGTGTAGAGCCGTTTGGCGCAGGCGACTGAGAGCGGTGCGCATGGCTTCGAGTATAGCGGTATCGTTGGGATTCCAGTCGCTGCCGAGGGGGGCACCCATTGTGTCCAGGCCACATGCCTCGGTAAGCTGCTTGAAAAGGCTCTGGTAGTGCTGTTCCTCGACGGCCGTAAAGGGCATCGTGATCACGTAACGCTTCTGTGGTGGAAGCACCAGCTCGTCGCCGACGGTCCGTTTGGAGTGCCGTAAAGCGATCCGCTCAAACAAGTTGCGAAAAACGCGCTTGTGGTTCCGCGTGAGGTTCTGCCACACTTTCGGTATGGACGCATACGGTTCGTAGCAGAGAAACAACAGCAGGCCGCGTAGATCTACATCCTGTTAGCTAGCGGTTCTCTCTCTCTCTCTCTCTCTCTTCTTTTCAATCAAGAGGAATGTCTTGCTTACCTTGGACATCGTCTTTGACAGGCGTTCCCGTCACACCCCATGCATTAATGCGCGGCACAATCCGCACGAGAGTCGCCGTGTTGCTAACACCGTTTTCAATCTCCTGTGCTTCATCCAGGCACACGCGCCACCAGGACATCTGGACCAGAGGTGAGCGTGGCCGGTAGCGTTTAATGTCGTCGGCTTGACTGCGCATGTTGCGCTCTGGTGGCGCCACGGCAAAGTGCAGTTCCGATTTGAGATCGGTGTATGTTGTCACAACCACGTCGTGCGTCGCAAACTGCTCAACCACGTTGGCTTCGTCCTCGGCTGTGGAACATGATCGAGCCATGCCGGCATACACCATGACGCGGAGGTGCGGGGCGTGCTGCTGGATCTCAGAAATCCACTGGTTCTTGAGGGCCGGCGGGGCGATCACCAACGTCGCTCCTGTTGGGCGAGGGGCTGGCGTCTGGCGGCTGCTCTGGGACACTGTCGTATCCGCTAGATGCGCTGGCCGGGGGTGGAGGAGAATGAGTGAGATGATCTCGACTGTTTTGCCCAGGCCCATCTCTTCGGACAAAATACCGCCGCGAATGTTGTTCTCATAAGCCTCAAAGTAGGCGGGGTCTCTTGTTGCCGCTCCAAACAGTTCGCTTACGTAGCAGGTCTCGCCATCCGCGTCCTTGACGGCGACAAAGTGCGACGTTGTTTCTCTGTCTTCCGGAACCCGGTAGGGGACGACGACCGAGGGCTCGCTGTCGTCTTCGGTTCTACGCGGCGCAGAGGCCGCTTCCTCGGGCGCCCACCGGACACCTTCTCGACGCAGCAGCCACTTAACGGCACGGCGTTGAAAGGGGAACAGATTGGCCGTGAGCCCCGGAACGTAGAGGTCATCTGGTTCGCCGTCATCCTTGCGTGTCACATGCGCCGACTCGTAAAAGTCTTGCGGCGACCATGTGTCGTTTCCGAGATCCCCGTCTTGCCGCCGGCCGCCGTGCACAGCATCCGGGAAGAATGTCATCAGCACGTGCTTTCGCCAGTCGCATACTGAATCATTGTGCATGGCATTCGAGACATATGAGCACAGCATCCACCGCAACTCCAGGTCGATGACCAAAGACACGGTGCCAGTGTTGCCGTCCACGCTGATGCTAAAAAAGAAGGCCGTAAACAAACAGCCCGGTTCTGCGCTCTTCTTTGCGAGGCCGAGGATCAACATGTCGGCATCGCTCAGACCCCCGATCTCGTCAGGCGAGAATGCGCTGTCGCTGACCGCAGGGACCTTGCGACTTTTTGCCGTGATCGACAGACCTTTGGGCTTGCTGTAGCGCAGCGCATAAAATGAATTGGCTTGAAGCCGGTGGAGTGGTTCCGGCGGTGGCGCGTCCTCCTCAGCTTTCCGAGAGAACTTCAGCGTGCGCCTCACAAGCGGGATATAATCAGCGGCCGCGTCGGTCTTCGCTCTTTTTGCTGGTGGCTGTGCGGCCTCTTCGTCTTCGTCATCGCTTGAGACGAGATTGACAACATCCTGATGCGGAGGCGGATCGTTGGCTCCTCTTAACTTTGCGATTTGATGGACCGTATAGAAAAATTCATCATCTGACACATCAATTAGAAAGTGACGATATATATCAACGCCAGATATCAGATATCAATAAACCAAAACAATGCGAAAAAAAGTACCAGCAGTCGTTTTGTTTGATTGTGGTGCAGTGTAGAGAAGAAACAGGGCAAGGGGACTGAGTGTGGTATATGCGTCGACACGAATGGGGGCATTTGCCTTTGAATAGATAGGTCGGGATGGTAGGAGTGAGAAGAAAAACATACCTCGAAGGCGAGGAGGGGGAGAAGGAGAAAGACGGCCAGGGTAGTGAAAGGTCCCACGACCGCGTCGTGCGGTTGCGCGTGCCCGGCCCATTGTTTTCGATGATTTGAAGGATGGAAGCCCGGTCCGTCCGACGAGTTTGTCGATGAGGCGAAAAAAAAGCTGAGAGTTGTAGGAGGGAGAGTGAGGAAGAGGGGAGGGTGCGGCACGACGTTCGAGGTAGGAGTCGACTTAGACAAGGCAAGATGCCTTATCGCTTATCGGGACCCCTGGCGCAATTTTGTAGCGTGGCGTGCAAGGCAGCCAACGCGTTAATGGGACAGAAGGAAAGAAATAGTGGAGACACGGGAGCAACTTACAGCGGAGAGGGAAGGCGCTGGGGGAGGCTGTCGGAACTATGATCTTCCTCTCTCCGGGCCATATTTTCCCCAATTGGCGGCTTGCTTTCGCGCCAAACGGCTCACTTTTTTTCAGGGCGGGAAGACGAGCATCACGAACGACGACGAAAGGCACACGACCGTGAGGCGAACCGAGCAGCCACACAACGATTGACGGTGCAACGCCAAGTCTGCCTAGCTTTTGGGCTTCTTCGACGACTAATTGACCCTCTGTGGCTGCCCATTTATACACAGGTGTCCCCTCACGTGAGTACAATCCCTGTTTGCAGCTTCGCCTTTTTTTTAGGCCGAAGCTTCATGAGCTCCTCTCAGCATGCGAAAAAGCACAGCTTGCTGACCCATGCGGCCTCTGTGCCTCCTATCGTCCTCTAGATCACGCACAGAACGACAGCCATGAACTCCTTACGAAGAATACGGCCAGCGCCTCTGGGCCGCGTGCTCGCCGCCGCGCCGTCTCGGTGGACCGCCTTTGCCGTCGGCACCACAGCTGCTCCGACCTGCCAGCCGCCGCATTTCGCACAACCCTTCTCCTCCGCTCCCTCCCTCTTCTTCGCAGCCTCCCCGAGCTCTTCATCACGCGCCCCCGCCACCTCTTCTTCTTCCTCCTCCTCCTTCTCGTCTTCCAAATTCGTCCCGGATCCGATCCCGCTTGTTCCCGACGTCACGACGTTCTTGTCGGTCATCGGCCGCAACATGAAGCAGCACACGAGCAAGTTCCCGACATGGGAGGCGCTCTTCACGCTGTCGTCGACGCAGCTGCGCTCGCTGGGCATTGAGCCGGCACGCGACCGGCGGTACCTGCTGCGGTGGATCCAGCGGTTTCGCGAGGGCCGGTTTGGCATTGGCGGCGATTTCCAGTTTGTGCGCAATGGCGTGGCGGAGTTACGGGTGCATGAGGCTATGGACCCGGAAAACCCAGTAATTGTGCGCAAGACGGTGCTGAACGTGCCAGTGGTGCCCGAGGCGCAGGCCGCAGCTGAGGCGGCTGAGGGGGAGGGTGAAGTTGCTGCTGAAGGCGAGGCTGCGGCTGAGGCCGGGGTTGCCACCGTGACCGAGAGCAGCAGCTACGATCTGAATGCGCCACCGGTGCGCGTGCGTGGCTACAAGGTGGTGGGCGCCAAGGCGATTTCGGGCCCCTACTCGCTGCCGAGGAAGGAGGGCTCGGCCGTGACGGTGACGGAGGGCATGTGGGAGGACAAGCGGGGCCGCAAGATTGACGGTGGTGAGCGCCGGCAGGCCGAGGTGCGGTTCAAGCGGCGGGTGGCCGAGCGGCGGGCGGCGCGCGAGGCCCTGATGCACGCATGAGCCTGAGGCGGGCAGCTCCAACTTTCTCTCGGCCTCGCCAGCCTATCGTGTCTGCTCAGCATCTCCGCATCCTGACCGGAGACCCGGGCCAGCCAGCGGAGTGTACGGTGTTCTCAAACAGCCAAAAAACAGCATCACTTTTAACCTTGTACAATATAAAACGCATATAGTCAAAAGCTCACTTGGTGCATAGAAACCTCCAACATAGCAACAAGCCTTCTTTTTATTACTCTTTCCTCCTCAAACGAACGAACATGACAGACCCGAACCCCCAATCTAGCAGGTTCTTTTGTGTCCTCGGTGGCA
The DNA here is from genome assembly GCA_021397985.1 of Sporothrix dimorphospora. Classification (NCBI taxonomy): domain Eukaryota; kingdom Fungi; phylum Ascomycota; class Sordariomycetes; order Ophiostomatales; family Ophiostomataceae; genus Sporothrix; species Sporothrix dimorphospora. The sequence continues at coordinate 372,284 of WOUA01000032.1, forward strand.
GTGGCCCGTGGAGATTGTTTGTTATTGAATTGCATATTGGGCAGGACAGGTTCGGTTTCTGCTGCCCGGGCCCAGAGAGGGAGCCGAAGAAGGCAGGGGACGGCCAACGCAGTTGCACGAGTGCGGTCTGGACTCTGGGGCTGCTCTCGCAGAGGGGCGGCTCCGAGTATCAAAAAGCAGGGGGGGGTACAAAAGGGAGGGGACGGGGCTGCCGAGTGCCGACACGAAATACGACCCACCGTCCCGGACACACTCTTTTTCTCAGCTGGTTCTTGGGTGTGAAGCCATTGCGTCAGAAGGCCGTTGCCTCAGGTCCTCAGGGTGGTCACAGGGCATCGAGCAAGGGGTGGGAGCAGAGAAGAAAGAGGAGGGGAGGGGATGGGGAAAGTGACAAACGAGAGAGCCCAAAGAGCCAGCCTTGCTGCCTGGCGTGACGCGGCTGCTTGACGGGTTTCGTAAGCTCCGTCTCTTCCTTGTCGAACGGAGGCACGGGGCAGCCTGCAATGACCAAAATAAGGCGTGGGCTTCCCGTAACCAAGGTTTCGGGATGGCCCGTCTGAAGAGTGATGCCCGCTTACCGTTTTCTTCATCTCATTTTTAACTCCGGTCTCTTTTGGCTACCCACGCAAGCAATGTAAAGACACCGTCCCTCACTTTGTGTCCGTTGCGGCCTGGTCTATGTGCCTGCGGTACTGTGTGCAAGGGACTGGATGGCACACGGATATGTGTGTCTTGTGTCTCTGCCTGGCTCAGCCCTACACATCATCCTCCGTTCAACAAAAAGTCAGATGGGATTGCCACCTTTTTTCTATATTCCGCGCCCCTTTCTTCTAGAGAACGTCTGCTTTTTTCGCCTCTTTCCCCAAGTGCCGAAGGAGAGAAACGGCGACCCCCATTCGCGGTGTGCGTGCTCCCGGATAGCATGGAATGGCCATGATTTGCCATGGATTGTGGGGTGAGGGAAAGGCGTGCACATAGCGACCTGTACGTGGCAAGGCTGAGGCCAGGCTGCGGCAACACGAAAAGGATGATGCAAGATAGCGATATCATGAGAGTCCCTTGTTGAAGACACAAAAACAACTGCTTTTGTGATACTCGTCATAGGGCCGACGTATGCCAGGCCAGGCCGACAACATCGAGGTGGAGAGTGATGCATGATGAGCGATGCGGGCTGCATCCGATGACGATCTGTCTGTGTTGCGCCAAGGCACCAGGAAAGGCTGCGACAACAGTTCTTCGAGCATCAAAGAAGCTATTCCGCGAGACAACGAATGTGACATCAAAACAAGACGAGGCAGCCATGCTCTGTCCTCTGCAGTACACGCGGTTAGCTGCGCTGCAGCTTGTGCGCCGTGCGCAGCATGTTTAGGCCATCCTGCTGTGAGATGTAGAAGAAACAAGCCACACCCCGTTGCATTGGAGAAAAAAAAGAGCAGATCCTGATATCGACGTGGCGCCGTCGTCACCGCCGCCCACCATCACGGCCACAAAGCTTTGTTGCCTTGCTCTTCCCACTTGGGACGGATGGAACGAGCGTCGTGCACGTGTCTACGTGTGGTCCTGACCGACACGAGATACGACCAGGCGAAAACTGGGGGGGGAAAGGGAAGCAGGCCAAGAGTGAGAAGGAAGCGAAGGGGAACGGAGTCGAGAAACGTGCAAAGGGGACAAGAGAAACGGCCCTGGAACTGTCGGGAGGTGAGGGGGAGGGGGGGGGAGCTGGAAGCTGGAAAACTTCCAAGCAAGCGAGAAGGGGGGAACGAAGTCGGCGCGCGCGCCGTCGGACACGGGCAAGCTGTAAGCACCGGCCGCCGCTGCTTACTTTTCGAACGGTTCTTTGCGTCTTGGGCGAAGTGGTCCCATTGGTACGGAGCTGGCCTTTCGTGCGTTTTGTGTGCTGTGATTGGCTGTATTCCCCGTGTTCCTTCCCCATTTGGCCAATTGGCGCGCTGGGGAAAAACGGGCGGAAACGCCAACCGCAGCCACACCCACTGAACATGGCACTGCACTCCGTATCTCACAAGTATCTCACTTAAAAGACGGGCCCTACGGAGTACTGGAACACCAAACGGTCCCGTTCTGTTTCCAAGGGGGTTTATGACTCCCCGTGCAAGCCCTCATTAGCAGCAGCTCGGGCGGACCTCACGACCGGCGGTGTGCTGTGAAGGCCCGGATCGTATTTACACAACCATTGCGTGCCCGTAACTATGAGAGCCAGCACTGTGGCTTGCACGGCCGTTTCTCTCGACTGCCGTGCTTTGCTGCATGCAGTGGCTCGAGTGGTATGTCGACCATCCCTGCCAAGCCGGCAAAGTCAAAGAAAAGAAGGTCTGTTCTGGGGATGAAAGGAGCCGGTCTGTCCAACAAGGCCTCGCGTGTTAGGCAGCAACATTTTTGGAGAGGGGACTGTTTTGGCGCTGTTTCGCGTTCCCGCCTTTTCGCTCACGGCAACAACAGCGAGGCACGACTGCTGCCCCAATCGAGTGTGGTGTTGTCGGGGAAGCAGAAGGAGCTATGGGCGCTACGGGGTCTTTCCTCCTTCCAGCGGGAAGGTTGAGGGATTTGGCGACGTGCAGAAGGAACGACCGGCGAGCCAAGGCCTGAAAGGGACTCATCCTGAGGCAATGTGACTTTTTGCGGGTCCTTTGCTCGTCAAGCCTCTCCAAACGACCTCTGGACGTTCACGGCCCACGATCGAGTCCCCCAGCAATACAGCGTCATGGCCGCAGCCCCATCGTGCACATGGCTTGTGTTTGCTCTCTCTGCATGTCCGCCGTCACAACTCCGACCGGACGGGGATCTTCAATGGGATTCTTAATAATTCCAGAAAAGTACACGGCGGGCCCAAACATGCACATCTCCGGCAGTGACTCATTCTGGTGGCTCCCCTGACTCCGTATTAAATGCGGCGCATATTGCATTTAGCATTCGTTCAAAAAGCGCATCCGACCGCATTCCGCTTTTTGCGACGGCGCACCTTTGCAAGACACATTTGGTTTTTGGGTGCATCGGCTCGCCTGTCGCGTCCCGCTGGGCCTTGTCTAACCCGCGGGACGCCCCCATTTATTTTTGTTTTGCCTTGTCCACCCCCCTTTGAGAGAGACCCCTCCCCCCTACGTCAACAGCCTCACAGCACCCCCAGTCCCAGCCCCGGCCTGTTTCCTTTGATTGTTCCCCCCCTTGTCCCTCAGTCCCTCGTCTGGGGGTCGTCGCTCGTTCCAGGGCCTGTTCCTGTTCCTGTCCCTTCCTGTCCCTTCCGCTGTCCGACTTCTCTTCGTCCTGACTGGTCTTGTGACAGCGCAAATTTTATCAAAAGATACGCGATGTGAGCCATTCAGGGAGACTCAACCTCTTTGGGAGATATGCCGTTCCTGATTGTTCCTCATCTGTTCCTGATTGTTTCCCCTTGTTCGCTTCCTTTGGCCTTTCCTGTCCTTCCCATTTCATTTCCTTATTTTCGTGTTTCGTAATCCTTTTTCGAGTCGACCAAAGCATTCCTTGTCCAAACAGTTCACAACCACCAACGTCCACCAAAAAAGCACGACGTCACCTAGCAGCTGGCAGCTTGGGTCCAGCACGGTAAAGCGGCGAGCTCGCCGGTTTGCGCCGTCGACAGGGGGAGCCGTTTGGGGGGCCGTCCTTCTTTTGTTCTAGCTCCGATCTGGCTTGTTCCTCGTCTTTTTCTTCGCGTCTCGTTTTTGGTGTCTTGGGTCTTGGGTCTTGGGTCTTGGGCCTTGGGTCCTGCACCCAAGTCTTGGACTTGGACTTGGGCTTGGGGTCGTTCGTTGTTGTCTGCATTGTCAGTGCTGCTGTTGGTCCCTTCCGCCAACCTCGCGTACTCTCGTACTCCGTACTTCGTATCTTCACGACTGTAACCAAAATGCACTGCCACGCCTCATTTCTTTTTTGTTTCCCTTCGTTTTCTCATTTTGGCCAACCTGTCTTTTTCGTCGATTTTGTCTCGGGCGTCGTTCTGGAGAAAAAAAAGGGTGCAACTCGTTTTATGTAAGTCGGGACTCGAAACAAAGAGCTGCCGTTGCCAAGAAACACGTCCTGGCCAGAACCCAAGATCCTCGATATTCGTATTTCGTATCCCGACGAACCCCTTCCCTCTGCAAGTACAAGGTACGGAGTATCTTTCCTTGAACCTGCAGCTCCGACGAGCCTCTTACCAAAACAGTAAATGTCCGGTTAAGGTTTGGCCTGTTCTGTGTGTGTATGTCGTATCTTGTATCTCCTCTGTTCGGCGGCTGCCACACGCAGCGGCGTACATGTGTCATCCGGCTGGGCTTTGAAAAGGGCTGCCTGGAGATCGTTGCACGGGGTACGAAGTTAAGGGAGTGCCGCAGGGTTCAGGTACTCCACACATCAACCACATCAAAGCATCTCCATTATGAGACCTCCTTGCGTGATGCTCATTTCGTTCCTCGAGGCTGTGCTCGAGACGGCGCCTATCTCATTACAACGATCCAAGGCTACTGGTATGAAACGAGCCGTATTGGACAACGTACGGTTGGATCTTTGAAATGAATTCTACGTCGTACATTACTCGTACGTACGAGCCCTACAACAAGTGCTCCACAAATTGGGAAAGAAACCGAAAAAAAGAGAAGAAAAAGAAGATAAAGCTAAATACAATAGAACAGTAAAAAGACATGACGATTCAAAGCAGAACACCAATTCGTGACATTGCGCCTGAAAAGGCTTAGAGGGAAATCCTTCACCTTCGCCTACTTCGTGTGGGGTGTCTGTTAGTGAGGGTCTTGGACGAGAACGTTACAGTGCCAAGAGAGAGAGAGACAGGGAGAGAAAAAAAATAAAGGAAAGGTGACGACGACGAAAAAGAACGAGTTAAAAATAAGTTTTAAAATTGAATGTACTCTCGTACTTTGTACGTCGTACTTTGTATCTTTTTGGTCCTCCCAAAACCGCATCGACGGCTCGACCAAGCTAAGCTTTACAAGTAGAAAAGAGACGAAGCCTCTCTCGCCTCTGTTCCGTGATGGAGATGGAGGGCATCTCCACGGTGGGACTGAAGGACGCAAGGGCCCGCTGCTGCGTCGCCCCCTTTTCCTCTTTCGCTCGTTCTTTGCGGTTGTTCTTTTTCTTCTACGGGTTCTTTCAGGTCAGATGCAGTTTGTCCTCCGTATTCTCGGTGCGCAACGGAGGATAACCGCCGCGGGAATTCCTTGCATTTATTTTGTCTTGTTTAGTGTTCCTTTTCTTTTTCTTGTATCCCGTCGCGTTTTCTTCCCTACGCACCCACCACCCCCATTCCTGTCCTCCACCCATCCCCTCCCATCCCACTTGCAATGGCAATGAGGCTGGCCAGCCTTGGGACACAATGGACAGTTGCAGGGCCACGGGACCCAAGGAAAATAAAGGATAATTATGGCCCCCCTCGCTCCCGGAGAAAGACGAGCACTGCGTACCAGGACCAACCAGAGCCGAGCAAATCACTTTCCAAAATAGAAAATCAAATATCGGCCGTATTAACGACAACACGAAAAGGACAGAAAACAATGGGTCGGCCCAATCCTTTGAACATGCCGACGTACAACTCGACGTTTCTATTATGTTTTTCTGACAAACATCTGCTCTCCAAATCTTGACAAAAATCAATTTCATACATACGCCTTCGGTGTGCGGTCTACAAAACACATTCGTGGAAAGATTCGCAGTCAAGGCATGAGGCATTTTGGTTGCTCCGTAGTCCGCTCACCGTCCTCCGTACGACGTACTCCGTACCCGTACCCGCTCCTCGATCGACATCGCGCCCTCGCCATGGTCTTTGTCCGACTTTCCAGTTCGATTCGGTGCTCGTGCTCTCGTGCGCCCGTACATGTACGCTCTCGTCATTTTCTCGTAACCCTCAACTGCTTTGTTTTCGTACTCGCGACCAACAAAGAATCCTATGATCTTGTAATCTTTCCGTTTCGCGTCTCTCGTTTTTCGTTTCTCGTTTCTCGTCGCTCGTCTCTCGCACCTTCTTGTCCTTGGTTTTTGGCGTGTGCATGTCAGCCATCGAATCTCACCTCTGTTCCTGCGCCTCAGATAAGACGCCGACCGTGCATCATTGCTTTGCCTTGCACCAAAGCATCGCCCTCTCATGCAGTCCCTCGCGATCGCTCGGCGGCCCGGGACAGTTCTCGTCCGCAGGGTGCGGCTGACTCGGGCAGGGCGTTGGATAAGTAACTCTTCCACACATTATTCCAGACAAACGACCTTCAGACAAAGTGACACAAAACAAAAGGAGGGATCAGTGCCTGGCGGCGGCTCCAATAACCTTATTTGCCGTGCCCAGAAAAGTGTACTTGTGTAGAAGTATCCTTCTCCTTACTCCCATGGTCACCTATGACATATGTGCCATATTCATCCCTATTAATCATCCTGGTTTCCACCCCTTGCCGGTAATTTTACTTTCTCACCCACCGTGGTGGCTGTCCCATTCCATCCCTCGGTGCGGCTTTGCCGTTTTCTGGCGGACCTGGGCACTTCTCTTCATCACAAGCCCCTCCAAGGGCCAGAATATGGATGCCTAATCGACATGATGCGTTCAATGGTGTTTGTTTTTGTTATTCTCGAACAGGCCAGGCCCTCTGCCCTTTTGAAACTCGCGGAGGAGCAGTTCTCAGTACGACAGGGGGTGGTGGGGTGGGCTTCTGCATTTTCTTTCCTCCGAACGGTTTCATTTGTCCTTCCAAACTCGGTGTTAACGTCTTCTCGGGGGGAGCAACCATCAGAAAATCAGAAAAGAGAAATTCTTTGTCCTAACTATGGCTGGCCAAGCCAGACCAGTGCTCGACAAGAGACCCGCCAGCCCCAGAGAACTCCAAACTGCCCCCCCCCCTAAAAAACCGGTCTTTCGACTCGACGGCGCGTCTCTTGTTCGCGCGCGCCGAACAAATGAGAGAAAAGGGAAGAACGAAGACAAAAGAAAAGGGTTCATACACTACACCCCATGGAGTAAGCCGTACGCCTCGATGATTTGCAAGTGAGGATGCTATCGATTAAAACGCCCGAGAAAAAGGGCGGCCAAATGGCGATCCATTAACCTGCGCGTCAGTAGCCCAGCCCTGTTCGCCTGTTCGTGTTTTTTGATTCTCGGGTCTGCGAGGTTTGCTCTGAGAAATGGCTGCCGATCCCGCCAATCTACGCTTTGCCGTTGCAGGTCAACGGGCTCGCCTGTCTCCTTTCATCTCGAACTTGTGCGATGGTATTCTCCATCTTTTCGTGCCCATTTTTATTTTTTCAGAATCTCAAATACTTTCCCATTCTTTTTCGAGCTTGCCTTGCTTGTCCCTGTAAACCCGCTGCAATCCGCTGCCATCCGCTCACCGGTGGACTTGTCCACAGGGCCGCGTACGATCTCCAATGGACTCCAGCATGGGAATGCAACGGACGTGGGGAGTTTCGCACACACAGGGACCGTTCGGGTCGACTCGGGGGTTAACAGCGAGAACTTTGTATTTACGGGGGGTTGTCGTAGGGCGTGACAGGTGGCAGGTGCGGGCTGTAGAAAGTCGGCGCAGACGCGACGCAACTCCCTTGCTATCCTCGCTGCGAAAGAAGTTCTTAGCTGTTGTTCGCAGTCTAGTTCCTGTACTCGGCCGCCAATGCGCCTTATGTAACTCTGCAGTCGTGTGATTCTTCGCCTTATGAAGGTACAACGTCCAGCCGTAGCCGCACTTCGCACGGCGCAGCCCGAACAGCATATCGTATGCGCAGGTCGCAGAATGGTAAGTACTGTAATCCGTACCTCTGTACTTCGTAACTTACCTTCCTCCCCTCCACCATCTCCATGCCCCGGCGCCTCTGCGGCGGCAGCAAGCCCGCCCTAGCCTCCCATCCATGGCCCTGGTCCAACGCGGTTGGGGCTATCCCCCATACGTCTTACACCACCGTGGTGGCTCCTGCCCACCCCCTTGTTCGCTGTGACTAACACCTCCCCCCCCCCCATTCCGCTTGGTTTGTGTTCCTTGGTGTGCACCGTTGACGAACTACTGCCGTGTTTTCTCTTTTTCTTTCCACGATGTATCGTTGTCTCTATTTTCCATCTGAGAATACTTTTAGCCTTGTCATGGTCTGAATCTCTCTCTTCCTTTTCTCTTTTCTTACTTTCTGTTTAACGTAGCATGGGCAGGCCAGTCCAGTTAAATTCACTCGTTCTTCGCTGTCTACTTTCCCAAACGGGCGTTTAGAACCACGTTTTTTTCTTCTCTTTTTTCTCGTCCTTTTTCTCCCTTGCCATGTTCTTGTCCTTTTTCTCTGTATTTGTAACCCGTAGCCTTTCCCCAAGCCTTTCTCGCCCACCGACCGGTGCTCCGGGTTTTCTTTTTCTAGTCACAAGGCACCTTCTTCACGCAGGTAGTCTTAACGCCATTGTCCTGTAGACTGCCCTGCACACAGGCAAGTCACCCGTGGTCTCGTTCCGTTCCCGTTCAACGTCTTCTTCCTGTTCCTCGTGTTGTGTCGTCCGTTGTCCTCCTTTGAGTTTGTTCACAGGATCCCGCCTTTTCGAACTCGGCATCCTTCCCATTCCTGCTGCTGTGTTGCCTTGTTTGCTCTTTCCTCTTCCTGTTCCTGCCCTCCCCTCCGTTCGAATGCCCCTGCCGCTCGGGATCAACGCCGGTGAAAGAACGAGGGACAAACAAACTTACAAACTTAAAAAAAGTGACTGCGCTCTTGATCGTTCCTGCCGCCATCTGATAAAATACCGTTCACTCTTTCCTCTTTACTCTACTCCGTTCCCCATCAGGGCCCCTTTTTCTTCCTCTACCTTCTCACCCCTTCATCTGATCTCTTTTCTTTTTTCTAAACTCTTCTTCCTCTTCCTCAATTCAGCTACTTCGAGTCTTTTCACGTAATTCACCTTTCCAGCCGGCACGTTCCATCTTTGGTGAGCACGATCTGCTTTGTTTTGTTTCTCTGCCTCCCTGTCTGCGTCCCAATCTGTGGTTACCTTCCTCACCCCCCCTGGTCAGTTCTATGACGGCCGATGTGGCTATGGCATCCGCCAGACTTGCATCTCATCTCCACTCGCGCTCGTTCCAAAACAAACCTCCCTCCAAAAGCTTGCTCTTCTCACACGCTTGCGCACCTCCCCCCTTGTGTCTTGTTTATTTTGCTGCCTTCGCTGCATACGCAATACAATCTCCCGCCTCAGCCTGCGGCCCACGTTTCTTTTCTTTTCACCTTTTACCCTTCTATGTTCGGGCTTTGCGAAATTTCGAGCTTTGTTTCTCTTTTGTTTGTTTCATTTAGAACTTTCACGTCTGCTCCTTCGGGCTTTTGTCCCTTCTTTCGCTGTTTTCGTTGCTTGGGCACGCAACTTTCACAAGCAGCTTTCGCTTCGTTTCTTCCTTCTCGTATTTTCCTCTTCTGTGCGCTTCACTTCAACCCATTCTCCATCCTCTATCATACTGTACATTCCTTCGCGGACTCCCGTTGATATCACACCACCTACCGCCCGCGCCTCGCATCTCCAACACCTTCGATAACATCCTTAGGCAGACTTTTCGATACCATCGTGTCGTCGTCATTGGCATCGCTAGACTGCAGCTCACGTTTCCTCTTTGCTCCTCTCCCCCCTTCCCACACTGCCATCAACACCCCGGCATCTCATCTCAACCTCATGTAATCAATCCTTTCATCTTTCTGTTATTCTTGGAAGAGCTACCATAAACCTCTGTGGGGTCTGCCCTACCCCTCCTCCCGCAGCATCTGGGCAACGTTCTGTACACAAACACGGGTGTGTTTGTACACGAGTGGCTTGCACGTTTGTTGACAAAGGCACACGCCCCCCCTCGTGGCCCGGGCTTCATAGCCTTACCCCCCTCCTTGGCTCTTCTTTTTTTATTCTTTTTTCTTTCTTTTTCCCTATTCCTTTTCCCCTGACGACATCTTCAACCTGGACTCCCCATGTATTTCTTACTTCTCTTCCTCACCCTTTCAATGCTTCATTTACTTCCTTCTTTTGTTTTATTCTATCTTTGATATTGACAGCCGCCTAGCAGAACACGTATCCTCCTTCCTACCGGCCAACCTTCGATACCGAGCACTCACTTCCTCTTTCCCCCCCTTCCTTCTCATGTAATTTTAAAGTTTATTTTTATACCTATCCGTCTCCCTCACTTGCTTGCTTATATGCTCTTTTGATCGCTCAACACACGATCACGTCCTCCTCGTCCCTCACCCAAGACAAGGCACTGCCCGAGGGCTAAAAAGGTAAGCATCAACACTTGACTGGTTTAAGCTTTTTATTGCCATTGTTTCGTTTAATCTTCGCGTTGCTTCTCTTTTCCAATCTCGTTGTCTTTTGTCTCCTTTTCGAACCCCTGCCGTCACACACTCCACTCCCTCTTCTCCCCCCAATCCCGCTCTACCCGTACCCGCTTCGTCGGAGCGCCAAAATGAGACGGCCAGGAACGAGGCCGAGTGTCGATTGTTTGCTGCCTTCTCGATTTGTCGTCGTCATCCCCTAGCCTCGCCCAATGTCGTCGTCGACCTCTACCCAACCGCACCCCCTCGTCCCTTCTTCTCAAACTAAACCTTAAGTTGCCATTGGGCGTGGTGGCTCTCAGTACCGTTGTTGTCTAAGCCTCATCATATTAAGGGGAAACAAGACGGGACGCGGTAGAGACGAGCCACGCTTTGTTGCACGTCGTCGTCTTCGTTCTTACCGTTCCTTTGGGAAACTCCTCCACGCACTGGCCGCTGCCTTCTGCGTTCTCGTCCTTCCTCCTGTATCTCTTCCTGACTCTGCGGCCAATGTATCATTTTCTTTTTGGAAAAGAAAAACCCCAAAATAAGAAAATGTGCCATGCCAGGGGGGGTGGGGGCGAAGAAGACTGACGACACACTTTGAATCCTCAACGTCAGTTGGAGGCCACATCTGGACACAGTTGACAGAATTGACAAACAACGGCTGCGGAAACAAGCAGAAAGAGTCAAAAAGCCTTATTATATGACAATTTCGAAAGAGTCAGACTGTTCCCGCAACCCAACCCAGGAAAAAGAAATTCTGTATTTATTCACTCCCTCGCCCATCCTCTTTTCCGTTTTCTACCCCGTTTGGTCCTAAACACAGACGACCTATGACTAGTCCAGAGCATATCCACCAGCCTTGCTTTTTGAGCTTTTCCATACACGCACACGCAAAACACATGCACACGAAGGACTTGTCACTCTCAGCTTTGCCTATTCTTCACCTCCTCTCTCACTCCCAACCCCCCTTGTAACGCAGACACACGCCAGTGCACCTGCATGCATCCCACTAACCTAAATTCCTAACCGCATACATATATATCACTTCCTCTGCCCTGCCCCAAGATCTACCTCCTCTTGTTTCTTTTCGTGCCTTGTCTCCTTCTTCACTCTCCACCTTTACCATCCTAATATTTTAACCTCCTCTTGTTTTTCTCGATTTTGATTTTACTTCTTTCTCTCCTTTTTTGTTATAATTTGCTTTGCCCGCCTTCCTTTCTTCGTTGCTTTTTTTTTGTTTCTTCCCCTCGTTCTTTACCTTCCACTCTCTTCTACTTCTCCCCCCCCTCCCTCATAAATGTCCTCGGGTCAAATACCACACAAAGACTCGAAGGCATCTCGCCATCCAAGCAATCCAAGCTACCAGCAACGATCTAACACGACGCCAGAGTACGATCTCGACGCAGACGAGCCCACCACACCCCGCGCCATATCACGGGCCCAGCAGCAACAACTCGAATATTCTGGTTCTGACACCGAACGAGAGTCGTCCCAAGCACAAGGCAAACGAAAACACGGCAAAGGCAAAGAGCGGGCCAAAGAACGACGAACAACATCATCCTCGGCCTCCTCCGCTGCAGACGATACCACCACTACAGACACCGCAACCATGTTCGCCACACGATCCACAAAACCGACGTCGTCGAGCAGCCGGCGACACGGCACGTCTTCGGGCAAGAGCAAGAAGAGCGACGATTGGAGCGAAGTCACTGATCCGGAAGAACGCCGCCGCATCCAGAACCGCATTGCCCAGCGGAAATTCCGTAAGTCAGCCACCGGAAAAACACTACGTCATCTTTTTCGTGAGAAACTTAAAAAAAAAAAAAAAAAAAACTTAACATCCTCAGGCGAAAAGGCACGCGAGCAGAAGGAGCGCTCCGAGCGCGAGTCCCGCAATCAGGAGCACGCGGCCAGCAGCTACCAGGTTCCCGGCCCGGAGGACCTGAGCGTCGACGACCAGCTCTCGGGTGTGCCCTGGGGCGGCCCGAGCCTGCGCTTCATGGTTGCCAAGGGCCACGAGTCTCTCGGCGGCAGCAGCAGCAGTTATCGCAGCAGCGGCAGCCGTCGAGGCGGCGGCTCCATGTCGGAATACTACTTTGACGACAACGCGACGGTCTACGCCCACGGAAGCAGTGGCGACAGCAGCAGTGCCGATTCCACCGTGGCCTCGGGCTTGGCCGTGTCTTCGGCCGCCGCCATGGCTGGCCTTGCCGGTACCTCTGCCGCGCCCACCGGCGACTATTACTACGTGGCCGACGACGGCAGCCAGGCTTATTCGTACGGCAGAAGTGGTGCGAGTGGCAGCCGCGGGAGCAGTCGCAGCAGCAGCGACTTCACACAGGCGGCGGTCTCTCAGGGAGAGCAGTTCTACGACGACGGCTCCTTCTACTACGACTACGAGGGTTAACAACACACCCACACACCATCTTCGCCCCTGTTTTTGTTCGCCCTTCCTCAGACACATACACACCCCCTTCCACACATACTTACTCTCTCTCCTCTTATTTTCTTTTTGATATCCACTTCAAACACATCCCTACTACGCATAAACAAGTTCCTACAAAAAACTACTACAAAAAAAGATACACGGCAACGACGATTACGACTAAACAAACTACGGGGCACGCGACTATTTGATTTTATCTCTTGGCTTTTTATTTTTTTCTTATTTTTTGGAAGGGGGAAAATGCTTATTTTCCTTCCCACTGCATTGTTCATGGCAGGGCTCGCAAGGGAATTTTCTGGGTTGACATAATAGCAGGGGACATTTATTATGGGCGTTTCATTTCTTTTCGGTTTCTTTATTTTATACTTCGGGGCTTTCTCATGGGCTTTTTTTTTCTCTCCCTCCTCCTGATACACTACTGGTGTATTTTTTTTCCTATTTCTTTTTTTGTCTTTCTACGAGTACCACGGTGGCATCCTGTTGCTGGGCGTCTCCGAGGGGGGCAAAACACAAAGAATGAGAGATTTTCCTTCCGACGTTGATTGGCAAGCTCTATACCCACATCATGTACATTGGAGCTTCCCCGATTTGTCTCATCGATCTTCTGCTTTCTCTCTCCCTCTTACTTTGGTCCTCTTTGATTTTCTGTCCTCGTGGTCCTTGCGTGCTGCGTTTTATTTTTGGCTACATGTTTGTCGTTTCTACCCTCCTCTTGAGAATCCTTTTTCTCACTTTTCCGCTTTCCGCATTAGAAAAGGGGACAATGTACTTTTACGCGCCTCGTGTCCTTCCCTACTCTTTTTATACCATATATCCAGATATATCTTAGCACTATCTATAGAAAGAAGCTTTATTTTCTTCTCGCAACCGTTCTTCCGTTTTGCCTTGCCTTTCGCTTCAGAAAACATACATCGTAGGAACACGTTCTGAACAAAAAAGGTCCGAACGCGGAAGAAACGTAAGCGGATGTCTGGCCGACTCCAACTCGTCCCGATTTAATAGTTATTGGATTGGTCTGTAAGACATGCAACGCTTCGTCGTTCCCAGTGTAACTTTGTCCTGTAAGGTCCCCTTCTTGTGAACGACACAAAAGCTTGTTCTGCACGTACGTCGCACTCTGTGTATGGGCTCGTTTTTTTGCCCATTAGATGCTACCACGCGCCATCATCCATTGCACCATTGTATGGGATACACTATTAATACATACAGACAGCCGCACCATATCTGAATAGTGTCTGCAGCGTCTGCAGCTCGCTATTTTTGACCCGGCGCTTTTTTACATGTTGTCTTTTAGTCTCCGACGTAAAACCGTAACCGCAATAGTCGGTGAACCTGAGAGATGTCACAAAATAAGACTGCTCTCTGCTCTTTCTTTTTTTGTTCTTTTTTCTGGTCCGGGTCCTTATTGTGTCGTTTCTGGACTGGCGTTCTTATAAAAATAAACATTGAAGGAAGTGCAACACGCGGACTTTTGCATCCAAGTACGAAGAGCAGCATGGTATTAGCAGGTGGAGATAACGTCGGCAATGGTTCCGTAAGAGGGCAAACTAGACGAGACCCAAAGAACGTCTCCAATCCAGAAAATAAATAGAATAAAGAGAATAAAAAAGAAAAGCGGAAGACAGGCATAACAGACGTGCGAATCACAATGTACGAAGCTTTCAAGGAAATCATGGATGCCTGCTGCCTTGTGCCTTGTGGAGTCCCCCTCCTTATTATGGGGTGGGTAGATCGACCTGCTCCATATATGATGAACCACCTAAAATAAGAATGAAAAAGAACCAAACGGCCAGGCCAAGGCCCCAAGTAATTACACCAAGCAAAAGGGCCAAGGCATATATCCTTAGGCAGCAACCATATGCGAATGCCCTTCAGTCGTGTCTTTTTTTTTTTTTTTTTTTTTTTTTGGCGCCCTGCGACAAATACACTTCTGACCAAAAAGAAAGAAACTCAAAGAAATAAAGGACAGAACTAAAAGGGAAGATAGAGATCCAAACACCTCCACGGAAATCCTTTGGCAAGCTACCCATCCGTGATCTGTGATGGTCCCTCCTCACAACATGACCTGGTCCGAATGGAAGACAGCTGTGGGGTTCTTTGAAGAGCACGGGGGGCAGACAATACGACACATACGGAGTACCCCGTATGACCGTCAAGCACACCGTACCGTCGAGTGTGCTGCTTGCATGCAGGCCAAGCTTTTTGGGGCTCGACAGATGGCAAGGAGGTAATACGTCGTAGAAATCCTGCAGAAGACAGAAGTCTTTTGGAGGACAAGCGCCAGGACGCAGAGGCCACAGATTAAGATTCCCACCACTCAACCCTGCCACAGCCCTCTCACGCCCAAATCGCGAAAACATGTGAGGACGCGAAGAAGGAGGCTAGCTCGTTTGGTACGCCTAAGAAAGGAGGAAGGGCCCCCAATGCACCAATAAGCCAACCAGCCCCAACTGCCAGAGCCAAACAGGCGGGATTGAAAAAAAGGCCAAGATCGAGCGTCTCCAAAAGGAGCAGCCCGTATTTTCCAAACCAGGCGATGGCAAGCAGACAGGACGGTCCGGAGATATAAAATGGATATAAAACCAAACGAGTGCTGCAGAAGGAGTGAAGGAACGCTGCCCCGAGGAAAGAAAGAGGACAGAAATTCAAACCCAGAAAAACAGGTGGCTGAAGGAGGGGTGTATTCGGCAAGTGGCAGAGACGTGCCAAAAGTAAGCAGGAACAAATCGTCCCCGAACATCGTGTGTTTGTGTCTCCGTGTGTGGTGGACCAGAAAGTCCTAACACGGTGTTGTCCTGCATTTGCCCTGCGTCGCCCTGCGTTGCCTACGACTCACGAGCATGTCACCTTTTCTTGCCCTGATTTTTCGCCGTCTCCCTCTTTCACTCATCCCGTCTATTTTTATTTTATTTTTTGCTTGGATACCTCGGTAGAAAGTCGGGCTTGTACGTCGTACATGCATGTAAGAAATCGAGGCCACGAGGGGAAAGAAAATCGATAAATGATACAAAAAAAAATACTAAGAACAGTATGATTCAACCAAGTGTCGTTCCACGTCCCAGGCCAAGATTGACGGAGCCATCGCCGTCGCCGTTCAACCTTGTGTTCAGCCTTTTCCATTTTTAACTTCCTCCATAACACAAAGATTCCCGTGTCCCACACTTTTTCCGGCTCTTTTCGCCCTTTAGTTTAGTGTTGACGGGCCGTCTCGTTCGGCGGTCCCCCCCCCTGAGTCTGCCTGTCAGTCTGCCTTCCGAAATAACCTGCGCGCCCCTGATCTTATGCTCTTTTGTCCAACATTTTACGCAACCCATTCTTTTTTCTCCCTTTTTTTGTTCTCCGTATTTGACCGATATTACGGGATGGGGTCACTTCTTCTCATGCCTCGTTTTAGCTCCTCTGCATATCGTCCTCGTTCTAAGCGAGCACGTGGCTAGAACGGGGATCAAGAGAGAGAAAAGGCGACTGTCGCCTGCTGTCGCCCATTGCCCGGAAGGCCTCCGGAGACGTCAAGTGGACTTTGTGGTCAAGGGTGTGTGTCGAATAGAACAGTCTGGGCTTTCCCAAGGGAGCATCCGAGCGTCGTGGATGGTAGAGGAAGACGAGCAGCTTCCTCTCTGAGACGCCGTTCCGAAGCAACGCCTGGTCCATATTACTGTTCCATGGGCACGGGGTAAAATGGGACTGCCAGCCTTGAGATGAAAAAAGATGCCACAAGGCTGAGATACAATGGCGAGGGCCAGTTGCAGCCTTGTGCTGACAGAGCATAACGAAGAGTATGTAATCCATGCTTCATGCCATCCCCATTTCCGAAACTCCGTTCCAGTGAGGACGAAGGGATGGTGAATAAAACGAAATGAAATGAAATTTGACACTGACATTGACGCTGAAAATGAAAACAAGAGAAAAAAACCCAGATAGTCCAACAATACAAAAAGAAACAAAGGAAATAAGGCACAAGAACCCTCCACCAGCTGGAAATTTTTATGCTGGGAAGTCTGCCCTCTCCCATTTTTGTCCCCTTCAACCGCCACTCTTTGCTATCAAAATGAAGGCATGCAGACTGTTCGTACAAGCACCGGGCAAGCATCCGCTGCTTGCCTGTTCTCCTTCTCCATGATTTTGTGTCCTTCTTTTTTTCGACCCAGCTCCATATAGAGCTAGTCTTTTTGGTGTTTTATACATGCACGATGTGGACGGCGTGGAAGGTGTAACGATGGTGCATGGAGGCGGCATCGTCTCTCGTCTCGCCGTCCACTGTCGTGTTCTTTGGTGCCAGTGGTATAGTTGGTGTGTATGCTGTCGAGGATGTCCTCGTCGTGGTGTCCGGCGTCGAAGAATAGCCGCACGCGGTGTCCCGCTCAGGGACAGGTACTGGGGAGTCCTTTACACAAAGAAGCGCGAGAAGATCTCAAAGACGAGACCACCGAAAACGACAAAGCCGAGGAGGCCTATATAAGAGACGGAGGTTAGCACGAGCTCGTCGGGACAATGTTGCTCATGGGAGACGGTCGGTGGACGTACCCAGCAGGACCGGCGACACAGGCGACTTCTGCACGTCCTTGCTGCGGCGCTTCAGCTCGGCCTCGGACTTGCCACGACGGGCATCCTGCTCCTTGGCGAACTTGGCATTGCGGCGCCGTTGCTCGGGTGTTTGGGCCTGGGGAGGAGAAGAGATGGTTAGCTGGGATGCAGTACGATCGCATGGGCGTTGCAACTCTGTCAGGCAGGCTGTAGACCTACCATTGTGAAGGTTGTGCGTGGTTGACAAGATGTCGCGTAGGAGAAGGTAGGCAGAGGATGGCGGAACAGGGATCGCGAGAATGCGAATCGAAATCGATGCAACGGATGGAAAAGGGAGACTGGAGAGAGCGCGTCGAGATGCAAGGCTTTGAATTAGGTCGAGAAGAAGGGGCGTCGGAAGAAGGAAAGGGAGAAGAGTGCTGTGGAATGCGGAATGCCAGAAAGGGCAAAACTGGGAAACTGTCGAAAAGGTACGAGAATGGTTTCAATCGCCCCCTTGATGGTTCGGTGGTTGCTGGCTTGGGACCAATATAAAAAGAAGCTATGGCTCTTCTCTGTCGCCCGCGCTTTTCGATTGGGGACAGATCGACACCTTTGGGCCTTTGCGGCCACATTGCGCTTCCTCCTTCCCAGCTGCTTCCCTGCGCTGTGGCCACCAAGGCCACCAAGCCCATTGGGGCGTTAGTCGCCTTTTGTTAGGGTAAAAAGGGTGCTCGGGGGGGGAAGGAGCAGGCAGCAAGTGGGTGCCGGTTTTTAGTGGGTCGCGCCCGGGTTCCAGGGGAGTTCCAAAGTATGGGGGGACGTGCCTGTGCCTTCCTTCCCTGGAGTTGCGCACGTGCAATGATTGGCTGACCGTTGCACCGTAATAAAAATCCGACGTCAATCAACGCCTTTGGCTCCGTCGTGATTTTCGGACGACATCATACCGGACGCAAAAGCAGACGACAACATCTGTTGTCTCTACACCCCGTCCCACCAAATTCTTCACAACATGCTTCCCCGACGTCTTCTTACAAACGCAGCGCCGGCCCTGCGGCTGGCTGTCCGCCAAGGCCCCGCCTTCCGGCCCCGTTCCGCCGTCATCGGCCGTCGCTGGAACTCATCCCCTTCCGAGCCGTCTCCATATGTATGATGCGTCCCTCTCTGCTGGCCTGGTAGCACTTATTGGGCATCTCATATGACTAACGCTTTGCAGTCCTCCTTCTTCAAGACGTTCGGCCGCCCCATCTTCAAGGTGTGCCTCATGGCCGTCTTCACCTACCAGCTCGTCTTTTTCGGCTGGACCAAGCTGGAGCAGGACGAGATCCGCGGTGACCGGCAAGGTGTGTTTCCGTATCCGTAGGAATTTTCTGTTTCTCATTGCTAACTCCAGGGCAGTAGAGGTCTCTGCGTTGGAAGCGAGGGTGAAGGAGTTGCAGGAGGGTAAAAAGGCGTAAATCTGAATTATGAAGGATAGATAGATGCAGTGACGGTCATCACGAGGCGTTTAGGTTTGGCTATCTTTGTTTTTTTTTGTTATTTTATTCTATATATCTCTCTCTGTTGTGAGTCTGGTTTACACATGTCAATGTTTTTGTATTGTATTATTTGTGTTTGAAAGAACCGGGAGTATTTAAATAAATAAAAAACCCCCAGATACTTATTTATTAAAAATGAAATGTCACAAGGTTTTTCTTCAATGCAAATAGAACAATGATCATAAATTCACAATAAAATTGCTACCCTTTAAAAATATCAAATATGTGTACAAAATTACTGTCTTCTGTTAAATTCATCAATAAATCAATAAAACGCCGATTACTCGTCCTCCCATCGACAGCTTGTCAAACCAAAACGCCACGTTCTAATAAACACAAAACACTCAATAAAAACACACACCAAACGTCGCTAAAGATCTGTCCCGACTCTTTACAATAGCATGGCCACGGTCACGCTGCTGATCGATGCAAGAGCCACGGCGAGCCACGACAGCTGCGGCCCTGCGGGTCCGGCCGAGAAGTAATGGGCCGAGCCAGGGTAGTTGCACGTCACGAAGCCGTCCAAATCCGCCTCCGACCGCTGGCCGTAGCTCGTGTTGAAACCGATGTAGCCTGGCTGCGGGCACGAAAAGCCAATTTCTGACGGACAGCTTTGCACCAAGTTGTAACACAGGTCCTCGCAGGGCAGCACCTCCTTGTACGGGCCCGGCGCGATCGTCTCGTCAATGAACGAGTTGCGCGACGAGTTGAAGGCCGTGATGTTGGGAAACTGCGCGGTCACGGCCGACGCCAGAAAATCGCCGGTAATGGGGTTGGGCTGGCTAATGGCGCGCGGCTGCAGCCACGTCGAGTTGTCTGAAAAGTCCGAGCAGCGCGGGATGGCAACCGAGCACAGCCAGTTCTTGTACGCCGCCTGGCAGTCGGCGCAGGTACGCGCCAGCGAGTAGCGCTGCGTGTCGGGCGCCTCGCATGGGATCTGGGCGAGCACGTTCATGAAAATGTCAAACATGTTGGACGCGTACTGGTCGTAGACGTTGGCGAGCTGCGTGGCGTTGGTGAAGCGCGTCGGGTTGCTCGGCACGGCATAGGCCGTCTCGTTGCAAAACGGCAGGTTGAACACCACCTCGCAGTTGGCGTTGGCCGCTTTTGTCTGAAAGCTCGTCGCCCGCGCCACCTTGCCGCCGCCGCCGACCACGTTGGACCCGATCTGGCCGGTGCCGTTCTGCGGGAGCGCCGCTAGGATGCCCACGTAGCTGCTGCTGGCGTTGAGCCCGCTGAAATAAAACTGCTGTTTCGGCAGGTTGCCGAGTCCCGCGAGCGTCATGCCCGTCGTCACCATGCTCGTAAACTTGCCGTTGTTCGTCGCGGCGATCTGCGCGTACGTCTGCAGGCCGCAGTACGAGAAGCGCACACCGTCCGCGGACCGGTCGTCGGCATTCTGCGCAAACATGACGTACGGCTCCACATCCATAATGTTGGCGTCCGTCACGGCGTCGGTGCTGTCGGTCAGGTTGTGCGTGATGAGCAGCGACGCGCTCGAGTCGCTGTCGACCCAGATCAGGTTGGCGTCCGTCTCGTTATCGTAGCTGTGGTACCAGTCGTCGACCGACGCCGCCAGCTGGAAGTTGTACGTTCCAGAAAGCATTGTGGTCGAGATGTTGGGCGCCGCGATGCCAATATACACGTCGTCGGTCACGTTGAGGCTGACCATGACAGCGCCTTCCTCGAACACATACCACTTTTGGTGGTTGGGGTTGCTGGCGGGGCCCGGCGAGATGTTCTCGGGCGTCGTCGACACGTACATGGTCAGCTGCGGCGCGACACCGCTGATCGTGGGCGACAGCAGCTGCGGCTGGATGCATGTGTTGGCGGAGAAGTAGACGGTGCGGGAGGTCGAGTTGCTCTGCCGCCTTGACAGCCGCGGCCGCCCTTCCGTTCCCTCATCCTCTTCGTCCTCTAAGAGGAGGCTGCCGTCGTCTCGTTCGTCGTCCCCGTCGCCCTCTTCGTATCCCGCCTGCCGTCTCCGCAGCTCAATGTCGCGCTCCTTCTCCTCATCGTTTTCTTGCCGGCCAAAGATCAGCGACTTTTCAAACACAAACACCTGCGTCGTGCCCGGCACGACATTCAGCGTCTCCGGTACGTTGTTGGTCAGAGACGAAACGCCCGGTGGTGCCCGGCCCAGGATGCCCCGATCGAAGATTCCAAAATCTGGTTCGTAGAGGCTAGCTTGTGGGCTACCACCCGAGGCATCGTCCGCGTCCTCGCTGCTGCTGCCGGGGTTCTGCAGCAATGACCGGAAGATGCCTTTTATGAATCCGCCGTCGCCGTCGCCGTCGCCGTCAAGGGTGTCGCCGCCGTTTGCTAGTAATGGTGATGGTGCATCGAGGATGCCAGCATCCGCGTCGGCCGCGGCGGCCACGGCCGAGGTATGTGAAAAGGAGGAGAGGAGGAGGAGTAGCGGGAGGAACAGCGTCAAGGCCGACGCCATGCCGACCGGTGCCAGCCGCCTCCTTTGTTGTCGCGGGACATGTGAACCCATGGCGAGGGGTGTCTGTTTGTGTGTATGTGTGTTCGGCAACCCGCTTCTTTGTTCGTGATGTTCGTCAAACGTCGTGGATTCGTACTTGAGGAGGCCAACCCCTCCGACGGGGGCCGTCGTTTGCTTCGTTTCTTTCGTCTATTCCGCTCTGCCCGGGGTCATCGAAAAAGAATTACGCTGGCGCTGGGGTTGGAGTAGTCGTTTTCGTATTATTGGAAGATGTGCTTTTCGCTGGTACGTTTCGTTGCGAAGAACGAGTCGAATGGCTTCACGCTGGTCGCTCTAGGTCATCGGTTTCGCAGGGTTCCCAGACATTATTGATACTGCTTTTTGTGAATTCAAGGGAGAAAGGACATTGGAAACATCCCGGGAGGCCTGCGCCGCAAACGTGGGACTGGAGGACCGACAGGACGAAAAAAAGGAGTCGTCGATGGCTGACGGCTTGGAGTTTCAGAGGCTGACCCTGGGCTGGTTCTAGAGTCCCCCAGACAGGGGACCAACAATGCGTTTTGGGCCGGGTCTTGGTGTGTGGGCGGCCGCCTAGGCTGTAACGGCCCAGGCACTGAAAGTGCACCTTGTGTCATCATTCGCGTACCCCTAGCGCGCCCAGCACCCCCTGTGACACAGCACGATTTTAGCCACAGGGTGGCTTTTTTAGCGATCGCAAGCCACGATAACGTGCAAAGATATCACATGGCAGGCACAGATCAGCAGCACAAACGCGGCAAATGCAACACGACAAGGCGATAGGCAAGGCCACGAATTGCGTGTTGAGCTGATAGTTCGCGTGGCTATCCCAGAATGTGTTTGCATATGATGGACGAGCCGTGTCAACAGCACGGCGTGTGCATGTTGACTGACCTTAGAACGGAACATCACATGGTTTAGAAAATGGCGATATCAAAAATAAAAAAAAACTCGAAATAAAATATCAAGAAAATAGAAATCATACTCTGGGAGGATTATTGCAAGCCAGGAGGACCCAATAGACGAAGTAAAATGAACAACAACAAGCACATGGTGACAGGCCCGAGAAGCGCCGCTTGCTATCTTTGCTGTCTGGCCGCTTAGCATCGTGGAATGCATCGGCTATAAGCCGATCGGACGGTACTGTCCGGTAGCTTGTTGGGGTCCCAAGTGAGAATAGAAGTACAAGACACAAAACACAAACATAAACACAGGATTCATGACGAGAGATCAAGAACAAAAAGAGTAAACCAGAGCAGAATGCCCATCCAAAGGAATGTTACCAGTACGGAACCAGGTCATGAACATACAAAATCCCAGCGTGCCCCCTCATCCATCGTGAAAGATACCGGTAAAAGGAAAGGTATGAAAGAGAAAGAAAGCAAGATGAGCAAAACATGAACAGGAAAAAAAAGCAAGAAAAAAAACCAATTGTCTATGTGGTGTTTCCCCATCCTGGCCGCCGGTTCGGCATGTCATTAATCATGCCCAGCGTCAAGAGGGAAGAAAACAAAATAACAAAAAATTGAGGTCGATAGTTCAGAACGGAGGGAAGGCCGGCGGTCTTTTTTCCAAATTACCGGGTCTCGAAAATAAATTGCAAGGCAAGGCATCGTAGGCCGGCGTTCCTTTCTGTCTGTTGAATGTTGCGGTGGAATGGGAGGCGCCGCCTTTTACTGGAGCTTCTTCGTTTCCTTTTCTTCATGGCATCGGAATTTCATCTTAGCGGCAGCTGTTGGCTGGGCCGGTAGGAGCTGACTGCATGGGAAAAAGACAAGGATGTTGGCGAGAGAGAAGCTGTCAAGGTGCAGGCGCCCAACAGGCAGGGCTTTGGCTCGAGAGAAGAGCTCGCGATTGCGCTGCCTGTGCGAGTCGAACTGCTGTGTTTACTCGGTCTTGGCAGCAGAGTCCGCCTTGGCACGCAGGCCAGCGGAGCCCGACTGGTTGAAGTAGCGGCCGAGAGTGGGGACGAGGAACGAGCGGAAAATGACCTCAGCACCGCTAAAGGGAGGGAGTGAAACACAAATATTAGCTTGAAATTCTTCGGTGCACAGGCGAGGGGCCAGAGGCGCCGGATCGTCTGTCGAGCAATGTAGAGCTCGGCAAAGCTAGCAGCAGAAGCAAATGAGGAGGGAAAAAAGAGCACGAGGGAAAAGAAAGCTTACCTGAAGTAGGGCAGAGACAGCCACAGCAGGAAGATGAACTTGAAGGTGTAGTAGAAGGGGAACCAGTACACCACGTTGACGAAGCTCTCAGCGACACTATCCCATGCGTTGTTAGCATTGCGGGCCCCTCTTTGTTCGGATGCTATCTCTCCGTCTGGGGTCGCTATGGAGAGGGGGAAGAGGTCTAACGTGAAGAAAGCAAAGACGACCCAGTAGGTCAGCCATTGCGTATCGTCGTTCTTGGACGACGTGAACAGGGCCTCCAGGGAGAAGTAGCCAGGGATGACGAAGCCGGCGAAGTTGGTCAGGAGCTGACCGCCGAGGTTGAAGATGATGAAGAACAGGTACAGCGCGACGAGGCCCAGGGCAGCGTACGACTTGGGGACGGCGGTGCTCTTCTCGAGATTGTTGAGCACGGGGTACTTGGACAGCTGTAGGCCGGGACAAGAGCATGATGTTAGCACGGAGGCACATATAAGGCTGGACCGCTATCGTCAAAGAACTCGCAGCAAGCCAAACCGGGATCCTTGCGTCATCGGCCAAAGGAATCTTTCGACCCAATAGGAGCACACGGGAGGAACAAAGGAAGCACCGAGGGAGACCCCAGGCAGTAAAATATGAGGAAAAGCATCCAGGCGAAGGACAGAGGGGCAGTAAAGTCAAAGGATCCGATCCGGATAGGAGCAAGAAGGGGAGGCAAGAGGACAGAGGACTAAGAAGTTAAAACTGACCTCGCTGTCGAGCTGCTTCAGGTAGCCCTGGACACGGTCTTGGGGAGACGACATTTTGATGGCTGGTTTTGGAAGCTGGTGAAGGTTGAGTTGCGGGAAAGAAGTGACGTTATCGGTGGAGGTTTGCGGGAAGTAAAAAGATGCGATTTTGTTTGAGCAAAAGGATCTGTGGGAGGAGCAAAAAAAGGGCAACGTTAGAAACGAGGCGATTCGTCAGATAAAGCCCCAGAAAGGGCTCGCAAAAAAGAGGACACCGTAGTTGGGACACTCCGGAGGGTCTCAGACGACAGGGGTCCGGGGGTCCTGCCCATCCCAGTAGACAAGACAGCTCAGGGAAGGGGGATGCTCACGAACCTGCGAGGCGTTGAGGCTGCACTTTGCGGACGACGATGGAAGAATGATGGACGAAGTTTGAAAAGGTGAGAATAGGAAACAAGACCAGCCTTTTGGAATTTCGGGGAAGGAAACGAAAATTGATTCGGTGGAGGGAGGGAGGGAGGGAGGGAAACAGGAAGTGGGCAGCACAGAGATAAGTGGAAAGGGTGGGTTTCGTGGCCCCGGCAAGAGACGGCCAGGAAGGATCGAAGGGCGAGCTGGAGCAAGCTGAGACGGGGACGAGTGAAGGCGTCAGAGGGGGCAAGAGCCACCGGGAAGCACAAGAAGTGGGCTCTTTCCGGGGCGTCTGGGTATTACTTTCTGGGCACTATCTGGGCTCGCCGGGCCTGCTCAGCTTGCTGCACGGAGTAGTGCAACGCAGTGCACAGCTTGATTGCTAGCAAAGTGACTAGCGCACTGTAGCTTGCTTCCTAGCAGGGCGTCGATGAGTTCAGCAGGGCACACAAAGCGGATGATGGATGGCGCGGGAGGGCAGATGGTGACGTATTTTGCACTGTGCGTCAGACGGCATGTGCTTCTTTGTTTCAGCAGCCGTCGATGGCAGATCGTGTGGGAGGTGAAGCTTCGTCGCCACACAGTACAACACAGTGTAGAGAGCAGCTATGCGCACGGTGGGATTACGCCAGAACAGAGAGCTTATTGTGGCCTTAAAAGTAAGGCTGAAGGAACTATGCTTAAATTGGGAAGGTAGCCATACAAGCGAGGAGACCGGAAATATTACTTAAGTCAAGTACCCATACAAGTAGAGGCTAGTCCTAAAAAGGTAGGGGCAGCACATCAACAAATGCTCTAGCCAATCATAGCGCCCAGACCCAGTGACTCGGCTCCTCGGATTGTGGAGTTCTCTGGTTTGTTGTCGAAATTGGCAGTGTGTTGTGGCTGGAAGGAACAATGCGCCCGCAATGTTTTGGTTCCCCTTGGAGACAGGACCGGATATTTTGTTAGCCCACCAAAATCAAAACAAATCGGCCAAACAATCCCTTCTTTTTCCTCACCACCGCCTCGCCAGCCCTGCGTTTCGTGGCCCTTTTCAACCACCAGCACCCGCCAGCCGCCTCGACACGCATCGCCGCCCTCTGCAATCACTCTTTGTGCATTGCGTTTGCCTTGTTCATTTGTTTTACTTCCCGTTGGATAATTTGGACGCCGGCACCGAGGCGCGGCTGCGAGCTGTTTTCCGCTTGTTTTCCGCTGTTTTTCTGTTGTTTTGACCGGCTTGGTGTCTGTTTTTCCTCATTTGTTTTGGCAACAGCGGGGCGAGACACAAACATTGGAGAAAACATTATCGAAAACATCAACAAGCACTCTCTTCGTCGCAAGCCACATAAGGTAAAGCTCGCCACGGCGGTCCATTTCTTTTGTCCTTCTCCTCTCGTCTTTCGTGTCCCTGTTTGGTTTTCTTCCCCTTCGTGCCCCAGCCCCGTCCCCCGTCCCTCGCCATCCTGCTCGTCTTCATGCAGTGGCTCCCGACATCATCGTCTTGACCTTCCCTCTAACGACTCCCACGACAGCTTCCCCTTCTCGTCACCTCCGTATCTACCCATGGCCGCCACCATGGCCACCGAACTCGCAGAGGCGCGGCGTCGCTCGCAGTCGCGGGCCTCGACCAGCTCCATGCACAGTGGCAGCACACAGCCCAACCTCGAACACAGCTTCCCTGAGCTGTACTCAGCGACGCCATGGCTGGACGATAGCCACGATCACAATCAGCACAACAATGCTCATGCTCATCACCCACACGCCGGCCAGATGATCAAGGCCGGCCTCGGCGGCGTGCACTCCCTCACACCTGAGGACATCATTCTGCAGGCCGCTTCGCAGCTGGAGGCCAACGCCGACTTCTCCGGCCTCGACGCTTCGATGACCACGTCGGTCGGTGGCACGCAGTCCTTCCACCACCACGCCAATGCCCTCGGCCATCAACACCCCCTGCCCGGAGACACCAGCTTTGGCGCGGATGCCAGCTTCGGTGACCTCGATAGTCAGATGGAACTGACCCGTGACGGTAATGAGGACGGCGATTCGTCCTTGACAGCCGGAATGCCTGCGAGCGCGCCCAAGCCGTCCCGTTCTAGTGCAAATAATGAGTTGGAGATGCGCCAGCTGTTTACTGCCAACAAGGCGCGTAGCCTTCAAGATGTTGCTGAAGAGCTGCACGGCAACGAGCGTGGACCCAACTCGGAGCGCACCCGCCAGGTGTTCGCGATGCTTTGGTAAGTTGTGCTTACACTATCATTCGAGAAGCTGTCTCTCCCAATATATCGTGTCTAACTTGTGCAGGATCAACCAAGTGTGCTCCAAAGGAAAGGGCTCCGTCCCACGTGGCCGCGTTTATGCCAACTACGCATCGCGTTGCGCTAATGAGCGCATCACGGTGCTGAACCCTGCCAGCTTCGGCAAGCTGGTGCGCGTTCTCTTCCCCGGTTTGAAGACGCGACGGTTGGGTGTTCGCGGCGAGTCGAAATACCACTACGTCAACTTCACCCTCGCCGAAGACGGGCCTGATCTTCAGGACTCACCAAGGCCGCAGATGCCTTTGTTGGACAGCGTTAGCTTCTCGCATAGCTTTTCCAACGAAAGGTATGATGCATCCTCTCTATGAAGCGAGATGTGACATGATGAATTGTTTACTAACGTGATGGGACAGCAACAACAATGCGACAGGAACCGGCCTGCCACCCAAGGCTGTCTTTGCGCCTACTGGTGCATCAAACCACGCACAGGTTGCCCCGTCTGGCCAACAACAGAAACAGTCTCGCCAGCAACAACAACCATACCACCAACAACGCCTGCATCAACAGCTGCAGCAGCACCAGGAGGCACAGTCGTCTGCCTCTGGCGAATATGTCCAGTGCCTTTACAACCTACCCGACGCGATGGGCATCGACCAGCTGAACGCCACTGCTACAAACAAGACTGTTCAGAACCTCTTCTTGGCGTCTAGTGCCGACACGGAGCCGTTCTCGCAATCCGATCCCCTTGTTTTGCCTCGTATCGAGCCTTTCCTCCCGAGCGGCACCGACCCGGATGCCGCCAAGTCGCTCGCCGCCCTCTACCGCTCGCACTGCACATCCCTTGTGGAGTGCATTCGGTACTGCAAAGAAAAGACTTTCTTCCACCTCTTCACATCATTCCATGGCACGCTCACCATGCCTGTTCAGAAGCTGTTTGCCAACCCGGCGGTAGCACCATGGATTGAAGAGTGTGACTTTGCTCTGTATCAGCGCATGATGCGCATCATCTCCGGCCTGACGCTTCAAGTCGTGCCGAAACCCGTCCTGGACACTCTAAGAAACATTTCAGAGCGACTCGTGTCGCACATCCGCGAGTCTTTCCAGGGGCAGCCAGCGCATGTCGTGCGAGCCAAGGAGGCTCCTGCTACGATATTTTCTGGTCTTCTGGACCGCGCCCTTCGCGTCAACCTCACAGCACACGCTGCCGCCAACATGCTCTCCAACCCCGCTAACCGCGACCAAATGTACCTGGATTGGATCAGCCTTGTTCGCGTGCGCAAAGTTGCGGAGTCTGTCCCGGCACGTGGCATGGACGACGTTGTGAACCTGCTTATCTCGCAGTTGCGCGATCTTCTCGATCCCGTCGATGTCCCTTGGGAGTTGGAGTCGGCTACTCTGTATGGCGAGTACGCTGCACGCAGCGCCCGCCGGTTGGAGAACGAGAATGCCATTGACGGTGGCGCATCCAACGTTCTTGACCGCTGGGTCAACCTTCTCCAGTCCCTTCCCGGCCGCTTCCCCTACGCATCTCACAGAGACATTGTGTGGTGTGTGCAGCGCATCGGCACTGCGGTCATGCGCGACTTGACCATCCAGCAAGGAAAGAGCTTCGGCTCCTGGTGGGTAACCAAGTGCTGGATTGACGAGATGGTTGCATTCCTTGCCGAACAGGGCGGCTTCCTGCGGCAGACATCCTCGCACCAGGATCTCCTTGGCAATGTCCAAGGCAGTGGTATTGCCCAGAAGAATGCCGCTGTTGGTCGTGATGTGAGCCGGTCGGGCACTGGCTACAGCGGCGCCACCGACGAAGCGAACTCGCCGCATATCCCACAATCCCAGCCTGACCGTGCGCCCTTCCCGTCGGCCCCTAGCCACAACTCAACAACAAACAGCCATGACTCGTTGAACATGGGAAATGGGAACCATGATGATAGCGGTATCGGCATCCGCACACCCGACGAGGACTTCCCAATGGAAAAGTTCAGCTTCTCAAACGCTGAGAGCCAGGAACTGATGGTCAGTGCCGGCCTGCATTAATATTCACGTACATAGTACTGGGAGGGGATCCATACGGCACTATGTTCTATGCCCCCTCTCCTTTCGCAGGCTCTGTTGTTTGCATCTGGCTCGTCTGGGATTATCTCTTGCATATCTTCTGGAGCGCCTTTTTTTATCGTTTGCTGGGTTGGTTGTTTTATTCCTCCTTTGGTTCAGTGCTTTTATTTGGCTCGCTGTTTGTGCCTTGGCTTTCTCCCTATTGTTTTACTAGCTTTTGGAGTTCGAGGGGACGGTTCTTTTTTCTGGTTTCCACAAAGTATCTTTTTGGTGCACGATTGGATGAAGAAATGAAGGGGTCTGGCGTGACCCGGCACAGGCGGTTCTATCTCTTTCCAGGTTGGAATTTGGTCGAAAGGGCGACTGGAGTGGACAGGAACACAAAAATGAGTTGTTGAGAGTAATATACCTTTGCTGGGCAAGATTTTATTTCTTCTTGTCTTTCTTGCCTTCCTTTTCTTTTGGTTTCTTGCAATCTTTCATTCTTGCTTTGTTGTGAAGTGTTTCTCGTCAAGTCAAGTTTCACCACCACTTCTCGCATAAAACCTGGTGCGCCGATAGGCCCAGGCCGTCCTTTCCCGTCACATGCTCCACAAAGACGTCTGTCATTGTGGGCACACCGCACACATAGACATAGACATTGTCAAGGCTATGGCCACTGCCGCTATCACCATCGCCCAGGACTGCCTTGTCCAGGTCGGTTGTCGTGATACGTCGCCGTAGGCACGGTACATCTTCTTCGTTGCATGACAGAACGTCGTCACTGGGGCTGCCATCGCCGTTGCTACCAGCGCCGCCGCCCGTTAAGAAAACTCTCAGTTGGCCACGGATCGCCTCTCGGTTGAAGAGTAAGGCTAACCGCTGGAGAAAAGGGATGCGGTCTGATTCGTTTTTGCCGTCTTCATTGTCGTCGTCGCCATCTCCGCTGTTTCCCTTGGGAGCCGTCTCATGGTCTGCCTGGACGGAGTAGAGAAACACTACCTCCGGCCCACCAGCTCCCTCTTTGGCTTCGCTCATGGTGTTGAGTTCGCCCAGGTGGCTCGCCATGCTGATCAGCGGGTTGATACCGACTCCACCGGCCACAAAGACAACGCGCGCCGACCTGTCCGCGGTGAACGAGGACGGGGCTCCGGGCGGCGGAAAGACAAAGCTGCCGCCGACGCGTATCCGCAGCGTCTGGCCGAGGATCACGTCCGAATCCTGCCACAGCCAAGCGGCCGCGGGGTTCTCCGGTGACTTTTTTATGGCCAGCTCAATGTAGCGGCCGGTCGTGCTGGTTACCACCGCTTTGGACGGCGCCGACGTGATGGTGAAGCCGCCGGCCTTGGCGATGCCGGGGCAGAACGCATCAACCCATTGGCCAGGGAGGAACTTGGTGGTTAGCGGGGAGCCGTCAACATAAAACTATCGCCGACAAGATACTTACGTGAATTCCTGGTGCGCCCTCTGGAATTTGGAGGCGCAGCAGCCGAACAAGGCTGCCAACGAGCGTGATCTTGCTCAGAATGACGGCATGAAGTGCCTGGGTTGGACCTATGTTAGTATAGAAAACGGGCCATGTTGGATATCCTGCGTACTAGCCTACCGTTTCGCGTGGCTCATGCGCCGTCCGTTCTTCATGGCTCTTTTTGGCTTCGCCCATGGCTAGCAATTAATTGGTTGCGTAGATATTGCCGAAGTTGATGAGCTGGAAAAGACAGGTGAGCCGTTGTTGAAGAGTGACATATCAAAGCGGGGCGATGCCGCTCTAGGTCATGCTGCAAAGCTCAGCTCTATTCCCGCCCACACAGCAGCCACTAAAATGGAGTGTTGACAGACAATCGGATGGACTGTGACACAGAAAAATATGTTGAAATGGAACTGTCTTTTTCCCGAGTATATCCTTTTTGTTTAAACCTCATACCCTCCAGTCAAATGACGAGCACCCAATTTTTTCATTTGATTGGGAGTCTACACTATTGCTTGAACGCAACTACCGACCTCGTTAACCTAGCTCATATCTCTGGAGTACTTTCACCTTGCCAGTACCATTCCAAACATGCCAAAACAATGAAATGCTTCAAATTCGATGATGCTTATGGCCGAAAATTTGAGAGATTTTCCGCAAATACCCATCATATGGCCCAACCCTTCATTGTTAGTCCCTCGCCGAGAAGCGACCGGTACCTTGAGTCAAGGCTTCCTCCGGGTGCTCGCCTCTGCTTCGCACTTCCCTGACTTTTCGGTGAGGGGTCGTGCGACACACGGCGGTTGCGGTGGCGAGTCGGTGACTGTGGAAGAGGTGCCATCTCACGCTTGCGGAGACTGTCCGTAAACGGAGCGACGTAGATTGTCTTCGGCGTGGCCTTTAAGGGCGAGAGAGCCAAGCGTTCGGAAGGAGGTGCATGGCTTTCTTGAGGGGCCTTGTCTCTCATGCCGAGAAATACATCATCGTTGGGCATGGTGGAGCACTTGTCTGGGTTGGCGGTGGTGGGTGATGTTGTCTCCGTGGCCTTGCCGTGAAACACGGTTTCTAATTTGATGGCAGAACCAAATTCCATCGTGTCGACCAAGAGGCCGTCTTCGCCATCGGCGTACGCTTGCAGTGATTTCGTGATGGAAACGTTGGACATGGCAGAGCTCTTGGATGCCGACGATAGTTTCCGCACTCGCTGAACATGGCGTTCTTGTGCTTCATCGAGTGTGTCTTCACTCGAAGGACCATCTGTGATCTCGTTCTCCTGGATCTTTGATTCTTTCGTACACTCCCTTTTAGTGCCGAACTATGCTTGCAAGTGACTGGTAATTCCGGGAGAGGCCTCTCTTTTTGTGCCCCCACGAGCTTTGCCACTTTGAAGCTGATGGGTCGTGAGCTTGTCGTCTCTCGTCGCCGACCTCTTGTGCTGGTCGAGAAATCAAAGCCAAAGTCGTTCAGCTCCGTATCTGTCGTCTTAGATGGGCTGGCGCAGAGAAAGTGTGGTATTCCAGAGGGTGCTAAATGAAGCAACCTTAGATTTTCCCACGACCGGTAGTGAAATCGAAATGTTGCGTAAGGCGCATCTGTCGCATCGATCAAGTGATAGTCGTAGTAATTCGCCATGTGCGGATTCTCGAGAAGGCCGTTACTAATAAGACTTGTCTGTTAGAAGAGGTAGAGTTCATAGTCGGGCTGGCCAGTCTCCGCTAGAGAAGTGTATAAGACAGGACTTACGCGACGCCGTATTATCACCACCACGATACCGATCTGGCTGTGGTGCTCTCCTGTGCCTGGACCTGGCCCGAAACACTTGGACTTGTATAAGCCCGCCTTCGGTTGCGATGGATGCTTCCCCGGAGCCGTAAGTCACAAAACGGAAGCAGCGTGACTCGATTCCGTATTCCGTCATGATGACTCCATTGTCGTTGTGCTGGAAGTAAGTCGAGGGTTGAAAGAGCGCTTGGTGCGCTGCGCCTACCATCGTCTCGGCAAGATCGACGCCCCAGGAAACCACTTGGCGACCATTGACCTCGACTCGAAAGAACAGGTACTTGTGCCCGACCGGCGCCTGGCTAACAACATAGCGAAAATAAAAGTTTGTGTCTTTGGCAATGCACTGTTAGCAAAAGCTGGTGGAAGTTTGTGCAGAAGAGTTTGCAGGAGAAAACACAGTCACCACCTACCAGGAGCAGAAGGGATGTAGACTGATACCTTGGGGTCTGCGTGTCTCTGGCCATCGTCTGAGAGATGACCATCTGCCTTGCTGTGACGCCGAGGACTGAGGAACACAGCACTGATGTACCTCGACGACTGCAAGCCGACGAACCTTACCGAAGAGCCGTCAGGGTGAGGAAATTCGGGAAAGACGCTGTTGTCGGACGCCTCCACAATCGACAGCTCGATCCCACGAAAGCACGGCATCGTGAAGTAAGTTCTTGGAGCATATATTTGGTGTGAAGCTGAAAGAACGGGTGCGTTGTAAACTGAAGTGAATACGATAAGTAGAGCCGTGACGACGAGGGAAATATCAATCGCGTTGTCAACATGTAAACATGAAAAGGAAAGAGGTGTTGCTGTTCTGAGAAAGGAAGGAGCGACCTCCAGGTGCGCCTTCTCAAAACGGCTGAAATTCGGCAGCCAACCCAAGCCCGCCTCACCCACTTCATCGAGCGTCCGTCTTCACCTTGTATGAAAGTCTGGATCCAGCCAATATATGCGAAAGGATATTCACGCGGGAGCACAGAAGCTGCCAATTATCCCTGCAACAAGTTGTTCAATGTCTTTCGATTGTGCGGGAAACCCCTCAACGTCAAATGTACAGTACAGGTTTTGCCGTCTCCATCTCCTTCTCCTCCTCGACTCCGTGTCCAAAATGCCAGGTATTCGTAGTATGTTTATGATGAGCCTAGCACCTTCTGTGTGTCGTCGTCCTTGCCTAGTAGGCCTAGGTTCCGTATCTGGCCCGCGTTCGGTGCCGCGTCTCGTGGGGTGGCGGCCTCGGCTTTGCGGAGTGCCAGCTGGAGCGTTTTTACACGCGCAGCCTTTATTGCGTTAGCGAGATCGAGAGACTAAACAAGAGAAGAAGCCGAAAACAAATCGATAGGGAACTTGACTGACCTCCTTCTTGTGGTGCAGGCACTCGTAGTAGTCCTCGAGGAGGGGAGCGCACTTCTTCTTGCCGGCCTGGTCCTCGCCGGATGAGTTGACCACGTAGCAGGCGAGCATCTCCTGCCAAAAGGGGAAGCACCGACCGGGGCCTAGGCGGTTTCACTGTCAGCATTCTTGTTGGAGTCGTCATCGCATTGTCGCCGTCGTTCCGGTATTCCCTCGTTCCCTCCCATCCTCTCCCGTTACACGCTTCCGGTTCGTTCCTTGCACCTACCTCCGTTCAAGCCAAAACCGGATGCCATCGTGTGTGTGTTTGATCGAGTAGGGGGTCAATTGGCGTCCGCGGCAGGGCAGCTGAGTGGTGGTCGTCGTAGTTCGTCGGTGATATCGTCGTGGAGAGCGTTGGCCCGAGAAACAAACGTACTCGGTAGTTTGGCGATGCTCTTTGCTGGGGCCGGGGGAGGAGCCAATGGGCTGCGTCGGTGGGGCCCCATTCGTCTTTTTCCGCACCCAAATTTCACCAGCCACAGCACCAGCCACATTAAGCAGAATTACGTCGTCTGCAAATGGACAGGACCGAACAGGAGGCACCACAGCTCGGCTCCACAGTGGCAGCTACCTGCGTTAGCTCCCTAGGGAAC
Source organism: Sporothrix dimorphospora (assembly GCA_021397985.1). NCBI lineage: Eukaryota > Fungi > Ascomycota > Sordariomycetes > Ophiostomatales > Ophiostomataceae > Sporothrix > Sporothrix dimorphospora. The sequence goes on from WOUA01000032.1 coordinate 406,290, forward strand.
ACATGTTAACAAATGGAGCATCAACAACGTCAATCCCCACGACACTCGACGAACCCGGATTGCGACCGCGAGATCTTCAACTCGACCACCGCAATCTGACTGGACAAGGTCTAGAAATTATTAACTGCTTTTAAACACCACAGAATAACGCACCGGGAATGCAATAGCCGACATGTCGGCCGCCCTGTCGCCCCCCAAGGTCGTCCTCCTCGCGGCGCATTTCACGGCTACTGGCGACATCGCCAGCCTCGCCTCGCTAGCCGCCAGCCATGGCGACGCGCTGCGCAAGAAGTTGATTCTCCGTCTTCTCCTCACCTACCTTCCATCCCATCTCACGACCGAGGAGTACCTACCGCTCTTGCAGAGCCTCGAATCGGCCGACTACTCGAGCTTCTTCCCCCTCCAGGACATCGACACCACGAGCGTTCAGTCGCTGTCCGATGAGCAGGCTACCAAGAAGGTGCGCAAGCTCCGCCTGCAGCCACTCTCTCTACCGGGTGTCCAGTCGTCACTCGCGTCGAGCAGAACAAGCAATGGCGACCAAGGGCAAAATGACCCCGACGCAGAAGAGCCCGAGGACCCTCTGGCCATCTTCCTGATCCAGCGCGCGTATGCTGTCGACGACGGCTCCGGTGCGCTTCCTGAGCTGCCGGCTCTACTCGCTCCTTTTCTCAACCGCTCCTACCACCTCCGCACTTGGACCATCTCTGTCCTCCTACCCCTCTTGCGGCGAAACTGCGAATACTATCCCGACGCTCCCCTGCAACAAACGCTGGCCGACTTTGAACACCTACCCGACCGCCTGGCTGTCGCTCGACTCCTATCACACACCGGATCACGCGAAGAAACGCTTTCCTACGTGGGCCGCGACTTGCGCGGACTGATTGGCCCTTGGCTGTACAACGAGCGGCGGTGGACAAGGAGACGAGGTGGCAACGGTGCGACTACCACAGCAGAAGCTGATGCACCGACCGAGGGCCAGGGCCGGAGAGAAAGTGAGGTTAACGGCCTGCCACCAAACTTATGTCCTGGATGGGAGGAGGTGCTGCAGTGGCTGACGGCACATGCGGCCAAGTCGTGGCGCGTGGCTGCCAAGGCCATTGAGCAGTGGGACGGGCCGAGCGACGCGGACCTGGGCGGCTATGGCACCATGTGGCTCGACGACAGCGAGCAGGGCTACCTCGAGCGCCGCTACGCGCGCGCCGCATTGGCGTGCGTCTACCTCTTGCCCGAGTCGTCTGAAGAAGCTATGGTTGGTGCGCACGCCATCATCAGCAAGATCATTGGCCTCCTCGACCAAGACCCCCTTCCGGCCCTGCCATCCGATCTATCTCTCCTCTCCCCCGTCTCGACCGACGCCGACATTACCGCCCTGCTCACACCCAAAAACGCTGTCTATTTTCGCAATGACCTCTTGGACGAGGCCAATGCCCTTACTACCCCGTCACGCGCCGCTACCGAGCTGCTGCACGCGCTCGTCCTCAGCGCGTCGCTGCTCAACAAGATGGGCACCTCGTGCACCATCCGCCGCGCGGGCGAGCTGGCCGTGCGGCAAAACGAGCGCGAGCAAAAGGCCGAGGCCGCCAAGGTCATCCACTGGGTCGCCGCAAATGGCGGGCGGAATGACGACCACTACTGGATCAAGGCACGAAACGAGATCTTGTGGCTGCGCGACTGGGGCGCCGACGACGACTGGGGCGCATCGGACGCACAGTCAACCGGTAACGGCGTGTTTGGACAAGTGAAGACAGAGTTCATTGAAGTGGAGTTCTTGAAAGCACTGCTCACAAATACAAGTAAGTCGACAACTTTATCATATCGTTTGGCGCCGTGGAGAAATGGCTTTCTAACATGCATGTCTAGAATATGCTCTTGCACGGTCACTGTACGAGGACTCTCCCGACCACCCTCTTTCCAAGGAACACGTCCAGGAAACGGTCTTTGCAGCTGCTATGAACGCCTATGACAATGCTTCCAACCCGAATCGCACTCGGGGTGGTCTCAAGAAATGCGACGAAATGTAAGGGCACCCTGAACGTTCCCTTTTGTTCATTTTATCATACAGCAATGTCTGTACTGACAAATCTTTCCAGCATCCATACCTTCCCTCTCACAGTAGAGAGATCGTTACCGGCAACACGGCGCGCGGAAGCTCTGCTTGCGGCCACACATGGCCTGTGCGATTACCGCCTGGTTCTCAAGCAGGGCGAGCCGTTCACGCCAGTCGTGCTGCGCGTCCATACCGACCCCCTGTCCATCCTAGGCAAGGTGCTCGAGCAGAACTCCAGAAGCTATACCAACATTCAGGCGCTTCTGAACGTTGCCACAGACATTGTCGATGCCGGCTTGAGCGTCCGTGACAAGGTGGGACAGTCAGCACTCACACCCGAGCAGGCGCCACTGCAGCGTGCCTTGGCCGAGCGGCGCGTCACCGCCATGTGCATTGACGCGGCGCTGAACGAAGACGATTTTGAGACGGCCTACTCCTATGTCATGAGCCGGTTGGCCAACAACGACGACCTGCCCAAGGCAGGCCCGAACTTGTCTCTTTCTAGAGCTCCGTCTGTCGACTCGTGGTCCTGGCGCGCGGCCTTGGAAGCCGGAAAATACCGCCGCACCGAGCGGACGGTCCGACCGACGCACTTGGGTACGGCGAGTGCCAACCTCGAAATTCGACACCTGGAGCAGCGCATCGAGTGTCTGGCGACTGCCCTGCGCATCGCGCCATCTGACACGCTGCAGGAGATCCTGAATGCGTACCGCCGCTGTGAAGAAGAGCTTGAGGCGGCCGTTAAGGCCGAAGATGAGCAGGAAAGCGCCTGGGACGACGTGGCCGACCACTCGTGGCAGCAAGATACAGCTGACACGAACCGCCGCCGCCAGCAAAACCGCCACAGCAGCGGCATGCCGGGCGGGTTCGGTGCGGAACTGGGAGGTAGCGGCAGTGGGTCACCGTCGTCGGGACGCAGCAACACACCACTGGCCTCGCGGGTAGCAGCAGCGGCCGCTGCTGCTGCCACGGCCACGTACGGCGGCCAGGCATCAACGCGCTCTGGTCCCCGATCGGGGCCTGGCCCGGCACGACCGCCCCAACGGCAACAGTCCGCGTCGGCCGCCACTGCTGGTGCATCCACAGACGACGCCCCACTGTCGCTGTTTGACCTATCGCGGGCCACGGCACGCGTGGCCTCGCGCAACTTCTCTGCGCTATCTAACCTGCGCCAGACGCGGCAGCTCGTTGGCCTTAGTGGTGGAGGTGACGAACACGACGCATCTCATGGGGGCCACGGTCATGCCGATCATGACAGCGGCCACGACATGTCGGATGCTGACGGGTCCGGTGGTTCCCATGTGCGCAAGCGGGATCAGCTGCGCGACGCCGCCATGGGCACTTTGACGTCGGGCGTGGGATGGCTGATTGGCGCCGCGCCGGTCGACCGGGGTCATTCAGAGCGGAATTAAGGGAGAAGGGCAGCATTGTGTTATTATCTTTTTGTGACAGGGTTCCTTTCCTGTATGCTACATGTATCTGAGGAGGGTTCTTGATTTCTTATTTTGCACAGCGGGTATGATTGATGTAATAAAGGTAAATGAGGCAAAAGGTATATACGTTTGCGGTACAGAAATGCTGAAGAATACAATGTGATTCATGCTATATATTTTTGGACTCGTAAATATCAATGTCCTATAGGACGGTCTTACTCTCGCCTCAGATGTTTCTTGTCTATCAGCGAATCATGAATGAGTTGAAGTTTCACAAAACGACGCCAAAATAAAAAACCTAGCAACTTGCTACGTTGTCGGATGTGCATAGAATAGGTATCACATGCCTCTATTCTGGTGTCAACTTTGACAACGAGAGGTTAATAGATCGAGCATCAGATGAAGAGAGGCCCCGGGTTTGCAGATTTTGATACTGTTGTGTGCATTACATTCTTGCAACGCAAGAAATATGACAAACACATAGGGTACGGCGTACGTATCCCGGCGGTTGTCTTATTATGATGTGTCGTGTCCTCCCTGCCGAGACGAGGGTGCATTCAATCTGTCTTGTTAGTGTAACCAATATAAAATATGTGTGCAATTGTCACACCTGTCCTGTCTATGCCGTTTGTACGCCCTTTGTTTAGTAGCCAACGCCACAGAAGTCGCGGTCGTGTGCTATCAGCCGTGCTTGTTTGGCAGGCTCCTGATAGAGGAAAGGCTGCTATCAGAGTGGAAAGCGTCGGTTGCAAATGGCGCCTTGTGGGTAGGATACCGGTAGGAACGTGTAGCGGGGCGGTCGTGTGGAATCGGAGTTTACTGGCCGCCCATGCATGGCATGAGAATGGGCATGGTGCGTTTGCCGCTGTGCAGAGCAGAGGGGTACATTTTGCCTTTTCTGCCGTTTGTTTCCATTTCCATAGGCGCGGAGCGGGATGATGGCTGTGGCTTCATGGCTAGATGCCGGGCGACGTTGGTTAAAAAGACGACGGGCGGGCTAGAGTGAAAATAGGCGGCAGAGACGAAATACAGTTGCTTTTCGCTTCATGGCCAGCCATGGTGACGCTCGAAGCGAGAAGAGCCCGCTGGTCTGGTCTGATGTTCACAGGCCGATTTTGAATCACGACAATGTTTGTCTTGAAATTCTGGAATACTGGCGGTGAAAGAAGAAGAAATGACGTTTATGGCGTGTGCTGGGGACGACGGGATCCGCATTTATTGTTTGGCGGCTACGTGCAGGGCGGGTTTTGTGGCACAGATGCGTTTGATTTGCTTGAAAAAAAGGCGAGGGATTGGTGACAGGCAATTGCCATGGGCGAGGAGAGCGGAGTGAGAAGTGAACACCGAGCACGATGTAAAAAGTTTGACGAAGGGAGTGCAGTCTCGAGGGGCTGTAGATATTAGAGATGGAGAGGCTCTGGATCTGAGCGCCTAGGTGAAAATTTGTACACATATTCGTACAGTTTAAGGTACCGGAGAGACCGAAACAGTGCGAGGAGGCGGGAAAGGGACGGAGTTAGGGCGTTTAAAGGACGAAGGACGAAGGCCAAAAAATTAGAAGACGACAAACGTGTGAGGCCGGGGAAGAGTTGGGCTGGGGTGGGTAAGAGGAGACTCTTTAAGGATGGACGGCGCCGTAGGCGAAGCTGTACTGGGGCGGGAGACTGGTATTCCATGGGACGTAGTTGAAGATTGACGAACGACGATTAGGATAAACAAAAGAAATAAGCTGCCTGGTTGACAATTGCTGATCCACGCCGCTGCGTTCTGCTTGCTGCTTTGCTGCTTGCCGCGTTTGCTGCGTTGTGCTGCTGCTTTGCTGCCCTGACGATTGTTTTCTGAATTACTGCCGCTGCTGCCGCATTCTTTGTCCGCCGTACTATCTGCTTTCATGTCGAATATCGCCCCTTTTTATTGCGGATACCACGTCCTGCCGATCGTGGATTTGAAATTCGAAAGAACAAAAAGAAAAAGAAGAAAAAGAAAAACAGGAAGAAATAGCAAAACAAGAAGAAACTAAATGCGTCGAAAATAAGCCAGGACACGTGAGAAACCGGTGTAGATGCGAGGCCGTGGTCTGCAAGTCGGGGACATGTATACCGGCTGTCTTATCCCTAGATTAAGTTCCGTTTTAGAGACCATTGCCGAAAAAAACTCCTAAACGCAACCCCCATCTTCGAAAATTTTGGCGACAAACTGAGCCGAATCTGACCGTCGAGTAGAAATGGAAAAATGAAAAGTACAGTGTGCGAATGAACAAAAGACAAGTATGAATAGGAGAAAATGCGTAGTGCGTAGTGTGATTGTGTTGTCCGGACGGGTGGTTGTCGGAAGGGGTCGGGGAGTGGTTTGCGTGAGCCAAAACGGGGCTTACTTTGGTGTTATTTATTTTCTTTTCGAGAACGACTGCAGTTGATCGGAAACGGAACACTTAAGCCCTGTTGGAGAGGGTAAGAGATGCGTTAGCGCAGATGTTTGACACAGTTAGGCGTTCGGGTCCGAGGCCTCATACCGCTGGCTGTAGTCGCGGTCGCGGGGAGCACCCTCGCTGTAGCCAGCAGGGCCACCCGGAGCAGGGTCGCGAGAACGGGGACCATCGCGGTCACCACCGCGGTCGTAGCCACCACCGCGACGCTCCTCGCGAGGACCACCATAGCGGTCACCGCCACCACGGTCCTCACGAGGGCCGTAGCGGTCGCCACCGCGGCTGCCACCGTTGCTGCCACCGTACGCATCATCGCGATCACGACGCTCGTAGCCACCACGGTCCTCACGGAAGCCACCACGCTCGCCGCCACGGTCACCGCCGCGCTCTCCACCACGCTCGTAGCCACGGTCATAGCCACCACGGTCGTATCCCCGGTCATCACGGTAGCTACGATCGTAGCTACCGCCGCCGCCAGCACGGTCATCGTAGCGGCGCTCGTAGCCGCGGTACCGGTAAGGGTCGTCACGGCCACCGCCGTAACCACCGCCGTAGCCACCGCCACCGCCACCACGACGGCGATCATCACCTCTGTCGAAGCGGCCACCGCCGCCACCACTACTACCACCACCACGGGGGTCTGTAATGACAGGCATGTTAGAAGACGGCATAATCAGAAGACGACAGAGAGTTCCGTGTATTGGGGATGCATACCTCTCTTGGGGGGACCAAAGTATTTGCCAGGGGTGGGCGTGCGGGGACGGGCACGGCGGGCTTTCTCGATGCTGAGCGAGCGGCCGTCGATGACCTCGCCCTGGAGACCGTCCTTGGCGGCATCGGCTTGGTCGGACGTGACCATCTTGACGAAACCGAAACCGCGTGACTCCTTGCTGTGGGGATCACGCATGATCTGGCACTTCTCGACCTCGCCGTACTTCTCAAACATGCGCGACACCTCGGCCTCAGACAGACGGGGGTGGATGCCAGTCACGAAGAGGTTCGAGCCGGGGTTAACTGCGCCGTCATCGTCGACGTCGCCGGAGCGCGAGCCACCGTTGTCCTTGGGTCTATCAAAAGAATTGTTAGATCGAGTGTCATCAAGGGAGAAGCGAAACGACGAAAAGAAGAGGGTGTGAATGCGTCGTACCTGTCGCCGGCAGCGCCGGGGGAGGCGGAGCGGCGAGGGGCGCTCTCCTGGCCCTCGTCACGACGCGGCGAAGCGCTGCGCTGGTCGTCGCGCTCGTAACGAGCACCGTCATCTGGAAGGCAGTTAGCATTTGAAACATGGGCGGTGGGCGTGATGAGAGCGGCGGCGATTGTGACGCGTCGTCTCGATGTGTTGTCTCGCGATGCTCGGAGAAAGGTCACATAAAAACAACAAGCAAGCCTGAAAAAGCCTCAAAACGCACCTTCAAAGCGCTCACCGTTGGTGGGCTCGTAGTCCATCGCTGTGCTCGCCATAGTTGCGGTTGTTGCGATTGCTTGCGTGAGTTGTCCTGTTCTTCCTGCGACGTTGATGGCGATGGAAGAGAGAATGGTAGCAGAATGGATGGTAAGAGGTTGAGAGGGAAGAGCGAAGAGTGAGAAAAAGGGAGGCAAAATACTATGCAGAAAAAAGTGGGGAGGCTCAAAAAGAGGAGCCACCTGGCGCAGGAAAGCGGATTTGGCTAGTCGAAAAAACACAGGAGCACACGGCAGAGGAGGGGACAGTGAAATCTCCGTATGGTTGCACCGCTTGGGCGCGTGTCTTATTCGACGGACAAACCGGTGAGGGCTGAGGCGAGAGGGAGGTGCATCAGAGAAGAGGCTGAGAAGCTGGCATTTTCATTTGGTTTCTTTCAAAAGCTGCACTTTTTACGACGAGCTCAACAAATTGCGCGTTTGCTCCTGCCTTGTGCCGTGTTTTTACCGTTTGACGCAGGCGCGACTGTGCTGTAAACCGACAACTCAATCGTCGAAACAGAAGGAACGCCGGTCGTAGTTGCCGGCGACAACGTCAACGAATGTGCCAGTTGGAAGCGGGTCTGGGGCAGGCACCTGCAGGTCATGCAGCTGATCGCCCAGCATCTGCCTGTCTGGTATGAACAAATTCGCCGCCCGCTGCCAAAAAGTGCCCTGGCCTGAAAGTGCTCCGGGGGGAAGAGGGGGGATTGCAGCGTTTGTTTCTACGGCACTAGGCCACATCAGGAACGCGCTTGTGCGCTGCGACATCTGCGTCACTGTCGTTTTCCTGTCGCCACGCTGACACGTCAAGATGCAGGCCTCATCGCAAGTCGCACACACAGTTTGCGCCCTTCTTGATGCTCTGGAAGTTGGTTCAAAACTGGTTGACCAAAGCAACCGCACTCACATTTTCTCCGTCGTTGCAGCATCGACGCACTGCCATCTTCTGCTACCTTGACGCGCTTTGGTTGGGCTTGAAAGTCGACACATGAAGATGACGATGGTGACAGCATCCGACCGGTCTCGAGACAAGGGATACCGTTGAGAGATTTACCGGACATGCGCAAATGCGCAAGCAGCAACAATGCCACAAAATCTCACATTCCCCAGCATTTACCTGCTAGCAGGACGCCTTGCGAAAGATGAGCTACAACAGCTAGAGAAGCAAATCCCGTCGTTGACGACCGACGCGAGCAAAGCGGACATCTTTCTGGGCAAGCTTTCGAACAAGGAGAGAGCACAGTTTGAGCTCAGGCGCCTTGGCATTTCGACGGTCGAACAACGAAAGCCCGGCACAGGTACCAGATCAACGACAACTTCGGTATCGAATGAGGTTCCGGCTGCGAAGCGGAGAAAGCTGGGCGACCGGTCCCCATCGCCCATTGTTATATCGAGCTCGTCGGAAGACGAAGGTGTTCAAGTCGTGGCACCGCCGGAGCCCACCGTGACGGTTGTCAAGCTCGCATGGTTCACCGACTCGGTCGCCCGTGGGGAGGTTCTCCCGTTGGACGATTATACAGTGTACGAAGGCCGGAGGTTACGAGCAGAGCCAGCCATAGAGTCACCTACATTTTCATCCCAGGTTCCACAGGTGGGTGGCATCCTGAAACGGGCCCAAGCCGATGCTTTGGGAACCGGCAGCCAACCATCACAGAGACAGCAGCCAAGCAGCAGCTCGCCGTTCCGGTCGCCGCACAGAAAGAAGTTTGACGCAGCACCGCCGCCACGGCCGTCGCTGATCCGACAAACGACCTCGGAGAACGACAAAATGCAAGCGCTACCGCCTGTCCCAGATTTCCTGCACACAACCTACTCGTGCCAGCGGCCGACGCCCTTGCACTGCCCGAACGAGAAGTTCGTTGAAGCGCTCAAGATCATCCGCGTGGCGAGGCAGCTGACGGGTGACAAGATTGGGATCCGTGCGTACTCGACCACCATTGCCACGATCGCTGCTTACCCCTACGAGCTGTCGACGCCCAGCGAAGTCAGCCGGTTGCCCGGATGCGGACCCAAGACTGCTGAGCTGTTTCGCGAGTTCCAGAACAACGGCGGACATGTGCGCGAGGCGGACAACGACGAGGTCGACGCCAGGCTGTCGGTTTTGCGGCTCTTCTACAACATCTGGGGCGTCGCCGAGGCCACGGCGCGCGCGTTTTACAACAAGGGCTGGCGGGACCTGGACGACGTGATCGAGTACGGCTGGAAGGAGCTGTCGCGCGTGCAGCAGATCGGCGTCAAGTACTACGATGAGCTGCAGGATCCGCTGACGCGCCTTCAGGTTGAAGTGATTGCGGACCGGGTGCTGCAGCATGCCAACAACCTGCAGGACGGGTTCCAGATGGTGATTGCCGGCGGGTACCGCCGGGGCAAAGAGCTGAGCGGCGACGTCGATCTTATCATCAGCCACCCGGACGAGTCGGTGACACATCTGTTGATTCGCCGGCTGGTGCTGTCGCTCGAGCAGGCCGGGCTGGTGACACACACACTGACACTCAGCACGGCCAACTCGGAGCGCGGCCAAGAGGCGGTGAGCTGGAAGGGCAATGCACCAAACCACAGACTGGACTCCCAGGGCGGCGGCGGCGCCGGGTTCGACACGCTGGACAAGGCACTGGTGGTCTGGCAGGAGCCGATGGAGGTCGAGGATGGGGGAGATGAAGAGGGCAAAGGAGCGAACGAGGGACGAAAGAATACAAACCCACACCGCCGTGTGGACATTATTGTGTCGCCGTGGAAGACGGTCGGCTGCGCCGTGCTCGGCTGGTCCAGCGGGACGACGTTCCAGCGCGACTTGCGGCGGTATTGCAAGTATGAGAAGGCATTGCGCTTCGATAGCAGCGGTGCGCGCAGTAGGACTGACGGATCGCTGGTGGACTTGGAGGACTTTTACGGGGGCGACCCTGCGCCAGACATGCTGACGGCCGAGCGGCGCGTATTTGACGCGCTGGGGCTGGAGTTTCGTCCGCCGAACGAGCGGTGCACCGGATGACTGAGCAGGTGCAGTGGTGGTGGTGTTGTGGTGGTGAGATGCTCCTAGCCTGACCAGGCATGGGACAAGACATGTAGTACGCTTCGGTGGCGCAAAGCTTACGGTAAGCACGCAATCGATTGTTGCCAATTGCCCTTGCTCTGCTTGCCGCAACGTCAAACGGCAAGAAGGCTATGGACGGAGCGAATGAGCGTTGTTCGTTTGAGGTTGCTGAGTGGGACACGGCCGTAGCCTGGTCATTATCAAGTCTGTCGTCGCAGCCTTGCCCAGACTATCGCGAGATGCTGATATTTTTTGTTTTCGTTTTTTACTCCGTTGCTTCCCATTTTTGCTTCTTTGTCGTCCCGTGTAATTTGCCAGTGTCGCGTGTTGCTCGAGGCACACATGGAGCACATCTGCAGTTCCACGCTGTCCTCTCTGCCCGGAGACTTTTTCTGTTTTGCTGAGAAATCATCGGCAATTCAAAACTGGAGCGGCTGAACAACAGAAGCGTAGGAGAAGAGCATGGAATGGCCTTCGGCGTTTTTCTGCCGTTTTCGTGGCCATCGTACGGCGTCCACCATTTCCTGTGGAAGCGTGTGGAATTTGGAGCTGGTGACGCTGGGCAGCCGTGTGCCTAGGGGGTTTTCAGGTCATTCCAGGGCACAGGGCACGTCCCTCCGGCTGTCAACGCCGAAAGAGGCAAGAGCAAAAAGGTATCCGCACAGTCGGAAACTCGGCCCAATACAAGCTCCTGGTGTGAATAGAGTAACAGAGCAGCAATAATGCGCGCAACTTCAGGCTTGCGAGACGAGGAAAAGAGACACAAAAGAAGTTAAGAATCATATCCAAAAATGGATTGCGAACGGGACATTAATGTTGTGAGGTCTCCCACGATATGCTAGACTTTCCATTTAAGCAGAGCTGTCCAAACACGAAGCCTCGCAAGGAAACGGACGGCGACTTCTGCAGGTCGCACCTTCCCAGACGCCACAACTAAGCTCCCTGTGTACGCCTTGGCGGACATAGGGACAGGGCAGGCGCAGAGTCGACGCGAGTCAGTCCGCTTTCCGTGGGCACTCCTGGCGAGGAAGGAGCTCAAGATCGCCCGCACGCCGTGTCAAGTGGCCAGGCACACTTGGCGACTCGCGGCGCACCTACTTACTGTAGCCGACGCCGTTCCCAGGCGCCACCCGCCACGCGCCACTGACGGCTGGCTAATTCGTAACTGCCCCGACGACGCCAGGGCAATTGCGCCAGGGACCAATCTGGGGACTCTGTCTGGGCGAGACTTTCCTTTCTTTCTCGTTCCGCGTAATGGGGCAGAGACTGCCGCTAGAGGAAAAGTAGAAGCCGGCTGGGACTGGAACCCCTTCCTCGTCTCCACGTCGAGGTCGTCTGTCTTCCAGTATTAAACAGCTGGTCGGCCCTCCCCTTCTCAAGGCCGAGGCTCCTGTTCTGCTTCTTGTTCTTGTAGTTATTCTTGTATCTGTTCTCTGCGTCTTCACTTCTCACCACCAGCCTCTTTCCTGTTTCTATATAAGCCAGCTAGCATATTCGCCAGCGTTTGTGCATCTCACATTCACATTATGTCTCTCACCATTCAGCTCCCGGCCGAATATGGGTAGGTCCTTCCTCTGTTTTGCTGCAATCGCTCTTGCCCTGCTTCTCGCTTTTCTCCCAGTCCTGCCATTGCCTGCCACCACACCAGCTGACACGTCTGCACATATAGCTACATCTTCGGCGCCGCCACGGCCATCTTCTTCGTCAACAGCTACCACTCACTATTGACCAGCAGCTACCGCAAAGCCGCCCAGATCCCGTACCCCAACTGCTACGCCAGCAAGGAGCTCGCCGAGAAGGACAAGGCCGCTTTCCAGTTCAACTGCGGTATGTCTTTCTTCTCACTTTCCTTTGTTCCCCTGGCCTGTTTGCCGTTGCCAATGGCAAGCAAGCTGCCAAAAGCATGGGGTCAAATCGACTAACTCCTGCCGCAGCCCAGAGAGCCCATGCCAACTTCCTCGAGAACCTGCCGACCTTCCTGAGCGCCCTCTTCATCGGCGGCATCACGTTTCCCGTCCTGAGCGCCAGCCTCGGCGCTGCCTGGGCCGTGTCGCGCGTCCTGTACGCCCGCGGCTACACCAAGAACGGTCCCAAGGGTCGTTTCGTGTAAGTTCTTTGTTTCTTGTCCTTCATCCCTGCTGGACGACTCCATTGGCCACGCCCTGGAAACCCTGGCAAGAATCCCTGCTAACAGAAACAGCGGCGCCGCCCACACGCTCTTCGACTTTGTCTTGAAACTCCTGTCTGGCTACACGGCCTACACCTTCATCAGCGCCCTGTACTAAGCTGCGCGCCGCCGTACTTTGTGGGTTTGGATGTTGAGATAGCTGTCCAGTTCGTCCCCACGGTTTGAACAGCAATTTGTCGTCGATTTATGGTAAAACTCGAATGTATAAAATTCAAAAATAAGAAGAAACACGATAAACACAAATAAGCAACAGAAGTGATGTATGTCGTTGGTGTAAGCCGCAGCATGTAAGCCCGATTGCTCGTATCCCCCGTCAAAGGAGCCAGATCCTTCCGTTAATAGTCTTTACGTTGGACTGGGCCATTGGGATTGGCGGTGTTCTTTTTGGCGGGGGAGACGGGCTCGACGGGGAACATGTGACCTTTGCTCCCTCCCTTTTTCTCACTAAAATGATAACAGCTGGCTTGTTTGGTGCCCCACTTTTTGGCTCATCTTGCTGTCCGCCTGGAATTTGCTCGAGCCACAGGCGGGCGCCACGCTGCTATCAGCTCTGCTGACCCCTTGTAACAACGAGCAACCGTTGCTGTGACCCTGTCTTCTCCGAGGGAAATACGTCGCGGGCTGCTGTCGCCACTGTTGACTGCCCCCGCCTCCCCTGAAAGAGCTGCACCAAGAGGGGCAAGAATAAGGGGACACATAGAGCTTTGCGGCAACCTAGTCCAGCCCAGCCCAGAAGACCAAATTGGCCTCTACCGCCCAAAGAAACCCACTCCACACCACAATATCGCCATCCAACCATCACCGCCGCCGCCGTCGCCGCTGTCCTCCTCCTCCCTTTTCCTCCTCCCACGACTCGAACTAGACACTTGTCCCATTGCTTCCCAGCAACCTGTCCCCGGTGCAGTGTCCGTCGTCCGTTGCTGCCTTCCATTCGCACTTGTTCTGTTTGCTCCCTTGTTGCAGCTGCATCTTCTTTTCTTTCCTCGTATTGCCTCATCTCGGCTGCTCCCGACGGAAACCCAAAAACCGCATCATCGCCTGCATCATCGCCGATTCGGGATACCGCTCGCCTCCTGCCAGTCTTCTGCCCATCCGATCATCGCCTGTCTATACCTCTTGTCGGGTTACACGATACATACACGAACCGCACCTCGCGACCGGAACCCCCCTGCGAAAGGACCGAAGAAGACCATCCACCGCCCTTCGCTGAAGATGGACTACGAAGCTCTAAAGGAGCAGTGGAGCGAGGTCGAGGATCGCGATGGCGTTCGTCTGAGCTGGAACGTGTTCCCCAGCACGCGCATGGTGAGTTGCAGTCGTCCTGCTGCTGTTTTTTTTGGCTTTTCTCGGCTTGTGCCGCATGCATCACGTCCCGTTTTGCTAATCATTGTGTCTTTTCGCGTGCAGGAAGCATCGCGCCTCGTCGTCCCCATTGGCGCTCTCTACACGCCGCTCAAGGAGAAGCCCGATACGCCGCTGCTTCAGTTTGAGCCCGTCACCTGCAAGCAGCCCTGCCGCTCCGTGCTCAACCCCTTTTGGTGAGTGAAGGAGAACAAGTGGGATATGGATGGGAAAAGAGGAGACACGGATGGAGATGCTAACCCCAAGCCAGCCAAGTCGACGTGCGTGCCCGTCTCTGGGTCTGCCCCTTCTGTCTGTCGCGCAACCCGCTGCCGCCGCACTACAAGGACATCACCGCCAACGCCATCCCGCCCGAGCTGCACCCGTCCAACACTACCATCGAGTACCGGCTATCGCGCCCGGCCCAAAACCCGCCCATCTTCCTCTATGTTGTCGACATGTGCCAGGAAGAGGACAGCCTGGCGGCCCTCAAGGAGTCGCTGGTCATGAGCCTAAGTCTGCTGCCCGAGAATGCCCTTGTCGGTCTCATCACCTTTGGCACAATGGTACGTCTCACCGAGCTTACTTGCCCGTCATTTACCGCGTCTCTTGACTCGTCCCCTTAACGCTAACACACCGCGTAGACCCAAGTCCACGAGATCGGTTACGCCGAGTGCGCCAAGTCTTACGTGTTCCGCGGCAGCAAGGAGTACACCCCGAAGCAGGTCCAAGAGATGCTCGGCCTCGCCCAGCCCATCATGCGCCCTGGCATGCAGCCCGGCCGCCCGAACATGCCCCTGGGCCCCGCCACTCGCTTCCTGCTTCCCGTCCAGCAGGGCGAGTTCCAGCTCACCAAGGCTCTCGAGCAGCTCCAGAAGGACCCCTGGCCCGTCGCCAACGACTGCCGCAACCTGCGCTGCTCCGGTGTCGCCATCAGCGTCGCCGTCAGCCTGCTCGAGTCTTCGTTCCAGAACTCGGGCGCCCGTATCATGGTGTTCACGGGCGGTCCAGCCACCGAAGGCCCCGGCATGGTTGTCGGCCCTGAGCTGCGCGAGCCCATCCGCTCGCATCACGATATCGACCGCGACAGCGCCAAAAACTACAAGAAGGCCCTCAAGTTCTACGACAACTTGGCCAAGCGGACGGCCCACAACGGCCACATCATCGACATCTTCGCTGGTTGTCTGGACCAGGTCGGTCTGCTGGAAATGAAGGGTCTCAGCAACTCCACAGGCGGCCACATGATCTTGACGGACAGCTTCACATCCGCCATGTTCAAGCAGTCGTTTGTGCGCGTGTTCGAGAAGGACGGCGACGACAACCTTCTGATGGGTTTCAACGCTGTCCTGGAGGTGTTGACCACAAAAGAGCTCAAGGTGACGGGCCTTATCGGCCACGGTGTGTCTCTCAACAAGAAGTCGACGTCGGTGGGCGAGACCGAGATCGGCATGGGCAACACGTGCGCATGGAAGATGTGCGGCATCGACCCGAGCGCCAGCTACGGCATCTACTTTGAGATCGCCCAGGGCGGCCCATCCCAGATCCAGCAGGGCCCGCAGAAGGGCATGATGCAGTTCCTGACCTACTACCAGCACTCGTCCGGCCAGTTCCACCTCCGCGTCACCACCATTGCCCGGAATCTCAGCGGGCCTGCCGGTGACCCGACCCTGGCCCACTCCTTCGACCAGGAGGCCGCTGCCGTGCTCATGTCGCGCATTGCCGTCTTCAAAGCCGAGGTCGACGACGGCCCGGATGTCCTGCGCTGGGTCGACCGCATGCTGATCCGCCTCTGCTCGCGCTTCGCCGACTACCGGAAAGACGACCCGTCCTCGTTCCGCCTAGAGAAGAACTTCACCCTCTACCCACAATTCATGTTCCATCTGCGGCGAAGCCAGTTCCTGCAGGTCTTCAACAACTCCCCCGATGAGACGGCATTCTACCGGCACGTTCTGAACCACGAGGACGTTAGCAACTCTCTTGTTATGATCCAGCCCACCCTGGACTCGTACACGTTCGACCAGGACGGCGGCCTGCCCGTGCTCCTGGACTCGGCTTCCATTCAACCCACCCACATCCTCCTCCTCGACACCTTCTTCCACATCCTCATCTTCCACGGCGAGACCGTCGCCCAGTGGCGGAAAGCCGGGTACCAGAGCCAGGACGGCTACGAGAACTTTGCCTCATTACTTGAGCAGCCAAAGGAAGACGCAAGAGTAAGTTGTTCTCCCGTCTTTTATTTTACGACCTCCCCGTGCACGTTGCTAACACATTTAGGACCTCATTACGGACCGTTTCCCTCTGCCCCGGTTCATTGTTTGTGACGCTGGTGGATCGCAGGCTCGCTTCCTGCTGTCGAAGCTGAACCCGTCGACGACGCACACTACGGGTGCCTATGGTGGTGTCGGCGCCCAGACAGCGCAGACCATCTTCACCGACGACGTGTCGCTGCAGACCTTTATGGATCATTTGATGAAGTATGTCCCTCCCCTTTCTTTCTTTACATTATTATTACTCAACACCGGTCGCTTGCTAACCACACTCCTAGGCTGGCTGTGAGCGGTACGAACTAATAATGACACGGTCGGGTTGTATAGAGAGTGTTGTGGTCGTTGTTACTTTTTCCCTTGTATTTTCCCTTTTGCCTCCTTTGTAGAAGACGAAGAAAAAAAATGAGCGGGAGGATAGTTGTTCTTTTATCATACGAGTTGTGTTTATTTTTTCAAGCCCATTAAAAACTGAAAATGCCTTCCCTATCTTTAAATGCCCGCCCATATCTTCATGTTGAATGATTGAAGAAATCCAGAGTGGGTTGATCTTTCACCTGAAATCATGTGAGTCCTAAAGATTTAGCTCTGATATTAGGTAAGCAGCACCGCCATGTGTGGCTTGATGTATGGGGCCAGAAGTTTGCTTTTCATTGGCTGGTCTGGGAGTGGTAAAAAATTGCTGGACCCCACTCAGCCCTGAAGACCGCACAGAATTCTTTTTTTACGCCCTTGTTCTCTTCGCCGGATTTGCTGCTGCCCGCCAGAAGCTAGGGCCCCATTTTTTTCCTCAAATCGCAAGCCCATATGATTTTTTCAGAGGGCAGTGGCCTTTTTTGCTGGATTTTTTTTCCCCTGTCCTAACCCCCCCGTTTCGATTTTACAGTCTCCTCTTTCTTTTTCGTTGTTGACCATCTCGCAACGACTCTTCTTTTTTCTTCACACGACATTCACCACACCTGCCAGAGTGCATTTTTTTCGCATAACAAACCGTCAAAATGCGTACGTTGCATCCCCCCCCGTCCTGTCGTTCGAGCGTGTCGACATCGTCACCGATTTGAACGTCCTTGTTTCTAACAGCCTCTTGCAGCGCCGAAGGTCGACCCCAACGAGATCAAGATCATGTATGCCCGCTCCTGCTCCCAACCGCAGACTCCCATCGACAATTTTACACGATTACCGCAGAGAACTGGCGACGAGAAGATTGGAATACTAACGTTTGATGAAATAGCCACCTGAGAGCGACGGGTGGTGAGGTCGGTGCCTCCTCGGCACTGGCTCCCAAGATCGGTCCTCTGGGTCTGTCCCCCAAGAAGGTCGGCGAAGATATCGCCAAGGCCACTGGTGACTGGGTACGTGTACAATGCGATGACGGCTAGAGGCTGAGGAAGCTAAGAGGGGGCGGTGATGGAACATCGGCTGGAGATTTCGACACTCGATGGCGGAGGCAGGGAGGCAATCATGAGGATGGGGAAGGGGATTACAGAGAAGGACGACTCTTCAAGACTTGAAGATACGGAGACTAACACACACTACAGAAGGGTCTGCGCGTGACCGTCAAGCTCACGATCCAGAACCGGCAAGCTGCTGTTTCGGTTGTCCCGACTGCCTCGTCTCTGATCGTGCGCGCGCTGAAGGAGCCCCCACGGGACCGGAAAAAGGAGAAGAACATCAAGCACAACAAGTCGGTTCCTCTGGACGAGATCATCGACATTGCCCGGACAATGCGCTACAAGTCCTTCGCCAAGGAGCTCAAGGGCACCGTCAAGGAGATCCTCGGCACCGCCTACAGCGTCGGCTGCCAGGTCGACGGCAAGCCGCCGCAGGACATCATCGAGGCCATCGATGCCGGCGAGATTGACATCCCCGAGGAGTAAAGAATGACGAACGACAAAAGATAAAAAAGGTGGTCGACGACTTGACTATTGACTAGGTGGGGATGAACGTTGTGTAACGGGTTCTTGGCATTCCGAACAAGGAGTTCAGGTTTTTCTCCTTACTCTTCTCTTTTTCTGTTTGCTTTTTTTCCCCGACCTTTTTCCTCCCTCTTATCTCTCCGCCATTCCCCCCCTTCTCCCGCTTCTCTTTTCTCTCGCCGAAGGAGGACATTTCTCCCGACCTCTCGATTCCATCAACCAAGCGAAACGACGACAAACGGTAAAATCACCTCCCTCCTTCGACAAAGGATTTTTATACCGGCTTTCATTTTTTTACATACCAGCAAACGGAAAAGGAAGATAAAGGAAAGGAAAGAGCAACTACGAAAAACGAGAAAGATACAAACAAAAAAAAGTGCAAAAAACAACTTTTTCTACAGGTTCCCTCGATCATTCTGCGATATCAAATGTGTCCCGACGAAACGACTCCCCTTGAAGCAAGCGCTGGACGGCTGGACAAAGCAAAGCGACGGAGAGAAAGGACAGTGTCACCGAGAGAGATTTCAAGGCGGAAGTTTGCGACAGCAACTGTGCCCGTTCTTGCAGCCTTTCCTATCTGGACTATATCCTCTCTCCTGACGGCATCCGTTTATGCCATTGCTTCCCACCGTCTCTTCCCCCTTACCCTTTCTTCATTGTCCCCCAAATGTTACTCCTGGTCTACACTCTGAATTACGCCGCGCTCCCATGGTGTTTTTCAATTTTGGTACTTTAGGAAGATTAAAGAGTCCTATTACTCACCGCGGCTTTCTGTGTAAAGAAGTGAAAGTCAGAGGTCCATCATCCAGGACAACATCTCTTTTCCGAGACACCCTCTTTTGTCTCATCCCCCCGTCTCTCATCCAGGCTGCCTTGGTAGTCAGCCTTGTGCACCCGTCCTCCTATCGAATATTACGTAGAACATGCCTTCTCGTGCTCGTGGTAATGTGGTGCTATGCTCCTGCAGGCATGCTTTCACAGGATTAACCTCGAGATGTAGTGTACGACAGCCTTCTGTAGATCAAAAAGTCAGTGGCGAAAGAAGTGTATTCAGTGTGTCAACTCACAGGTTGTCATACGGCTTCGCCACGTCTTGTCCTCTGGATTTGGGGCGCAACGCGCTGCAGCAAAGGACAAGAGGTGACCGCAGCGCACGTGGTGTGTTGAGGCAGTTTTGTGAAGAGCGAGGATTGATTAGCCAGCCTCGAGCCGAGCCTCTGGCTGTGTTGGACTCTTCGCTTTGTCACTGCTGGCCATTCCTACAAGTAAATATACCAAGACAAATTTGTGTGCCCCGCGTTGTTGGACTGCCGCTACGAGTTGCTGTTGTGCCTCGCCTGACGACACATGCCACGCAGCTAGGCTGTTGTCAGGCTCAGGAAGCGAATGTGTGCAAGATGAGTTGTGCCGACATGGCTGTCATATTCTGCACTGTTCTGTCACCTGCATCTGTATATGCAAAAAAATCCTATTTTCCTGCGCTCTTATTATTTTTGCACACTCCTATGCTCCTTGTCACCTGTGTCTCTTACCTGTTTCTCAGTATCCCGCCTTATCCCAATCTACACGTCTTCCACAAGCTCTCGTCCAAACACGTAAATATGCAGTTGTGCCTCAGAACGGAAAGCCTGGGAGTGGCGGGCTTCTTGTTCAAGATATCATTGGAAGAGTGGTGTTCCCGATAGCACATCCATCTCAAACAAGGTCTCGCCTAACGAGTTCCTTTCGGAGCAATAAAAAGTTACTATGTATGCATCAGTACCACACAAACACACCCCTCCCCGTTCGCCTCTCCCACACACCCCTTAGCAGAATTAACCGTCCCGCCTCCATCGCATTGCAAGCAGACGGCAAGCCGTGGGGTTGAGTGTGGGTGAGATAGAAAGTGACGACGTCTTAATAAGAAGATGGAAAGCAAGAAAGATGAAAAAAAAACAGGAACTGGCAAAAGGGGAAGGGGCAAAGGAGGACGCGAATGTGTTCGAGTACTTGCAAAGCTAGGCAAGAGCAGGAAACACTACGAGGAGCATGCCTCGCATGCCCGAAGGAACGATCGAATAACGTTCTGGGGGAAGAAGGCAAAGTAGAAACAGGAGCCGAGAGTGGACGATAGGACCGCCGGTTGAGCTGCAGGAAAAGCCATGAAAAGTCAGGGACACAAGGGACACAAGAAACGGCACGGAATACGGGGGGGGG